>CM022701.1:1607737-2207737 GCA_012295165.1 Asparagus setaceus | reverse complement strand
ACAAAATAATTAATAGTACTAAAATAAAATGAAAAACTGATAAGGGCATCAACTACATAGAGAACATTAAGCAGTAAGAATTTCAAAAAATTTGCTAGAAAAGTAATCTATATATATACCTGCAAGGCAAGCTCCCTTGTAGGAGTGATTATTAGAGCCCTGAGAGGCCCTCCCTTGACAATTTCCGCTGAATTCTCTTCATTTTTGAGTGATCTAGCAGCCTTATCCCGTTCATCAAGAAGGCGTTGCAAAATTGGCAGCCCAAATGCAAGTGTCTTTCCTGAACCTGTCTCTGCTGCACCAATAACATCCTGTCATGAAATTCACAGTCAGAAAACTTGCAGATAGGACTTTAACTTAAGATTAAATTTGTACAAACAACAAACAAAACACACAAGCATGCGCGCGCGCATACACACAGAAGGAAGCAGAATATGACGGGAAGAAATGCATTTTTAAAAAATCCCTTGCTAATTTCCTGTCATCATGTACAAGTTATTGCAACACATAAATTGACATCTAAATAATACTATGAGAAAGCCACGTCTGAGTTAAAGATGAAGAAAGCCTGCCAATAAGAAAGATGACAGGGTGATAACCTTAAGAGGAAAACCTGAATAAAAGTTCTAAGTACGAAAACAGTGAGATAAAGAAATATAGAAAAAAGTTGTAAGGATTTAAAATGAATTGAACTAGGGTTTAACACCTTAACTAAGAATAGACAAACCTTTCCTTGATGGGCAGCAGCTGGAATGCATGCTTTCTGTATGGGTGTGGGTTCTCTAAATCCCAATCTGCGTATTGATTTAATGAGAAGAGAATGGAGCCTCAATTCCTTCCATGCATAGACTTCATCATCATTAAGAAGCAATCCATCCTCAGCATCATCCTCAATGTCATTCCTTGCAGGTTCATCAGCCAAAATAGGAACTAGCGCTGGGCATTGCTCTGCATGCAAAAGAACAGAAAAAACTGAAAACTATTACGAATTTTAAGAGGACATGCCCAAACAAAATAAATGAAGTTGTTTGTGATGGTACTTCCTTATCGAGGACAAAAAACTACAGGTAAACTTGAACATAATGTAATAACTTTAATGTCCTCTACAACAAATTTTGACTCAACAGCTTCTTTTAGCCCTGTTTCTCGCATTTTGCTTTCAATTGCTAGTGCTCTTCATGTGCTTAAATTAAAAACCCACCTTTTTCTCTTCAACTTATTCACAATGCTAAAAGAACTTCTAAATATAATTTTATATTAAAACGCGAACAGCCAATCATAGATCATGCTCAATACCCAAAACAAAGATGTCTTACTAGAAATCTATATATTTCACGTTCTAACTTTTATATAAAAAACTTACTTTTTTTTCTTTTTTAAGTGGAATAAAAAAGATAAATTTAAAGGAGCTACCTTCATCATCAACCTCAGTGGACTCTCCATTCTTCTCAGCATTCTTCTTCTCCTTATTCTTCTTCCGTTCCCTCCTACTCTTCTTCTTCTTTCTCTTCTTAGCATCCTCCTCCTCGGCCTGATCAACGCATGGATCATCCAAATCTCCGCTCCCTTTCTTCCTCTTCTTCGAATTCACGCCCCTTCGGATCCAGACCCGATACGCCCCTATGAACCCGTAATCCGCCTCGTCGATCTCTTCCAGCGTCAGAAACCCTAGACACAAAACAAAATCAATTCCTTCCACATTTTTATGAAAGAATTTCGTGACGGAGGCTCACCTCCTTCGTCGCCGTCGGCGAGGAGAGCGAAGGGATCGTCGTCGCCGGCGAAGGACTCGTTCCATGAGAGAGAGCTGCGGCGGGCCGGGCCGGGTGCGTTGAGCTCGCGAGTCTTCTTTGATTTCGCCGTCTTCTTCCTTCGGTTTTGCTTGGATGAAGAGGACTCGGCCATTGCTGTTGAGGTTCACTAGGGTTTTTGATGGGAGCAGCGAGGTTTTGTCTATTTACGGGTAGGGGCGTTATCGGATCCGGTTGATTTCGGATTTTCTATTCGCACCCGTAAACTACAAAGTGTTCCCCCACCCCTCTTTGTAGCTATTTCTAAAGTGATCCCTCCCCCACTCATTATAATTTGCCCCCTAAAATTGTTTTCTTCTGTCAATATTACCCCTAAAATTTTACTTATTTACTTATTTTTCTTTTATAAGCTGGGAAAATATAAGCTTAGGATTTTCCAACTTATTTTTTTAGCATTCATAAAGAGATCTTGCCTATTGATGATAAAAGAATATTTTGCCCTCTCACGGAATAAGTAGAAATGAGTAAATTGTAACTTATAAGTTTTCATAAAATAGGTCTTAACTAAACACACCCGAAGAGAGGAGGTCATTAAAAAACTATTTATATGAAATATTACACCGTGTTGGCCCGAGCGTGACACATTGTTAATTAATATATTCCGACCTCGACACATACAAATCTCCATTGTTTATATCACGAGCTGATGAGCATAACTAGATCATAGCTAACGTACTAGATATATCATGATCAACAATGAAACTCGTCGCCAGCGAAGGCAAGAGATCGTAGAAAAAGCTAATATTGTGAGATATTACAAGTGTGAGCGAAGACAAATGCGTTATATTGCTAATTAATAAATTCCCAATGTGCCACACATGTAAATCTCCATAATCCATATCATCAACATATTCAGATCATTGATAACATACTAGATAAATAGCATGCAAGGACAAGCCGAGTAAAACAAGTGGATATATAGTATGACAGGTAATACTTATGAGTTACGATTCTCAACTGAATTATTTTTCTCTCCATTTATTATTTTTTTTCACACAAACAAAATATCTTAAGGTGAAAAACCCCACTGAATACAAACAGTCCGGGGGAGGCCCGGTTGACTTGTCTTTGAAGTAGACACGTGAGGTGGATTTCAAATTAGGGTTTTCCGTTTTCATGTTGAGAGACGGAGAGAGGTCTGTTTCCCTGCGTCTCTTTGCTCTCGTCATCCGCTCTCTCTTTTAAGTCGCATGCGTCGAAATCTCTACCCCAGGTTTGCCCTAAAAATCCCAACTTTCTTCCCCCAAATTTTTTATCCTCTATTTGAATAATATACTATCTGTTTACTGTCTCAGTTCAATCGAAGAAATTAATCGAAACCCAAATCCCTAAACTCTTTGAAACCATCAATTTCACATTAAGCACCACCTTTTAGGGGTTTTTCACATAAACCTCCAATTTCGATGAAATCTTCACTTTCTTGGTCTCATCAGCTCAAAAATTTAACTTTTTTTTTGCAGTTGGGTTAGTCAGTATTTATGGATTCGGGGCCGATAGTGTTTGATATTAGCTCTGACGATGAGCCAGATGAGTTTTTAATTAACAAGTGCGAGGATGCTATTACTTATGTCGATTTAGACCGATGTTTAAGTTCTGTAAAGAATGATGGTTGTGTGAGGCCGAAGAATGATGATCCGCGAGATGACTCGGACGATGATTGTGTGGTTTTGGAGGAGGATCCTGATAAACCGACTGCGGCGGGTGATGATAAGAGAGACGGGGATGGATCTGATGATCTGTGCATTGTTGGACAAAAGGGCCAGGTGTGTTGATGACAATCTTGATGTTCGTAGTTATGAATAGCTTTGAATCATTGGAGTCTATTTGCTGCTTTGAGTCATGCTTTGTCTTTTCAAGTTTATTGTCTTTACAGGCAGTCTTAATATGTAGATTATAAAAAATAAAAAAAGAAGGTATTAGAGGAAACTGTGCTCTAGCTATTGAGTCAGTAAGGAATGTTTGATGGCACGATTTCCTATTGGGTCTTATTTATGTTGGTTTTCCCTTCTGTCCTTGTCATTCACATCTTCTACTTGTCTGCTAAAAACTGACTGAACGTAACTTGCCAAAACGGCTAGTTGCCGCTGAAGAGCAAGTTTGCGGTGATTTATTTTAGCTTATAAATGTGTTTCACTTATAATGATTTAAAAGCATGTTTGTAAAATTTACTTATTTTTCTTTTATAAGCTGGGAAAATATAAGCTTAGGATTTTCCAACTTATTTTTAGCATTTATAAAGGATTTTGCCTATTGATGGTCAAAGAATGTTTTGCCCTCTCACAGAATAAGTAGAAATGAGTAACTAGTAACTTATAAGTGTAGGGTCGAAAAAGTTTATTGATTGAATGAATGTATTACAATCAAATTTTCTCGATTACAGAGGAAGAGAAGATTGATTCGACTTCTCTTTTAAGGTGGGTTTTCGGTAGCGATGGGATGCTTCACTCAATGCTCACGTTGAGATTGCTTCCCGCTGACGACATCGTAGAAAGGTGATGATCTTGAGATTGCTGATGAAGAGCTCGATCTCTCTCGTGCGTAAGTGTTGAATTTTCCGAAAGTTCCCAAAAGCCCTCTTCTAATGGCTGCTCACCGCCATTTATAGGGCTTTTAGCACGTAATGGCGTGCAATAATTGTGGAAACGTGGTTAACCGATATGGACGTGGCATAATCGATGCCCAATTCCTTCACGTCGTCAGGTCTTCGCGGGCCGCTTGGCTTTATGGCTATGAAGCCGAAGTTGAGACGAAGCCGCTTCTTCATTGACCGGTCAACCTTGATTGAATGACGGTTCGCTACTTGGGTGAACCGGTTTGATAACGAAGCCACAAGGCGGGCGAACCTACCGGATGCATTTATGCATTTTGGTTTGACAAGCTTCACGTGGCGAATCTACCAATGAAGAGTTTCACCGCTGGCTAACCTCGCTCGATGAAGGGCTTCACGCTGGCTAACCTCGCTCGATGAAGGGCTTCACGCTGGCTAACCTCGACTAAATGGAGAGCTTCACGCCGCTTAACCTCGACTAAATGGAGAGCTTCACGCTGGCTAACCTCGACTAAATGGAGAGCTTCACGCTATAGGCTAACCTCGCTTGGAAGTTGGGATTCATTGCAAGTGCAGCCTCTAGATGGAGAGCTTCACATCAGAAGCGAACCTCATATGAAAGTCGAAGCCAAATGGGCTTAACCTCGCCTTAAGATTAAAGTCAAGTTTCAAGATCTAATGTCGAGCCAGCTCCTCTTGTGAACCCGAAGTGGAAATCACCGTTGTGGACGAACTTCATCAGTCAACGCTATAGCGAAGCCACGTAACCACTATTGTAGCGAGCCCTGCACCACCGTTGTAGGCGAGCCTCGCATATGATTGTTGAGCTTCGTTTCGTGCGAACTTCGCTAAGATCGAACTCCGCTCCACGTGCGAACCTCGCCGACGTTGATGTTGTGGGCGAACCTCGTCGACGTTGATGTTGTGGGCGAACCTCGTCAAACCTCTTGTGGGCTTAACCTCGCCGACGTTGATGTTGTGGGCGAAGCTCACAAACCATGATGGGCTTAACTTGGCCTATGCGCACGAAGCTTCAAGCATGCGAGCGAAGCTCCCGCCTTCATGCGAGCTTGTACTTGAGGCGAAGCTAAGTTCAGCGAAGCTTGTTTCTGCGCGAAGCTTCGAACATGCTACTTAAGAACGTCGTAACTTTCAAACCGTAAGTCGAATTGGACGAATTATATATGAAAATCGACTATCTCGACGAGACGGAGCTAACCAAACCCACCAGGTTCGGTTTGCTCGTCATTTTGCCAAATTCCTTCCTTTGGGAGATATCGACACTTTGTCTATTTTGTAAAGTCAAGCATTCAGTGAACTTAACTTTTAAATGGACATGAACCTAGCTAATATCTCTGGAAGTCCAAATGAGAATACAAATCACTTCATTTAGAGGAATAAAATTTTAATGATAAGAATCCAAGCATGCATAACAATAAACAATTTTTTTCAACGTCATGGATGATGAAGGCAACATAAAGCAAGAGGAAGGAGATCAGGAAAGTGGAAAGATTAACCACTAAAGACTGACCTCAACAAGATGTTGATTTCCTCCAGACATGAGATCCCATAACCTTCCTGGAGTTCCAACAATAATTTCGGCCTTCTTTTAAAAGCCTTTCCTGCTTTTCTGAAGACATACCGCCAACTATGGGAACAACTTGAATATCAATATTCCTGGCTGCTGATTTCAGATGATCACAGACCTACAAAAAGTATTACCTAAGTAATCAGGGCTGAATAAAGTAATGATAAATATTTTGATAACGGAAGAATGACAACAACATCCCAACTCAGATCTTATTAGAAGATTAAGCACAAAGTAAGAAGTGGGATTAGAATTTTTCCAACTATTCATCAGAATGGCAATGAAGCCTGAATCCAAACTCCAATTGAAATATGAAAACTAGTTCATTAAATAAAGTGGGAAAAATTTACAACACGGGCAAAGCATTGTACACAGCCTTAAGTCATAATATTTGAATGTCCATTTTTTTAAGTAACTATAAATCCATTGAGAACCTATATGAAGTAAAAGGATCTGCGCACATCACAAAACATATAAAGCACCCAAAATGAGCAAATGAATTAACTTGGTATAATCAGAAACATAAAATCAGAGAATATCAGATTTACAAAATAATTAATAGTACTAAAATAAAATGAAAAACTGATAAGGGCATCAACTACATAGAGAACATTAAGCAGTAAGAATTTCAAAAAAATTGCTAGAAAAGTAATCTATATATATATATATATATATATACCTGCAAGGCAAGCTCCCTCGTAGGAGTGATTATTAGAGCCCTGAGAGGCCCTCCCTTCACAATTTCCGCTGAATTCTCTTCATTTTTGAGTGATCTAGCAGCCTTATCCCGTTCATCAAGAAGGCGTTGCAAAATTGGCAGCCCAAATGCTAGTGTCTTTCCTGAACCTGTCTCTGCTGCACCAATAACATCCTGTCATGAAATTCACAGTCAGAAAACTTGCAGATAGGACTTTAACTTAAGATTAAATTTTACAAACAACAAACAAAACACACAAGCATGCTGCCAAAAACGGCTAGTTGCCGCTGAAGAGCAAGTTTATGTGATTTATTTTAGCTTATAAATGTGTTTCACTTATAATGATTTAAAAGCATGTTTGTAAAATTTACTTATTTTTCTTTTTAAGTGGAATAAAAGATAAATTTAAAGGAGCTACCTTCATCATCAACCTCAGTGGACTCTCCATTCTTCTCAGCATTCTTCTTCTCCTTATTCTTCTTCCGTTCCCTTCTACTCTTCTTCTTCTTTCTCTTCTTAGCATCCTCCTCCTCGGCCTGATCAACGCATGGATCATCCAAATCTCCGCTCCCTTTCTTCCTCTTCTTCGAATTCACGCTCCCCTTCGGATCCAGACCCGATACTCCCCCTATGAACCCGTAATCCGCCTCGTCGATCTCTTCCAGCGTCAGAAACCCTAGACACAAAAACAAAAATCAATTCCTTCTACATTTTTGTGAAAGAATTGATGTCGCAGGCTCACCTCCTTCGTCGCCGTCGGCGAGGAGAGCGAAGGGATCGTCGTCGCCGGCGAAGGACTCGTTCCATGAGAGAGAGCTGAGGCGGGCGGGGCCGGGTGCGTTGAGCTCGCGAGTCTTCTTTGATTTCGCCGTCTTCTTCCTTCGGTTTTGCTTGGATGAAGAAGACTCGGCCATTGCTGTTGAGGTTCACTAGGGTTTTTGATGGGAGCAGCGAGGTTTTGTCTATTTACGGGTAGGGGCGTTATCGGATCCGGTTGATTTCGGATTTTCTATTCGCGCCCGTAAACTACAAAGAGTTCCCCCGCCCCCCTTTGTAGCTATTTCTAAAGTGAGCCCTCCTCCCCCCACTCACTATAATTTGCCCCCTAAAATTGTTTTCTTCTGTCAAGATTACCCCACCTTAACCGTTATTAAAGTATTGATAGATTTTTTAGGGTTAAATTATCACAATATCCTATCGTAATAGTTAAAAAATGCAAAATAAAAACAAATCCTGCCTAC
This sequence comes from Asparagus setaceus, assembly GCA_012295165.1. Classification (NCBI taxonomy): domain Eukaryota; kingdom Viridiplantae; phylum Streptophyta; class Magnoliopsida; order Asparagales; family Asparagaceae; genus Asparagus; species Asparagus setaceus. The sequence continues at coordinate 2,199,852 of CM022701.1, read as the reverse complement.
CAGAAAAACCAAATCCAACTAGTTATAAAAAAATTCATCCGCTATAAACTCCAAAACCCAATTGGGGGGGTGGAACACAAGTTGTGCCCCTTCTGTCCTTGTCATTCACATCTTCTACTTGTCTGCTAAAAAAACCTGACCTGAACGTAACTTGCCAAAAACGAAGCTAGTTGCCAGTGAAGAGCAAGTTTGGCAGGTGATTTATTTTAGCTTATAAATGTGTTTCACTTATAATGATTTAAAAGCATGTTTGTAAAATTTACTTATTTTTCTTTTTAAGTGGAATAAAAGATAAATTTAAAGGAGCTACCTTCATCATCAACCTCAGTGGACTCTCCATTCTTCTCAGCATTCTTCTTCTCCTTATTCTTCTTCCGTTCCCTTCTACTCTTCTTCTTCTTTCTCTTCTTAGCATCCTCCTCCTCGGCCTGATCAACGCATGGATCATCCAAATCTCCGCTCCCTTTCTTCCTCTTCTTCGAATTCACGCCCCTTCGGATCCAGACCCGATACCCCCTATGAACCCGTAATCCGCCTCGTCGATCTCTTCCAGCGTCAGAAACCCTAGACACAAAACAAAAATCAATTCCTTCCATGCATAGACTTCATCATCATTAAGAAGCAATCCATCCTCAGCATCATCCTCAATGTCATTCCTTGCAGGTTCATCAGCCAAAATAGGAACTAGCGCTGGGCATTGCTCTGCATGCAAAAGAACAGAAAAACTGAAAACTATTACGAATTTTAAGAGGACATGCCCAAACAAAATAAATGAAGTTGTTTGTGATGGTACTTCCTTATCGAGGACAAAACTACAGGTAAACTTGAACATAATGTAATAACTTTAATGTCCTCTACAACAAATTTTGACTCAACAGCTTCTTTTAGCCCTGTTTCTGATTTTGCTTTCAATTGCTAGTGCTCTTCATGTGCTTAAATTAAAACCCACCTTTTTCTCTTCAACTTATTCACAATGCTAAAAGAACTTCTAAATATAATTTTATATTAAAGCGAACAGCCAATCATAGATCATGCTCAATACCCAAAACAAAGATGTCTTACTAGAAATCTATATATTTCACGTTCTAACTTTTATATAAAACTTACTTTTTTTCTTTTTTAAGTGGAATAAAAGATAAATTTAAAGGAGCTACCTTCATCATCAACCTCAGTGGACTCTCCATTCTTCTCAGCATTCTTCTTCTCCTTATTCTTCTTCCGTTCCCTCCTACTCTTCTTCTTCTTTCTCTTCTTAGCATCCTCCTCCTCGGCCTGATCAACGCATGGATCATCCAAATCTCCGCTCCCTTTCTTCCTCTTCTTCGAATTCACGCTCCCCTTCGGATCCAGACCCGATACGCCCCCTATGAACCCGTAATCCGCCTCGTCGATCTCTTCCAGCGTCAGAAACCCTAGACACAAAAACAAAAATCAATTCCTTCCACATTTTTATGAAAGAATTTCGTGACGGAGGCTCACCTCCTTCGTCGCCGTCGGCGAGGAGAGCGAAGGGATCGTCGTCGCCGGCGAAGGACTCGTTCCATGAGAGAGAGCTGCGGCGGGCCGGGCCGGGTGCGTTGAGCTCGCGAGTCTTCTTTGATTTCGCCGTCTTCTTCCTTCGGTTTTGCTTGGATGAAGAGGACTCGGCCATTGCTGTTGAGGTTCACTAGGGTTTTTGATGGGAGCAGCGAGGTTTTGTCTATTTACGGGTAGGGGCGTTATCGGATCCGGTTGATTTCGGATTTTCTATTCGCACCCGTAAACTACAAAGTGTTCCCCACCCCCTTTGTAGCTATTTCTAAAGTGATCCCTCCCCACTCATTATAATTTGCCCCTAAAATTGTTTTCTTCTGTCAATATTACCCCTAAAATTTTACTTATTTACTTATTTTTCTTTTATAAGCTGGGAAAATATGCTTAGGATTTTCCAACTTATTTTTAGCATTTATAAAGGATTTTGCCTATTGATGGTCAAAGAATGTTTTGCCCTCTCACGAATAAGTAGAAATGAGTAACTAGTAACTTATATGTAGGGTCGAAAAGTTTATTGATTGAATGAATGTATTACAATCAAATTTTCTCGACATGAGGAAGAGAAGATTGATTCGACTTCTCTTTAAGGTGGGTTTCTGAGCGATGGGATGCTTCACCAATGCTCACGCTGAGATTGCTTCCCGCTGACGACGTAATGAAGCGTGATGATCTTGAGATTGCCGATGAAGAGCTCGATCTCTCGCGTAAGTGTTGAATTTTCCGAAAGTTCCCAAAAGCCCTCTTCTAATGGCCGCCACCGCCATTTATAGGGCTTTTAGCACGAATGGCGCGGCAATAATTGTGGAAACGCGGGTTAACCGATATGGACGTGGGCATAATCGATGCCCACGACTCGGCCACGCGGGTCGCCTGGTCTTTCGTACGCTGTTTTGTTGGCATGGCGAAGCCGAGCTTAGATGACGAAGCCGCTTCTTCATTGATCGGTCAACCTTGATTGAATGACGGTTCGCTACTTGGGTGAACTGGTTTGATAACGAAGCTGGCTTAACCTCTACTGATGCATTTATGCATTTTGGTTTGACAAGCTTCACGTGGCGAATCTCTACCGAATGAAGAGTTTCACCGCTGGCTAACCTCGCTCGATGAAGGGCTTCACGCTGGCTAACCTCAACCGAGTGCAGGGCTTCGCCGTGAAACCTCTGCTAAATGGAGAGCTTCGCCGCTGGCTAACCTCGACTAAATGGAGAGCTTCACGCCGCTTAACCTCGACTAAATGGAGAGCTTCACGCTATAGGCTAACCTCGCTGAAGTTGGGATTCATTGCAAGGGGCGCAGCCTCTAGATGGAGAGCTTCACATCAGAAGAACCTCATATGAAAGTCGAAGCCGCTAAATGGGCTTAACCTCGCCTTAAGATTAAAGTCAAGTTTCAAGATCTAATGTCGAAGCCAGCCCTCTTGTGAACCCGAAGTGGAAATCACCGTTGTGGACGAACTTCATCGTCACCGCTATAAGCGAAGCTTCACGTAATCACTATTGAGGCGAGCCTCTCAATTAATCGTTGTAGGCGAGCCTCGCATATGATTGTTGAGCTTCGCCGTGCGAACTTCGCTAAGATCGAACTCCGCTCCACGCGAACCTCGCCGACGTTGATGTTGTGGGCGAGCCTCGCCGAACCACCGTTGTGGGCTTAACCTCGCCAAACCTCTCGCTGTGGGCTTAACCTCGCCGACGTTGATGTTGTGGGCGAGCCTCGCCAAACCACCGTTGTGGGCTTAACTTGGCCTATGCAGACGAAGCTTCAAGCATGCGCGAAGCTCCCGCCTTCATGCGAGCTTGTACTTGAGGCGAAGCTAAGTTCAGCGAAGCTTGCTCTACGCGCGAAGCCGTAACATGCTACTTAAGAATGTGTCGTAACTTTCAAACCGTAAGCCTGGAATTGGACGAATTATATATGAAAATCGACTATCTCGACGAGACGGAGCTAACCAAACCCACCCGTGGTTCGGTTTGCTCGTCATTTTGCCAAATTCCTTCCGGTTTGGGAGATATCGACACTTTTGTCTATTTTGTAAAGTCAAGCATTCAGTGAACTTAACCTTTAGGCTGGCCTGCTTTTCGCTGGCCCCGACTCAACTCGATGGACCATTAAGCTCTTTTGCTCATTCCGAGTTGCTGTGCAGGGATTAAGGCAATTTTTATTGCATACAATAAGGTTTCATAAAATAGGTCTTAACTAAACATACCCGAAGAGAGGAGGTCATAAATAAACTATTTATATGAAATATTACACACGTGAGCGAAGACTGACGTGACACATTGTTAATTAATATATTACTGACCCCCGACACATGCAAATCTCCATTGTTTATATCACGAGCTGATGAGCATAACTAGATCATAGCTAACGTACTAAATATATCATGATCAACAATGAAACTCGTCGCCAGCGAAGGCAAGAGATCGTAGAAAAAGCTAGTATAGTGAGATATTACACGTGTGAGCGAAGACCAATGCGTTACATTGCTAATTAATACATTCGCGACGTGTCACACATGTAAATCTCCATAATCTATATCATCAACATATTCAGATCATTAATAACATACTAGATAAATAGCATGCAAGGACAAGCCGAGTAAAAAAAGTGGATATATAGTATGACATGTAATACTTATGAGTTATGATTCTCAATTGAATTATTTTTCTCTCCATTTATTTTTTTTTTTCACACAAACAAAATATCTTAAGGTGAAAAACCCCACTGAATACAAACAGTCCGAGGGAGGCCCGGTTGACTTGTCTTTGAAGTAGACACGTGAGGTGGATTTCAAATTAGGGTTTTCCATTTTCATGTTGAGAGACGGAGAGAGGTCTGTTTCCCTGCTTCTCTTTGCTCTCGTCATCTGCTCTCCCTTTTAAGTCGCATGCGTCGAAATCTCTACCCCAGGTTTGCCCTAAAAATCCCAACTTTCTTCCCCCAAATTTTTAATCCTCTATTTGAATAATATACTATCTGTTTACTGTCTCAGTTCAATCGAAGAAATTAATCGAAACCCAAATCCCTAAACTCTTTGAAACCATCAATTTCACATTAAGCACCACCTTTTAGGGGTTTTTCACATAAACCTCCAATTTCGATGAAATCTTCACTTTCTTGGTCTCATCAGCTCAAAAATTTAACTTTTTTTTTGCAGTTGGGTTAGTCAGTATTTATGGATTCGGGGCCGATAGTGTTTGATATTAGCTCTGACGATGAGCCAGATGAGTTTTTAATTAACAAGTGCGAGGATGCTATTACTTATGTCGATTTAGACCGATGTTTAAGTTCTGTAAAGAATGATGGTTGTGTGAGGCCGAAGAATGATGATCCGCGAGATGACTCGGATGATGATTGTGTGGTTTTGGAGGAGGATCCTGATAAACCGATTGCGGCGGGTGATGATAAGAGAGACGGGGATGGATCTGATGATCTGTGCATTGTTGGACAAAAGGGCCAGGTGTGTTGATGACAATCTTGATGTTCGTAGTTATGCATAGCTTTGAATCATTCGAGTCTATTTGCTGCTTTGAGTCATGCTTTGTCTTTTCAAGTTTATTGTCTTTACAGGCAGTCTTAATATGTAGATTATAAAAAATAAAAAAAGAAGGTATTAGAGGAAACTGTGCTCTAGCTATTGAGTCAGTAAGGAATGTTTGATGGCACGATTTCCTATTGGGTCTTATTTATGTTGGTTTTCCTTTCTGCCCGTCTACACTCTTGCTAGTTGCAAAAACTTATAACATTATGGTAAAAGTTGCTGGTAATCAGACCTCGTATGCAGCGCATGTTTGTTGGTCATATTTATCTCACGTGAATTATTTCCAGATACAAATATATAGCTGATTTCATTTGATTTCATGCTTCAATTTTGTACAGTAGTATGTTTTCAGTTGCTTGCACATATTTCTTTCCTTCAATCTAGGAAATAATTTGGAAGACCCAACCAAACACTCGTTATGTCTAAGATGTTTCTCAAACATGCCAATTGTTTGTGTACATTACTTTTAGCGTTGATTGCATATGATTCCTGTTGAAGATTTGATTGGTGTTGCACAAACAACCACCATTTTGTGCTTTCCTGTTCCTTCGTATGATTTGGAACTTGGGAGCTCTCTTTTATCCTGCTTCAACGCTTCATTCACTCATCATCATTAGAATGATAATTCTATGCTGCTTAATTCATTCATCAACATTTTTTATTTTTCAATCCCTATAAAATTTATCACACAATTTTTTCTAGGTCTAATAAATGCAAGTGAGGTACCTCCTTAATGGTTTAAACCGTCTTACCTGGCTTTTTATTTAGATGTCAAACCTGACCGAGTGACCAGCGAAAAAGAAAAAAATTAAAAAATAAGAAAAATACTTCCTCCCTCTTATTTCACACCGTATTTCTTGCTCTTCACTGTTCTCTGGCCACATGTGACATGGTAGAGGTCCAGTGGGTAATCAAAATTCAAATAGTGTGGGCATACAAGTGATGAGAAGCATGATTCAGTCTGAAGGTATATCAGTAATTTCTTTGGTCTGGGCATACAAGTGATGAGCATATGAAATTTGAAAAGCTTCAGTTTACAAGAATCCGTAGTACTAGTGTGACTGATTATCAAGTTTTATTTGCCAATAGAAGTTATACTGCACAAGCTTGAGAGCAGGTTCCCACTGTGCTCTAATGTTGTTTTCTTGAACTGATTCTCACTATTGCAATACTTCTATTTCCATCTCCAAAAGCATCAGAGCGTATAAATTTGTTGAATAGATTGAATGTGTGAACTAAATCTTTTCGTCAATTTTGGAAACACTTCAATTGATCTTTGTACATCTTTCATTTCCTTGAAAGTCCAAAAGGAATTCTATATGTCAGATTTAAGATTTAAGATACTGTAGTGCAGCTTTAGTTTGTGACTTACATGCACTTGGGGCATGTTTGGCTACTACTTATTTTATGGTTCCTTATAACTTATAAATTACTTACTATTTATTTTTACTTATTCTGTTAGAGGGCAAGATAGTCTTTTGATGTCTATAAGTAAATCTACTTATAAGTAGCCAAAAAATAAGTTGGGGAATGCCAACTTATTTTTTCCTAGTTATAAGTTAAAAATTAGTAATAAGTAAACATTTACCAAACATGATCTTGGCATCTTATAAGTAAAATGATACTTATAAGTGAAAATAACTATGGTGCCAAACATGCTTTTAGACTAGGCATCTCCACAATAATGAGCATGTATGTTAGGTCCTGGATTAATTTAAAGATCCACAGGCAATATAATTAGTTAGTTTATAAAGTAAAACCTAAAGGGTAACCCAGTACACGAGGCTCCCACCATTGTGGGCTCTGGCGAGCGTCAGATGTACACAGCCTTACCCCCGCATGCGAAGATGCTGTTTCCAGGATTTGAACCCATGACCTCCAGGTCACAAGGCAATAACCTTACCGTCGCGCCAAGGCTCACCCTCTTATGAAATAAAACCTGTTTAGACCTATTAGGCTCTTACTACTGAGATTGGTAGTTTGAAGCACATTGTAGGGATTCAATAGATCTTAAACGAGAAGTGACACCACACAATTATTGATTTAAAAGCGGGAAAGAAGAGTGGCCAATTGAGCTGATCGCATAAGCACCTGAGCGGCTTCTCCTAGTCTTCCTCTTTCTCCTTCTAAATAATATTAATTGCATAACTTAAATAAAACATGGAAGTTTTGAAGAATTCCAAGAAGGTTTTACACAATAAGTAAACAAGCAATGGCCATACAAAACTATTATGATAGTATTATCCACCTCCTACATCATTCTGGAAAAAGAAAAAAACCAATCAAATAAATAATCAAGAAAGAGAAGAGAGAAGAAAGAGTTAAAACTTATTATACTATCTGGGAGGCAATTAACTAGAAGTGGTGATGGAAGTGGTTTGCTGGCAATGAATATGGCAATGGTTCTCTACTTGTGCCCGTCTGCCAGATGAACATTCTCTAATTCGATGTCATTTTGGTTTACTTGCTTGTTGCAGTTAAATACAATGGCAACAATGGTTACATTAGAACTTGGGATTAAGACATCAGAGCACATAATTTCATTAGACATTCATGGGGAGTACAGGATTCTGTCAAGCAAGTGCTAGAGCCCTCTTTCACATACCTAAGGAGACATGTTAACACATGCCCATTCAAAGCTTTGAGACCTCCATCTCTAGCCCAAACTTTATCATGCATGAACACTTGCTTGTTTGGATATGTTAACTATAATAAGGTAACTAAGTTGCGGTTCCTGGGATGAAGGATTAGAGGCTGATCTCTGTCATTGCATGAACACTTGCTCTCCACTGCCATCAATTGTTTAATTGTTTATAGTGGAAATCTGTCATTGCACATTGATGTAATGTAACCCAATATGCTGAACCTAATAGTTTCATGTATCTTTCTATAGTAGATTTTATATTTGATCCTGCTTTGTTTGGATTATCCTCACATTTTTGTATGACAGATAGCATATTCAAGTGGTTTTTTTTATTAAGATCCTATATAGGATGGATATTTTTATCATAAACCATTTATGTGTCCAAAGCATGTCAAACATGCATGTCAGACACATTTCAGACACAACACGGCTTCCTGCCTCATTCGTGTAACACACATGTATTGTGTGTAATGTTTTGGAATTTGCAACATTTCATCATGTTGTATCCATGTTCGTCTATCCGGGCCCATGCAACATATAGCAGCTTACAAGTTACAACAGCTGAATTTATTAGTTTGGAAGGGTGACTAACACTTATATGACACAAGTCTTTAGAAAGTGCCCTCTCCTTCACTGCAGCAATAGCTGTCAAGGAATATGAATTAGAATATGTACCTTCCCTCAAACTATATTCTATACGTTCAGTTGGTGTTTTCTCTACACATCTAGCTGCCTTGCAGAAATTGCAGCTGTAACACAGCCAGGTCCCACTTCTTATAAACCTAAAAATCGACATTTTTGACTGTTTGACATGTCAAAGTGACTTATAGAATATTTACCTTGTTAACAGCTTTCATGAAACATAACCATGACCCACCGCACACAAACATGTACGTGTATACATGTCATTATGCACACACCAGCACACATGTTGATCCACAGGAGACCACACACTGACACACAAGAGTTGGCACACACGACTACAGAGCAGACACCCATACAGAGCAGGTTAAACATTAGAGATTTTAAGTTCCCCTAATGGATACATTATCGACCTGTTTAATTCACTATCTGCACATCAATTTAAAAGATGAAACTGTATGTGGAAAGATTGGCTGGAAACCACCACACTAACAGAGATGAAGATGATTAAAAAAACACTTTTCCGTTAACTAAACCATGCTGTGTAAGTAGTGCACTAGAATTCTCTTAGTGAAGGTACTATTTAATTGCAAACGAAACTAAAACATGGTTGTACTTCACACATTACGCCTTAAATTTAAACATGCTTGCAGTCTGGCATAGGTTCTCGAGCTGCTTCTCCGTAGGCTAGATGAATGCGTCTTAGATGCTCTTGGCCAGAAAGAGATGCCTTCCACATGTACAAAGCCATACATTTTTACTGTGACCTTCTAAATTCTAAATGTCTAACACTCACTAGCATGTTGAAGTTAAATTTTGGTTATAATGTGTAATAATGTAATGGTATGTCATATAGTATACACTTGTTCAGATTTAGGTTACATTACCAGTCTTTGACATTTAAATTACATTTATCAGCCTATCAGGTACTGTAATGGAGTGTTGATTAATCGTGTCTAGAGTACAAAAGGCACTCGCACGGTCATACCTTTCAATTGCACATGCTTAGCAAGTTAGCAGCAAACCTTCACATCAGAAACAGTGCTATTAAAGGAACTGGGCTATCTGAATGGCATGGCCAGAAACTTATTGATGGGTGGTTAGCATTGCCACTGGCGATGATAATTATTTAAATCCATATAAATTCAAGGAATACTATTGGCATACTTAATTAACTGTCAAACTGAAACGAGAGATGAAATTTTACTGTTATAGATGCTGCCTTTTCCATGTTCTTTTCTGTATATCTGGTTTGCATTTTCAATCCAGTTTGGTTTTCTTGGATAATTAAGCTATTTTCACGTCTTCCTCAACAATATATTTGTTCTTCTGCAAGAATTAAAGCATGCAGGTTGCTTTTTTACAATTTAGAGGGGCCAGTCTTACAGTTTGGTGGGCTAAGGGCTTACATTTGTTCAAATTTGGCTAAACAAGGTATATGACAGCAAATATGGAGAAGCTATTTGTTTTCAATAAATGTCTTGCTTGTGGACTAAAGACGTGTTATGCCATAGTGCTGGGTTGAGTGAGGCTAGTTCTAAGTGGAGTAACTGAAGATGTGTCGTGATGCATGGCCTTGAGTGCTAGCAAATATGATGCATGAGTATGATCGTAATCCCTGCATAGCAAACAAGTTGGCCAAGGTTTCAGCATTTTTACCAAGGAAGATGATTTAGCCATTTAGAATGAGACAAAGTGAGAAACTAATGGTTTCACTTCTGAAATACTAGGATGTCGGTGGTTAGGGAGGCAACTTTCCCTTCCCTCCCCCGGTGCAATGCCATGTAGTAGATATAGTTAGTAAATTCGTTCATTTTACCATTCTAACCATCTGACATGCAACCTTGCCTTCCGCTGAACCTTATCTAGTAAATATCACGTCAAATAATAAATAATCCCTTTTGGATAGTTTCTTTGTGATCGAGAGTTCATTGCATGCTGCTGTTGAAACAGAGAAATACAAGCTTAAGGGCTTGTTTGGATTGAGGTGAATGAGGGAGAAGGGAAGTTAGGGGAACAATTAATCTTATTTGGGAACACTTTGAAGGTGAATTTGTTCACATTCATTCCCCTTGATTCACCTCCAACTAGTGCTAAATTTGTTACACCCCAAATTGGGGTGTAACCAAGGGGAAGGGAATTCCCTTCCCTTCCCCTCAATTCTCTTACCTAGTTTACCATACCTTCCCTTCACCACCTTCAAATCCAAAGAAACCCTAAATGTGAAAAGTTGGTGCAATGTAAAGAATTTTTAACAGAGAAATACAAGTTAAATGTGAAAAGTTGGTGTAATGTAAAGAATTTTTTGCATGGCTTTTAAAGTACTCGCCAGTAAAATAGTTTATCGGTTTTATCATTTATGATCTCAGTGATTTCAAGCCTTTGTATTTGAGTTCACTTTTGAAGCAATACATTGAGGTCTAATGTTTAAGAGTCCTGGCACTGGGAATCAATCAATACAGTCCAAGGGATTGAGTTTTGCAAAGTGATTCATGAATTGTAGAATTATTTATGTCCAAGAAATGGGTTCATTTGAAATATGATTAACCCTTTGTAGATAACTTTTGTTTGTGATGATGAACTAACTACTTAATTTAATTTATTTCTAACTTCAGTAAAATGTTGAGGAAGAGCATATAGAAGGTTTATAAAACGCCCTAAATAGACCTCTCTCTTTTGTATTATTGAAGTATTAAATTTTCTTTGACATCATTTAAGCATTGATTATTGAGCTCTCTCTCATTCATTTCATTATTGATCTGACGTGTCTTCTTCCTTGGCAGGTAGCTTGCAGGGATTTTCCTCATTCCCGTCATCTTTGTGCGAATTTCCCCTTCAGTACTTCTTCCCATGAGAAGCACTGTAATTTGGTAAGATGATATTTTGGCTCATTTTATAAGAAAAAACCGTACTTTATATAGTATCATATAATTAATTATTGCAATCTGATCATGGTTTTGATTATGCAGTGCCATTGTTTTGTCTGCGATTCTCCTGCACCCTGCAACTACTGGGGTAATGGCATTTCATTCAGCGATCATTGTCATGCTACCGACAAGGATGAAACATGGAGATACAAAAGGAAACAATTCAAGAAAACAAATACAGCAACTCTGCCATCACAAATGCTTCCAGTTCTGAAGCGTCCACCTATGAGAAACACTCGACCAATCATTACGCACAATCTTCCTCCCCCACCTCCTAATATGCCAACTCAACCCTCGAGACCACCAACTCTCCGCCCTTGCTCTGCTGCAATCACTTCCATTGCATATTTACCAACCCGAAGACCCCATCAAAACCCAACTAATATCTCTCATAATAGACAGACCTCTTTGGAATCATCTTGGTCAGCAGTGACTCGAAGAAAGAGAGTGAATCATAGTGGTTCAGCTTTGGCTCCTATTTCTCTTTCTCCCTTTAAAAGGGTTGGCACCTCTGGTTCAATGACTCAGCCTCAGAGACCTCAGCAACCTCGTCCTATTGTGTTGTCTAGAACTCAAAGCATGCCTGTAAATTCACAAAGATCCCCATGTACTCCCTTAACTACACAGAGATCTCAGAACGATGACAGCCTCAGACAATGGCAAGATATAATTGCAGGCGTGGCAGCTGAGCTTGGAGTCTCCGAATGTGTTTCCCAACCTTACACACCTACTTCTTCGTCACAAGCTTCAGATATGTCGAGTCAAGGCATGGGGTTGCATACAAAAGTTGATCCAACAACGTTTTCATCAAATTCTGTAGATTTTGACAATGGATGGCTGGATGGCACAAGTCAGAATTTACCAGGACAAGGTCCAGCTATTTCTGCCAACAATGATGATCTTTCTAGGGATATTCAACTAGGGAGCTTATTAGCACCTGTAGGAAATACTGCTTTTGTGCCTGGTAAAGAAGCTGGGTTGCTTGGAGAGGATCCAGCGTTGTTTCTATATGACCTTGATCGCAGTTGGAGTAGCATAGCGAATGTACAGCCACTGTAGTCCTTCAGTAAGCCACCTTCTAACTCTTTTTAACAATCAAGTGAAATCTTATATCGGCTAGAGAGTGTCTATGTATATAGGCTCTTTGTCATCTATAGTTGTATATGCCTTAAATTTGTTCATGATTGATGCCATTATCTTGCTCTGGTTTAAAGTTATTCCACTGAAACTGAATGTTCATTTAGAATAACTAGTATTTTTCATATCAATCTCAAGCCTTATCCAATTGCATACCATTGAGAAATTAGCTTTTTTGCACTGGGAAATTATTTGTTCTTGGATAATGTCAACGGCTATGGTTTAAATGGGTCTGGATAGGATTTTTTCCCCCATTCCAGATATGACATGTCCTTTATGAAGGCAGTTTTAGTTATGTTGTTAGTGACATTCAATATTTTCCAAGTAATTTGTTTGTATTGACTTTTTGATCAGTGCATCCTTTAAAAAAATGGTATATAATATGCGGAAAGCCATATTTCCATCTGTTGTGTTCTTTAAATTTTCAAGCAATGCATTATATTGTGTTGGGGGAGTAAGTTGGAGATTCCTGGGATGATACTGTTAAGAGTTTTCAGTATGTTAGAAAGATTTTGAAGAATGCGGTGCATTCTTCAGTATTATTTTCTCAATTAGACCCGGTCTTCTCTATATCAATTATTGTATCATGGACCATTGTGAGGAGAAATTGTTATGGACCATTGTGAGGAGGAATTGTTGAAGGCGGTTCACTAGAGAAAGGGGAAAAAAAAGAGTTTCTTCATCGGGCTTTTTAAATGTTAATACGTGAGCATTGTAGCTAATTCTTGTCATTGAATTGAGTTCAAGACTCCCAATGAGAAATATGAGCTCCATCAGAGTAGAAGTAACATAAAAATTTCTTGAATGATCTCATCTTCTCATGGCTTTACAGAAAAGGTCACGCAGGATTTTCAACACTATGATAGTGGTTTTCTAGATAATAGTTGTTTTCAAAACAATGGTGGTAATCGTACGTGGCCTCATCTCATTCCTTGAAATTGGAATAGAAGGCAATGATTGAGGTAACGAGACATTCTCTAATTATCATCTAATTGGAGAGGATCTGAATCCCTCAAATTACTGCCTTTACAACCCCTTAATCTTCTCTTGCTGAGATTTTAATTTCTGATTCAAGTAGATTAGGTTATTATTATTATTATTATTTCAGACAAGTCGTGTATACTTGGACATTTGTATATGTAAGTATACTAGGCTGAAGCGAAAATAAATTGAAAACATAAAATCATACGTATAGAACGTCATCACAATATTCCATATAAAAGATATATCTATATCTGTGCGCTAAAACAAATTGATTTACCAAAACCAACCAACTATAAACAAGCATGGAAATTCTCTTCCTATGTTTGATCTTGATCTTCATAGTACATCACTTTTATCTTCTTAGTTTGCTCATGGCCGAGGAGTGGCAGAATCAACTGCAGCCAGTGCTGAGCCTGAAGACCCCAGTTGCATATCGCTTGCTAAACTGTGCCCAACTTAGCTCGCTCATCACATCCCACATTTATCAGCAACGGCTCTCTTTTCTCAACTGCCCAAATCTCTGTAACGATAACAGTCCCCAGTCCTCAGTAATATATCAGCATTCTTCGATACCGAAATCACCAAAATATTCCTAAACTTGTACCGTCTTTGACATGAACAATCCTAACATAAACACTGCAAGATGTAGCTTTCTTCTGACGCTTCCCCGCTAAAATTGGCTTTCCTGATGTATGCTTCAACACAAACCTGAAGTCATTCTCGCTTGGTCGATGGAACCAGTAAGTCACTGTAAGAATCATAAAATTATCATGCTTGGAATGAACGTTCAATCCATAAATCCTTTTTCAACTTGTTCTTGATACTTTCGACGAGCTCAAACTTCCTCGTCACCAGAGAAAATGAACCATACATCACTGAGTTTTCGTTACTCGAGTGGTCGAGTCCTGACACGTCTCTAATCTCGTGAATCAACAAGGCTCCAAGTCAAACGCCATGAAAGATAATTCGTTCGCAAATCAACGGACCAAGTGACAAGCTTGTTCAAATGGATGCACCCTTTTTGTGGCAGTGCGTGAGCTATTGCGTGCTGAGCGAAAGGCAAACAATTTTCGTGGGTTTTGGGGTGAATTCCTACATTTATGTCGGTGTGTGAAGTAAGTCTGACGTTGATTTTACGATACATAACGGGATTTGGATGCCCGTGTAATGGTGGAGTGCTCGTTGTAGAGCGGTTCTGAAGTTAAATTTGGCATTTGAAGAATTTGGATCCTTGGAGAGACCACTATCTTATAAATAGCCGTTGGATTTTATTGTTAGATCAAGAAAAGATAAACCTTTTGCTTTAATAAATAAAACCCTAATCAATCCCAAGGATTGTTCATGTCAAACTATTGAGATAATTAAGAAGATGCGGAACCATACCTGAATCCATAGAGTAGGATGTGATTCTTGAGTTTTGAGATGTAGATCTTCCAAATCTTGTACGTATATATCCTCCTTAGAGAAAACCCTAATCCTTCTGAAGATGGGAAATCAAGAAGAGATCCTAATCTTTCTGAAGATGGGAAATCAAAAAGAGATTCTACGTAGAGATTTAGGGAACCACAACTCTATTTACAACTTAATCAGTTATTTATAATTATCAATTCAGCCCATCATAGAATTAATAATTATATTTTGGTCTCTACACATAGGAGGCCCATACTTTAATAATAATGCATTAAAGTCCAAACCCTAAATTAGATCACTTTAATGGGCTAACTTTAATTGATAGCACATAGTACATATTTATTTAATATATTGGCCCATATATTGGATTTAAATCCAACATTTATTACACATACACGATAGCATCACCTAATATTCAGAAACAAGCTATATGTATCAAGATGTCCATATCCTGTATGGATTTGAAAAGCTTCAGTTTACAAGATATAATTGCAGGCGTGGCAGCTGAGCTTGGAGTCTCCGAATGTGTTTCCCAACCTTACACACCTACTTCTTCGTCACAAGCTTCAGATATGTCGAGTCAAGGCATGGGGTTGCATACAAAAGTTGATCCAACAACGTTTTCATCAAATTCTGTAGATTTTGACAATGGATGGCTGGATGGCACAGGTCAGAATTTACCAGGACAAGGTCCAGCTATTTCTGCCAACAATGATGATCTTT
The DNA here is from genome assembly GCA_012295165.1 of Asparagus setaceus. Classification (NCBI taxonomy): domain Eukaryota; kingdom Viridiplantae; phylum Streptophyta; class Magnoliopsida; order Asparagales; family Asparagaceae; genus Asparagus; species Asparagus setaceus. Next base: position 2,184,311 of record CM022701.1, on the reverse strand, counting down.
CTAGGGATATTCAACTAGGGAGCTTATTAGCACCTGTAGGAAATACTGCTTTTGTGCCTGGTAAAGAAGCTGGGTTGCTTGGAGAGGATCCAGCGTTGTTTCTATATGACCTTGATCGCAGTTGGAGTAGCATAGCGAATGTACAGCCACTGTAGTCCTTCAGTAAGCCACCTTCTAACTCTTTTTAACCATCAAGTGAAATCTTATATCAGCTAGAGAGTGTCTATGTATATAGGCTCTTTGTCATCTATAGTTGTATGTGCCTTAAATTTGTTCATGATTGATGCCATTATCTTGCTCTGGTTTGAAGTTATTCCACCGAAACTGAATGTTCATTTTAGAATAACTAGTACTTTTCATATCAATCTCATGCCTTATCCAATTGCATACCATTAGGCAAATTAGCTTTTTGCACTGGGAAATTATTTGTTCTTGGATAATATCAACGGCTATGGTTTAAACGGGTCTGGATAGGATGTTTTTTTTTTTTTTCATTCCAGATATGACATGTCCTTTATGAAGGCAGTTTTAGTTATGTTGTTAGTGACAATCAATATTTTCCAAGTAATTTGTTTGTATTGACTTTTTGATCAGTGCATCCTTACTTTTAAAAAAAATGGTATATAATATGCCGAAAGCCATATTTCCTTCTGTTGTGTTCTTTAAATTTTCAAGCAATGCATTATATTGTGTTGGGTAAGTTGGAGATTCCTGGGATTATATTGCGAAGAGTTTTCAGTTTGTTCGAAAGATTTGGAAGAATGCGGCACATTCTTCAGTATTATTTACTCAATTAGACCCGGCCTTCTCTATAGCAGTTATGGTATCATGGACCATTGTGAGTAGAAATTGTTGAGGCGGCTCGCTAGAGAACACACACGAAAAAAGGAATTTCTTCACCGGGCTTTATAAATCCTCTTTATATAAAAAGCGCTAGAGGCGTTACTGTTTATTTTTTACTGTTCATTCACCTTTTACTGTTCACCACTTTTCACAAAAGACCTTTAACATAACACGTTTATGGAAAACACCTTTAACTTTTTAAAATTACAACCAACATCAATTTCAAGGAGATTTCATATCTAAAACAAATTCATGGAGATATAAATAACTCCAAAAATTTATAATTTACAAAAACATCCCCTAAAAGTTTTAACTTTGCAAAAACACCCCAAAATTTTAAAATTTAACAAAACAAGCTAAAAATTTAATACTTACAGAAAAAGCTTGAAATTTTCAAACTTACACTGAAAATCTATAAATTGCAAGCAGCCCCTAAAATTTTAGATTCTCAATAAACACCCAAAACTTTCAAATTTGCAACAAACACCCTCAAAATTTTAAAATTTACCCCAACACCCTTGAAAACTAAGTTTAAAAAGAAACTTAAGATTTCAGATCTGAAACATTACAATGAAATTTCAGAAGATACAAACAACTCCAAAAGATTTAGAATTTATAGAAAACACCCTAAAACTATAAATACTTGTAAAAACACCATAAAAATTATAAATTTACAAAAAATAAGAGTTTTAAACAGAAACCAATAAATTGAAAATCAACATCCCCTAAAAGTTTTAACTTTGAAAAAACAATACAAAATTTTTCAAATTTAGCAAAATAAGCTCAAAAATTTAAAACTTACGAAAAAGCTTGAAATTTTCAAACTTACACTGAAAATCTATAAATTGCAAGTAGCCCCTAAAATTTTAGATTTTACAAAAACACCCAAAGTTTTAAATTTGCAACAAACACCCTCAAAAATTCAAAATTTATAGAAATATATGTGAATATTTACAAATAGCCCCTAAAATCAATAGTTACCACAACTATTGTACTTTTTTATGTAACTTTACTTGGACAATTTTGCCCTGAGTTTCCACTCACATATGAAGCAAACACATGCAATGCACATGCCTACTTACTATATATATATATCTCTATATCTCTATCTCTATCTCACTGCTCACCGCCACAAAACACCTTTAAATTAACACATTTATAGAAAACACCTTTAACTCATTAAAATTACAACCAACATCAAATTCAAGGAGATTTCATATAAAAATAAATTCAAGGAGATATAAACAACCCCAAAAATTTATAATTTATAAAACATCCCCTAAAAGTTTTAACTTTGCAAAAACACCCAAAACTTTTAAAATTTAAGAAAAATAAGCTCAAAATTTTAATACTTACAAAAGCTTAAAATTTTCAAAGCTACACTGAAAATCTATAAATTGCAAGCAGCCCCTAAAACTTTAGATTCTCAGAAAAACACCCAAAACTTTTCAAATTTGCATCAAACATCCTCAAAAATTCAAAATTTACCCCAACACCCTAAAACTAAGTTTAAAAGTAAACTGAAGATTTCAAATCTAAAACATTACAATGAAATTCAAGAAGATACAAACAACCCCAAAGATTTAGAATTTATAGAAAACACCCTAAAACTATAAATACTTGTAAAAACGCCATAAAAATTATAAATTTATAAAATAAATAAGAGTTTCAAACGAAACCAATAAACTGAAAACCAATATCCCAATAAAAGTTTTAACTTTGAAAAACACTACAAAACTTTTCAAATTTAGCAAAAACAAGCTCAAAAATTTAAAACTTACGTAAAATGCTTGAAAATTTTAAACCTACATCGATAATCTATAAATTACAAGCATCAAACCTACACTGAAAATTTATAAATTACAAGCAGCCCCCTAAAATTTTATATTCTGCAAAAAACACCCAAAACTTTTAAATTTGCAACAAACACCCTCAAAAACTTAAAATTTATCCCAACACCCTCAAAAACTAAGTTTAAAAAGTAAACTGAAGATTTCATATCCTAAACATTACAATGAAATTCAAGAAGATGCAAACAACCCCAAAGATTTAGAATTTATAGAAAACACCCTAAAACTATAAATACTTTAAAAAACCATAAAAGTTATAAATTTCCAAAAAAATTAGAGTTTCAAACGAAACCAATAAAAGTTTTAACTTCAAAAATACACCACAAAACTTTTCAAATTTAGCAAAATCAAGCTCAAAAATTTAAAACTTATAGGAAAATCATTAAAATTTCAAACCTACACTGAAAATCTATAAATTGCTAGAGGCCCCTAAAATTTAAAGCTTCAAAATTTCAAACTTACACTGATAATCTGTAAATTTCAAGTAACCCCTAAAATTTTAGATTTTACAAAAACACCCAAAACTTTTAAATTTGTAATAAACACCCTCAAAAATTTAAAAGTACATTCAAAATCTTAGAATTACAAATAGCCCACTAAAAATTCGTAGAAACTTTTAAATTTGTAATAAACACCCTCAAAAATTCAAAATTAATAAGAAAATGTCAATATTTACAAATAGTCCCCTAAAAATCAATAGTTACCACAACTCCTGCTTTTTATGTAACTTTACTTGGACAATTTTGCCCTGAGTTTCCACTCATATATGAAGCAAACACATGCAATGCACATGCCTACTTACTATATATATCTCTATATCTCTATCTCTATATATCAAATTTATAGAAAACGCCTTTACCTTTTTAAAATTACAACCAACACCCTCAACCAAAACATTTAGATTTCATAAAAATATCCCCAAAATAAGCTCAATAATTTTATACTTACGAAAAAGCTTGAAATTTTCAAACTTAAAATAAAAATCTATAAATTGCTAGAGGCCCCTAAAATTTTAGATTCTCAGAAAAATAATTCAAACTTTTAAATTTGCAACAAACACTCTCAAAATTTTAAAATTTACTCCAACACCCTCAAAAACTAAGTTTAAAAATAAATTGAAGATTTCATATCCAAACATTACAATGAAATTCAAGGAGAAACAAACAACTCCCAAAGATTTAGAATTTATAGAAAACGCCTTTACCTTTTAAAATTACAACCAACACCCTCAAAATTTTAAAATTTACTCCAACACCCTCAAAATTTTAAAATTTACTCCAACACCCTCAAAATTTTAAAATTTACTCCAACACCCTCAACCAAAACATTTAGATTTCATAAAAATATCCCCAAAATAAGCTCAATAATTTTATACTTACGAAAAAGCTTGAAATTTTCAAACTTAAAATAAAAATCTATAAATTGCTAGAGGCCCCTAAAATTTAAAGCTTGAAATTTTAAACCTACATCGATAATCAGAATTCAAAGCGCCCCTAAAATTTTAGATTTTGTAAAAAACACCAAACTTTCACATTTGTAATAAGCACCCTCAAAATTTTAAAAGTTATAAAAATATGTGAATATTTCAAATCTATAAATAGTAGATTCAAAATCTTAGAATTACATATAGCCCTCTAAAATCAAGAGTTATAATAAAAAGCATTACAGCGCGTTACCCTGCATATAGTCTTAATAAGTGTGCCTTGTAGCTGATTCTTGTCATTGAATTGAGAAGCGTTCAAAACTCTCAATGAGAAATTCTTGTCATTGAATTGAGAAGCGTTGAAGACTCTCAATGAGAAATTTGAGCTCGATCAGAATAGAAGTAACATAAAAAATTCTTGAATGATCTCATCTTCTCAAGGCTTTACAGAAAAGGTCACGTAATTGGACACTAGTGGTTTTCAAAGCAATAGTGGTGTTCAAGACAATAGTTGTTTTCAAAGCAATGGTGGTAATTGTACGTGACATCATTTCATCGTTTAAAATTAAAATAGAAAGCAAGGATTGGGGTAATTGGACACTTTCCGATTACCACCTAATTAGAGAGGATCTGAATCCCTCAAATTACTCTTGTCTTTAATTTGCAAAGACCCTTAATCTTCTCTTGCTGAGATTTCAAATTTTGATTCAATTAGATTAGATTATTATTATTATTATTTCAGACAAGTCATGTATACTCGGACGTTTGTATATGTATGTATGTATACTACGCTGAAGCTAAAAATATTGAATACATAAAATCATACGTATAGAACGTCATCACAATATTCCATATGAAAGATATATCTATATCTGTGCACTAAAACAAATTGATTTGCCAAAACCAACCAACTATAAACAAGCATGGAAATTCTCTTCCTGTGTTTGGATCTTCATAGTACATCACTTTTATCTTCTTAGTTTGCTCATGGCTGAGTAGTGGCAGAATCAACTGCGGCCAGTGCTGAGCCTGAAGAGCCCAGTTGCCTGTCGGTTGCTAAACTGTGCCCAACTTAGCTCGCTCATCACATCCCACATTTATCAGCAACGGCTCTCTTTCCTCAACTGACCAAATCTCTATAACGATAACAGTCCCCAGTCCTCAGCAATATATTAGCATTCTTCGATACCGAAATCACCAAAATTTTCCTGAGCTTATTGTACGTCTTTGACATGAACAATCCTAACATAAACGCTGCAATCTCAGCATAATCTGCGATCGATGTAGCTTTCTTCTGAAGCTTCCCCGCTAAAATTGGCTCTCCTGATATATTCTTCAACACAAACCTGAAGTCATTCTCGCTTGGTCGATGGAATGAGTAACTCACTGTAAGAATCATAAAATTACCATGCTTGGAATCAACGTTCAATCCATAAATCCTTTTTCAACTTGTTCACATCACTTAATTTCGACGAGCTCAAACTTCCTCGTCACCGGAGAAAATGAACCATACATCACTGAGTTTTTGTCGCTCGAGTGGTCGAGTCCCGACACGTATCTAATCTCGTGAATCAACATGGGCTCCAAGTCAAACGCCATGAAAGAATTTTCATTCGCCAAATCAACGGGCCAAGCGCCAAAAGGCAAACATTTTTCGTGGGTTTCGGGGTAAAATCCTACATTTATGTCGGGGTTTGGATGCCCGTGTAACGGTGGAGTGCTCATCGTAGAGCGTTTTCGAAGTTAAATTTGGCATTTTCAAAGAATTTGGATACTTGGAGAGCTATCTTATGAATAGCCATTTATTTTATTACGAATTTGGATCCTCTCAACTACAAAAAAGTAGGGGAGAGACCACTATTTTCAATCTTAACTGTTACTTATTTAGTAGGCGATTATGATACAATCTAAATCTAATACTCACCACACCCGTGTATTGCACTCATTCTTAATTTGCACTCAAAGAAAAAATCACAACCACCAACTAGATAATTAATGATTGTGATTATGTAGTGGTCCCTCCACTACTTTTTCTTTAGTGAAGAAGATCCGAATCCTTTTATTACACATACATGATAGCATTAATCACCTAACATTCGGAAACAAGCTATATACATCAAGGTGTCCATATCCTGTTTTTGAGCCTAGCCCTCAGCCCATACTTCATCTGCAAGAGGAGGGAGGGAGTACTGGGCTCAGCCACTTGACCCTCCTCCACCTCCACCTCAAAGTTGTACATAACGGCGGCCGCCGCCATCTTCATCCATTCCATGGCCATGTTCTTCCCCACGCAAGACCTCGGCCCGCAGTTAAAAGTCACGAACTTATGTGACGGCTCATGCCTCAGCTCACCCGTCCCCTCATCAATCCATCGCTCCGGTCTGAACTCCAAGCAGTCATCCCCCCACACCCCCTCCATCCTCGCAATCCCGTAGGATGATATAAACACGTATTGACCGGCGTTTACTTTATCCCCACTCGGCAGCACATCGTCGTTTAAAGCGAGCTTTCCGCTGTACGGCACAGGTGGGTACAGCCTCAGCGACTCGTTGATCGCTGCGTGCAAGTAGACCAGCTCTTCGACCGCGTCTGCGCTGAAGACCGACGTCGATCTGTTTGACGAAAGCTTCGACTGTCGAAGTTCTTCTACAATCTTCTTCTCGGCCTGGGGGTTCATGGAAACCAACCAGAAGAACCAGCCGAGCAAGACGCTCACGCCGTCTTTGTTTGCAGTTATAAAGTTGAGCAAGGAGTCGCGGAGGAACTTGTCGGATGTTGTGCGACGACTATCAGCCGATTGTCGTCGATTAATCATCTCCATATAAAAGCTCAGCAGATCAACGGCATCTTCAGCACCGCTGCCGCTGCTGGCGTTACTGATGATCTCTACCTGTCTCTTTCCGACGCATTGAGCCAGGTAATCGTCAAGAAGCTTTCGAGCTTGAGGGAGCCTCTTCTCTTCCCAGAGGCCGAACCTCCTCTTCAGATTCCACCAGAATCTGGGCCTCACTAATCGGCAGAAACCGGCGCACTCGATATCCTGCATAGCTCTCGCCAACGCCATATCCGGGAGATGAGGCGCAAGGCATCCAGGATCAACACCAACGACCATGACGAATGCTAGATCAACGAAGATCCTCGCAAAAACATCGCATAAGTCGACCACGCTATTCTCATCCGCGACCCGGTTGAGAATGGCAAGGAGACCGTCGTCAGCCGCTAATTTCTTCAGGCTCACGGCCCTAATATTGGACCAGAACCTGGGGGAGCTCATGAGAGCCAGCCCGACCCGTCGATGAAATGCCCACAAGTCTCCGTCGGAGTTGATGAAGCCGTCGCCAAACGCGTCGAACGCCTCCAAGTATTTAGGGCCCTTGGGGTAGTTGGGGAAGTTGGAGACGAGGATGTGTTTGACGTTGGCAGGGTCGCAGGTGGCAAAGGTGTCCATGCCGGCGAACCAAGGTCCTTTGAAGAGGAAGTTGCCGCCGGCTTCCTTTAGGACGGCCGCGACATAACTGCTCAAGTCGTGCCTGTTGATGAAGATGCTTGGGATCATGCCGACGAGCGGCCAGTTTGTGGGGATCAAGGTCCCGGGCAGCTCCGGCGACAAAACACCAGTACTGGAGAAAGTAAATCAAGATCAGGAAAGAAGCAAGAGGTAAGAGCATCTCAGGGTAACTCGTCAACTGCAGGTAACCCATCAAGCTCAACCTCGAACTCATTGTGATCATATCTTAATGTAGGTGTGTAGAGAGCAACTACTTACTTACTAATGTTTATATGCAACGAAGATTGATTAGGTGCACGCTTAGGTTTAGGATCTAGCTGTTAGAATATAAAACTATAACCCTCCACCTTCAACATAACTTTAGAGTTTTGGCGTAATGGTTAGAGAGACTTTAACATCGTATCAAAGCAAAGTAGGTTCGAATCTTGCTGGCCAGGTTTCAGCCCATAAAAACGGCGCTCAACATGCACTTGCAAGGACATGTTAGAGTATAAAATTATAACTCTCATGGAGTTTGATATAATGGTTAAAGAGACTTTAACACTGACTACTATTTTTGTGGGCATGGGCTCTAAATTCTAGAGTCAACTAAATACATTAACTAGCTTAAGTTAAGCATGACAGATCCCGCCTCGGAAAAATAACTCAATTAGCCCATCCAAAAACTTAATTACAACGAGGGCGTCTCGGGATGAGTCTTTGCTTGGTGGTAACGTTCCTGCATCATCTGTCATCGAATCTTAAAGACATTTCTCATTTTTTCCAAGAAATATATAAATATATATTCTCAAAATGATAGAAATTAACCCTCCTCTGTTATCATGGTTTGTGGTTAATTAATCATGATGAGTTTGAGTCCTAATTAATGGATCTGAAATTAAAGCAGGAGCTAGTCCTCTTGCCTTTAATGAGCAGTAATCATATCAGAACGCCCCGCACGGGTTTCGCTTGGGGGGTACTCTAGGTTTTTGAGGCCATAGGCTCTAAATTCTAGAGTCAACTAACTAACTAATTAATTATCTTTAAAGATTACGGATTACAACGATGGCATCTCGAGATTGAGCAGTCTTTGCTTGCCGATAAAGTTTCATTCATAGGTTTTTATAAATGTGACTGTCGGTGAGAAAAGAATGAGCAGTTTCATTTTTGATGCTTTAGTAACGCCTATAAAATGATCCGCTTTAAGATATTCAAGAAGAATTAATATTAATATTAAAAATAAGGGATTAAACTATCCTAATTACATATGTTTAGTAATAATAATCAAATAATTATTAACTATTATTGAATCTTCTCATTTCACTTTTATTATTGAGTATTTTAATTAAGATCGGTTTGTTGGGACGTACGCTCTCCAATTTATATATATATTGTTTGATTTGCACCCTAAATCATTATATATATTTTAATAGTTCTTTAAATCTTCAATATATCGTCCTCAAATCATTCAATTTGATATTAGATCCTTCAAGTCATATACCTCCACATGTTTGCCTTTTCTTGAATGAATTTCAGAATCTTCTGTCGATTCTTCTTCCTTCTTCAAATCGTCTGTCAATTTATTCCTTTACGCCCCCACAATGTCAAGTATCTATTTTTAATTCCAAATTAACAATGAGATTCTATTGTTGATTGGAAGGATTAATTTAAAACGAGAGAACAAAGGGGATTCTAATAATAATTTTATCGAGGTACTAAATTTAAATCAACATAGAGAAATTTGGGGACCTCATAGCAATTTGAATGATTTGAGAGAGTAAAACATCAAAGATTTAAAATAATAAGAGACTAAAGAAAAGTCCATCTTTATGACCCACCACTGGTGATTTAATAAGTGATCTGAACGGTTAGGAGATTTCAAATATGGCTCACATGTTTTCGGTTCGATTCGGCTAGGTATCCCAACTAACTAACTAATTAATTATCTTTAAAGATTACGGATTACAACGATGGCATCTCGAGATTGAGCAGTCTTTGCTTGCCGATAAAGTTTCATTCATAGGTTTTATAAATGTGACTGTCGGTGAGAAAAGAATGAGCAGTTTCATTTTGATGCTTTAGTAACGCCTATAAAATGATCCGCTTTAAGATATTCAAGAAGAATTAATATTAATATTAAAAATAAGGGATTAAACTATCCTAATTACATAGTTTAGTAATAATAATCAAATAATTATTAACTATTATTGAATCTTCTCATTTCACTTTTATTATTGAGTATTTTAATTAAGATCGGTTTGTTGGGACGTACGCTCTCCAATTTATATATATATTGTTTGATTTGCACCCTAAATCATTATATATATTTTTAATAGTTCTTTAAATCTTCAATATATCGTCCCTCAAATCATTCAATTTGATATTAGATCCTTCAAGTCATATACCTCCACATGTTTGCCTTTTCTTGAATGAATTTCAGAATCTTCTGTCGATTCTTCTTCCTTCTTCAAATCGTCTGTCAATTTATTCCTTTACGCCCCCACAATGTCAAGTATCTATTTTTTAATTCCAAATTAACAATGAGATTCTATTGTTGATTGGAAGGATTAATTTAAAACGAGAGAACAAAGGGGATTCTAATAATAATTTTATCGAGGTACTAAATTTAAATCAACATAGAGAAATTTGGGGACCTCATAGCAATTTGAATGATTTGAGAGAGTAAAACATCAAAGATTTAAAATAATAAGAGACTAAAGAAAAAGTCCATCTTTATGACCCACCACTGGTGATTTAATAAGTGATCTGAACGGTTAGGAGATTTCAAATATGGCTCACATGTTTTTCGGTTCGATTCCGGGCTAGGGTATCCCAAATAAATAAATAAATAAATCATGTGGATAGACGGCATGACATTGATGAGGTTAGGATTTTATATGCTTATTAGGGGTTTTTTTTTCCCGTCTTGTGTGGAACTGATCTTTGATTTTGTAATTGCACTTTAATTGCCCGCGTCTGTTTGTTGATCTTCTAGTGTTCCAGAAAACGAAACTGCGTTATCTTGATCTGGTACTTTGCTCTTAAAAGTGGTGTCTTTTTTTTTTATTGATTGGTCAAATAATTTTAGTTAAGGCTTCTCCTGATTATTATAAATTGGGATGATTTAGTAGAAAGTTAATTTTCTAGGGTTTCAGACAACAGAACTGAAGAATCCTAATCACAGAGTTTGTTAATAAATAGTTGCGTTATCTTTATATGTTTGTTTGCTCTTAAAATTAGTTTATTTCTTGATTTATTGAGGAAAGTTAATAGCTTAGCGTCTCTATTATGAGAATGCGTGATATGTTGTTTCTTGACCTTGACGTTACTCCATTTAATTCTTGAACTCGGAGTTGAATAAAGGCTAATATCAGAAAATCCATCTATACTACGATAAACTATGGAGGATAAATTTTCTATACCAGTCACAAATGAGTTGTTAGATTAGTGTTTTGGAACTCATTTTTCTAATCTGCATCTCTTGTCAAAAGGTTTAATCAGATAAGGGTTAAGGGTGAATTTCACAAAACTGCCGTGAATTATTAGAGGTTTTGCATAAAAATACTATATACTGTTTTTAATTATTAGACAAGAACACTGTTAACTTTCGAATTAGCTGAAATATATCACATAATATACAAAAAGATTATCCAGTCCCTAAGCTAGCATGAACTTTTAGATAAATTCACTGGATTACCATGAAACTTACTTGATTGTTAGGTAACTACTATGGATTTTGGTGTATTGTCATAGAACTACCATATAGTTTTCTGATATCATGTGATATTTTCTGCTCATCTGAAACTATTTTTCAGTAATAAAAATAGTTTACATTTTTAAAAAAAAATTTTATGAAGCCCCTAATACTAAGATGGCAGGCTTTTGCATCATTCTTCTTCGTAACACTGTATCCAATCACCCTCATCGTGTGCTGCACGAGGTTTGTGTATATGAAATTGGAGAAGCTCCTTTAACCAATCACACAACTTGCTCGATCTATGCTCACATTGTTTGATTCTTCTATATCTTCTTCCTTATCCTCTTATTCATTTCGTTCTCAGACTCCACCAGCATGAACATTTGCTCGTTCCAGAGCTCATCTGCTTCTCCTTGCATCCATGCATTTCAAACCACTGATCATCACAATTGAAACATAACTTTTGGCTTCTTCTCATCTGTATTTCATCGAGGCGTGTGCCTTCTGATCAGTTGAGGGATTGGGATACTAATGACAGTTCCTTCTATAAAATTGAGCTTTGGTCTTTGAATTTTGAAAGTTGATTGATATATCTGCATGTCTTAGCTCTTTTGCTTTATGTGAGTGCAGAGTTTTCGCCCTCGAAGAAACGATGTTTTTATGCCATAACACTACAGCAGTCATGCATTACACTGAGTAGTAATCCTTGGTGATCTTGTGTTCAGATTTCATCTGAAGTTTCTGATCACTTAATTCACTGGATACCCAAATAGGTTCTTTTGCTTTAAGTTTATGCCTCTTGTTATCTGCAGTTGGAAGTGGGCAAGTTTGAAAATTGTTCTGGCAGGTATTTATGTGGAAATTAATGCATTGCTTTTGCTGTTGATTGAGGGTTGGTTCTGGGCTCTGAATCGGTGGGATTTGATCAACATATCCATCTCTTGATTAATGCACATGTAATATGATATGTAAGTTCCCTATTAATAAATAGTTAAAAATGTGATTTTTTTTTCCCTCTTAAGGAATTAGTTTTAGTCGACACTGCATGATAATTAGTAGAACAAATATTGATCACATAGGAATACATCAACATACAGCTGCTCGTTATTTGCTATTGGGAGCATGCAAGTTCAGAAACACTAAACCCACTATTACACATGGACGATAACATAACATTGCTTAATTTTTCACCATTTTCACCAAAATCATGCAGAATAAATAATTTTAAGTCTAGTTTGTTGCTGAAGAAACAGATTATAAACAGGTCCATACCCTCTTTTTCAGCCTAACCCTCAGCCCATGCTTCATGTGCAGGAGAACAGAGGGACTAGGCTCAACCACATGCCCCTGCACTACCTCCACCTCAAAGTTGTACATCACGGCTGCAGCCACCATCTTGGTCGTAACCATGGTCATGTTTTTCCCTATGCAAGACCCCGGCCCGCAGTGAAAACTCAGGAACTTATGCGATGGCTCGCGCTTCAGCTTCCCGGTCTTCTCATCCATCCATCGCTCCGGTCTAAACTCCGAGCAGTCATCCCCCCACACCCCCTCCATCCTCGCAATCGCGTACGATGATATGAACACGTGTTGCCCCGCGCTGACCTTTTGTCCGCTCGGCAGCACGTCGTTCTTTGCCACGAGCTTGAAGTTGTACGGCACAGGCGGGTACAGCCGTAGCGACTCGCAAATTGATGCGTGCAAGTAGACGAGCCGGTCGGCCTCGTCTGCGTCGAGGACGACAGTCGAGTTGCGTGCCGGCAGCGGTTTCATCAGCCGTCGAAGGTCTTCTAGGATCTTCTTCTCCACTCGGGGGTTCATGGAGACCAACCAGAAGAACCAGCCGAGAACGATGCCCGTGCTGTCTCTGGATCCGACTATAAAGGCGAGTAGGGCGTCCCGGAGGAACTTGTCGGTTATTGTGCTGTCTTGCCGACCAATCTCCATCAATGAACACAGTAGGCTGACATCTTCACCTTGGCTGCTGCCGCTGGTGACATTGCTCTCTAACACTCTCTTATTTTCTATGCATTGAGCCAAGATATCGTCGACGATCTTTCGAGCAGGAGGGAGCCTCTTCTCTACCCCGAGACCGAACTTCCTCTTTAGCTTCCACCAGAATCTGGGCACCGTGAATGGACAGAAACAGATATACTCAATCTCCACCATAGCTCTCGCAAATGGAATATCCGGGAAATGAGGCGCTAGGAATCCAGGATCGTCGACGCCGAGCAACATCATGAACGTGAGATCGAAGGAGAACCTCAGAAGCACGTCGCACAGATCGACGGCGAGGTCATTCAATTTGATATTAGATCCTTCAAGTCATATACCTCCACATGTTTGCCTTTTCTTGAACGAATTTCAGAATCTTCTGTCGATTCTTCTTCTTTCTTCAAATCGTCTGTCAATTTATTCCTTTACACCCCACAATGTCAAGTATCTATTTTTAATTCCAAATTAACAATGAGATTCTATTGTTGATTGGAAGGATTAATTTAAAACGAGAGAACAGGGGATTCTAATAATAATTTTATCGAGGAACTAAATTTAAATCAACATAGAAATTTGGGGACCTCATAGCAATTTGAATGATTTGAGAGAGTAAAAACATCAAAGATTTAAAATAATAAGAGACTAAAGAAAAGTCCATCTTTATGACCCACCTTGGTGATTTAATAAGTGATCTGAGCGGTTAGGAGATTTCAAATATGGCTCACATGTTTTCGGTTCGATTCGGGCTAGGGTATCCCAAATAAATAAATAAATAAATCATGTGGATAGGCGGCATGACATTGATGAGGTTAGGATTTTATATGCTTATTGGGTTTTCCCGTCTTGTGTGGAACTGATCTTTGATTTTGTAATTGCACTTTAATTGCCCGCGTCTGTTTGTTGATCTTCTAGTGTTCCAGAAAACGAAACTGCGTTATCTTGATCTGGTACTTTGCTCTTAAAAGTGGTGTCTTTTTTTATTGATTGGTCAAATAATTTTAGTTAAGGCTTCTCCTGATTATTATAAATTGGGATGATTTAGTAGAAAGTTAATTTTCTAGGGTTTCAGACAACAGAACTGAAGAATCCTAATCACAGAGTTTGTTAATAAATAGTTGCGTTATCTTTATATGTTTGTTTGCTCTTAAAATTAGTTTATTTCTTGATTTATTGAGGAAAGTTAATAGCTTAGCGTCTCTATTATGAGAATGCGTGATATGTTGTTTCTTGACCTTGACGTTACTCCATTTAATTCTTGAACTCGGAGTTGAATAAAGGCTAATATCAGAAAATCCATCTATACTACGATAAACTATGGAGGATAAATTTTCTATACCAGTCACAAATGAGTTGTTAGATTAGTGTTTTGGAACTCATTTTTCTAATCTGCATCTCTTGTCAAAAGGTTTAATCAGATAAGGGTTAAGGGTGAATTTCACAAAACTGCCGTGAATTATTAGAGGTTTTGCATAAAAATACTATATACTGTTTTAATTATTAGACAAGAACACTGTTAACTTTCGAATTAGCTGAAATATATCACATAATATACAAAAGATTATCCAGTCCCTAAGCTAGCATGAACTTTTAGATAAATTCACTGGATTACCATGAAACTTACTTGATTGTTAGGTAACTACTATGGATTTTGGTGTATTGTCATAGAACTACCATATAGTTTTCTGATATCATGTGATATTTTCTGCTCATCTGAAACTATTTTTCAGTAATAAAATAGTTTACATTTTAAAAAATTTTATGAAGCCCCTAATACTAAGATGGCAGGCTTTTGCATCATTCTTCTTCGTAACACTGTATCCAATCACCCTCATCGTGTGCTGCACGAGGTTTGTGTATATGAAATTGGAGCTCCTTTAACCAATCACACAACTTGCTCGATCTATGCTCACATTGTTTGATTCTTCTATATCTTCTTCCTTATCCTCTTATTCATTTCGTTCTCAGACTCCACCAGCATGAACATTTGCTCGTTCCAGAGCTCATCTGCTTCTCCTTGCATCCATGCATTTCAAACCACTGATCATCACAATTGAAACATAACTTTTGGCTTCTTCTCATCTGTATTTCATCGAGGTGTGCCTTCTGATCAGTTGAGGGATTGGGATACTAATGACAGTTCCTTCTATAAAATTGAGCTTTGGTCTTTGAATTTTGAAAGTTGATTGATATATCTGCATGTCTTAGCTCTTTTGCTTTATGTGAGTGCAGAGTTTTCGCCCTCGAAGAAACGATGTTTTTATGCCATAACACTACAGCAGTCATGCATTACACTGAGTAGTAATCCTTGGTGATCTTGTGTTCAGATTTCATCTGAAGTTTCTGATCACTTAATTCACTGGATACCCAAATAGGTTCTTTTGCTTTAAGTTTATGCCTCTTGTTATCTGCAGTTGGAAGTGGGCAAGTTTGAAAATTGTTCTGGCAGGTATTTATGTGGAAATTAATGCATTGCTTTTGCTGTTGATTGAGGGTTGGTTCTGGGCTCTGAATCGGTGGGATTTGATCAACATATCCATCTCTTGATTAATGCACATGTAATATGATATGTAAGTTCCCTATTAATAAATAGTTAAAAATGTGATTTTTTTCCTCTTAAGGAATTAGTTTTAGTCGACACTGCATGATAATTAGTAGAACAAATATTGATCACATAGGAATACATCAACATACAGCTGCTCGTTATTTGCTATTGGGAGCATGCAAGTTCAGAAACACTAAACCCACTATTACACATGGACGATAACATAACATTGCTTAATTTTTCACCATTTTCACCAAAATCATGCAGAATAAATAATTTTAAGTCTAGTTTGTTGCTGAAGAAACAGATTATAAACAGGTCCATACCCTCTTTTTCAGCCTAACCCTCAGCCCATGCTTCATGTGCAGGAGAACAGAGGGACTAGGCTCAACCACATGCCCCTGCACTACCTCCACCTCAAAGTTGTACATCACGGCTGCAGCCACCATCTTGGTCGTAACCATGGTCATGTTTTTCCCTATGCAAGACCCGGCCCGCAGTGAAAACTCAGGAACTTATCGATGGCTCGGCTTCAGCTTCGGTCTTCTCATCCATCCATCGCTCCGGTCTAAACTCCGAGCAGTCATCCCCCACACCCTCCATCCTCGCAATCGCGTACGATGATATGAACACGTGTTGCCCAGCTGACCTTTTGTCCGCTCGGCAGCACGTCGTTCTTTACCACGAGCTTGAAGTTATGCGGCAGGCGGGTACAGCCGTGGCGACTCGCAAATTGATGCGTGCAAGTAGACGAGCGGTCGGCCTCGTCTGCGTCGAGGACGACAGTCGAGTTAGCGTGCGGCAGCGGTTTCATCAGCCGTCGAAGGTCTTCTAGGATCTTCTTCTCCACTCGGGGGTTCATGGAGACCAACCAGAAGAACCAGCCGAGAACGATGCCCGTGCTGTCTCTGGATCCGACTATAAAGGCGAGTAGGGCGTCCCGGAGGAACTTGTCGGTTATTGTGCTGTCTTGCCGACCAATCTCCATCAATGAACACAGTAGGCTGACATCTTCACCTTGGCTGCTGCCGCTGGTGACATTGCTCTCTAACACTCTCTTATTTTCTATGCATTGAGCCAAGATATCGTCGACGATCTTTCGAGCAGGAGGGAGCCTCTTCTCTACCCCGAGACCGAATCTCCTCTTTAGCTTCCACCAGAATCTGGGCACCGTGAATCGACAGAAACAGATATACTCAATCTCCACCATAGCTCTCGCAAATGGAATATCCGGGAAATGAGGGGCTAGACATCCAGGATCGTCGACGCCGAGCAACATCATGAACGTGAGATCGAAGGAGAACCTCAGAAGCACGTCGCACAGATCGACGGCGAGGTCTTCGTCGGCAATCTTGGCCAGAAGCGGGAGGAGTCCCTTGGCGGCTTTCTGGAGGCTCGCCGCTCGCATAGCGGACCTGAACTTTGGAGAGCTCATTAAGCCGACTCCAATCCGTCGCTGAAATGCCCACGGGTCCCCGTCGGTGTTGGTCATACCGCCCCCGAGCGTGTCCATCACCTCGGAGAATTCTCGGCCCTTGGGGTAGTTTGGGAAGTTGGAGCTGAGGACGTGGTTGATGTTGGCGGGGTCTGACGTGGCGAAGGCATCCATGGCGATGAACCGCGGACCTTTGAAGAGGAGGTTGCCGCCGGCTTCCTTCAGGCACGCGGTCACCCAACTGTTGAAGTCGCGGTTTCTGAAGGCGAGGCCCGGGATCATTCCGACCAGCGGCCAGTTTGTCGGGATCGCGCCGCCGGAGCTCTGATAGAAGCATCTGAGGACGTAAATCAGCAGAAAAGAAGCGAAGGATAAGAGGATCTCAGGGTAACTCAAGCTCATTACGGTATTTACTCGTGTAGGGGTTGATGTCAAGAGAGTAACCACTTACCATGTACATATATAATGGAGATGGATGGATTAGGTGTGTTACAGTTACGTAAATTTGTTATACCCTGAAAAGATAAATAAGTCAAGCGCGCATCCTAACGTACCTCGTCCCTTGCGCACTGCGCTCTGGATCTAGCAACTTATATTAAAGCCTAACTAATATTTTGGGATATGATACCAATGCTTTGAAGTATGTAAATCATATATATCCATGAGCAAAATTTCGGGAAAAAACCGCTTTTAACTTTTGGATTTTATCAGACCTCTAACACACACACACACGACAATGTTAATCGCAATTTTTACATTGGCGGGTAAAATTACACGAGATATTTTGTGGAAAAAAATATTAAAGTTAAAGGTTTTTTTTTTTATTCTGATAACCCCTAAACTTAAGAGTTTTTTAGAATATTTTTCAAGTTATGAGGGGTAATTTGCTACTCATTCAAAGTTAAGGGGGTACTTTAAAATTTGGCCATCATATTATTTGGGCTTAAGTGCACTTAAATACTCTATAGTTTCAACTACATTGTACTTGCATACCCTCACTTATTTTTGACAGCAGATATGTATCCTACAGTTTTTAAAACTTTATGGTATATAAATGCTACCAAAAACTATTAGGCCCCGTTTGGCAAGGGGTTAAGAGAAGGGTTAAAGGGGTTTAACCCCTCCTTAACCATCCAAACGGGTTAATTTGGTCAAAGGGTTAACAAGCCCTTTATAAGGGTTAAAGTTAGTTAACCCCTCATTTAGAGGGGTTAACAAATCCGTCAAAAGGGGAGGAATAAGAGTTACTCCCTCTAAAAACTTATAAAAAGAATATAGTTTAGGATATTTATGGCAACTAACCTCTTTAACCCTTCTTTATTTGCCAAACACAAAAAAAATAACCCTCCGTCATCCAAACGGAAATAAATTATTTTTAACCTCTCGTGATGGGTTAACTAATTTAGTCCTTCTCATTAACCCTTCCTTCTCTCTTAACCCCTTGCCAAACGATGCCTTAGAGTATTTAAGTGCAACTAAGCTTATTATTTGTCTGAAAAAGATTGTTTGACTAGACTGATTCATAATCATAGTGGTTTTCCGTAGATCTATCAAAGTACCAGTCACAATGCATCTTGAGATACGCCTTTACTTGCCGGTAAAGTTCTGCATCTGTCTTCGAATGTCAAAGATATTCAAAATATATATTTTCAAAATGGTAAATAAAAAAATTAAAGAAAAAACTTCCTCCATCATTATTGGTGGCTCATCATGTGTTGCGATGATTTCTTTCAGTCTTAGGAGGGTTTTTGGCAAATTGAAAGTATGACTTTTTTGGCCGGGGGTGGGGGCATTACCTCAAGCCCCCTTGACACCTAAGTTTTTCTTCGTACTCTCTTTGAAAAAAAATCATGTATGAAAAATCCCCTTGACTAAAGTTTTTTAGTTTCCAGCACCCTATCGGTACCTTTCGCCATTGTGCCAATGTTTTCTCCCCAAAATATCACCATCTTCAATTATTTTAAAAGGGTAAGATTGTAATTTTATAAGGAAAGAATTTTTTCTCTTTTCTTATTTCTTTCTAGAACCTTCTATGTAATTTTATAAGGAATGATTTGTTTATCTTTTCTATTCCATTTCTTTCTAGAACATTCTATTCCATTCAAATATCAGGAAAAAATGGAACCTACATAATTGAATATCTTTTAATGTTTTATGTTATAAAAGATACAAATAGAATAAATATCTATCTTAAATAAAAGACAATGTCCTAAGCATATATCTATGCTACAATTTATTTACACTAATACACAAAATAATAAGGACAAAATAATTAGAGGAGGATTTTAAATTCAAATAATGAAGGTAAAATCTCTTGAAAGTCAAGTGTCCCTGGCTATCCTCCTCCTACTATTAAATGTACATTCTAAGTAAAATGATAATTATTTCATATTCTTCCTAATATAAACATGTGAAAATAATATGTTTTCATATCACGTGCATTTGCACGTGTCGATTTCTAGTTTAAGTTAAAGGTATCAATCCCCAGGATGACATCTCAAGATTCGAGCAGTCTTCGCTTGACGGTAAAGTTCCTGTATCTGTCATGGAATCTCAAACATATTTCTCATTTTTTCAAGAAAAATATTCTCAAAATAATAGAAACCCTACTCTACTCTAATTGGTGATGGTTAATCATGCGTCTCAATGAGTTTCAATCTAAATGGATCTGAAATTTCCATAGAATTAAATTATGAAAATCAGCAAAACCTCCTATTTGACGTCGCAAGTATTAATTCCACGCTACTATTAAGATGACATTATTATTATCTTCATTGTCGTCATCATCAAGAGGAAAACATAGGTCGGAGACCTAATTTATCCTAATTTTAATATTATTTCCTTGTTGATATATGAGTACTACAGTCTTCTTTCATCAATGAGACTGATGTTTTATGCCATAACAGTCATGCATGTATTGCAAGTGATTTTTAATTAGATGCCATGTAATGTTTTTGATCACTTGAGAATTATGTAATTAATTGCTTGTCACTAAAAAAAATCATAAAACTCTATTATTTGCTTGGCAAGATACATAAGTGGGAATTATTGGGCAAAATTGTAAGGAATGTAGATTTTATTTCTTTAGGTGGATTTGCAGCTCAGGCTAACTCTCATAATATATCCCTAATCAATTGGAGATTTCAGGATGGGTTATTTGCACTTTAAATATCCTAAACTTTTCACCCTTTTTATAAACTTTTATATCCAGAAATTCTATTTTGACAACTTTGACGGCTCAATTGCAAAAAAAACTAACATTAACCTTGTTCATGAGTATCAGTATAGAAAAATGAATGAGAAACAATTTTTTTGTTACCAAAATTCAGTTTCTTGAGTTTGGGGGCTTTGGGTATCAAATTCACAAATTACATCAAGTTGAAATTTGTGGGTATCAAATTGTCAAAGTAGAACTTCAACAGCATATCAAAGTCAAAATGCGTGAAACATTAGGTTATTAAAGGGCTAAATTACTGTAGAACATGCACAAAACATGCACAAGACAGCCAGGTTCAAGAGTCGACTACTAGGCATTGTAGTCGACTAATCTGTGAGACGGTTTTGGTGGGAGCAGTAGTCGACTACTAGGCATTGTAGTCGACTAATCGTATTGTAGTCGACTAATCGTATTGTAGTCGACTAATCGTATTGTAGTCGACTAATCGTATTGTAGTCGACTAATCTGTGAGACGGTTTTGGTGGGAGCAGTAGTCGACTACTAGGCATTGTAGTCGACTAATCTGTGGTGGCGAGTTTTGGTGGGAGCGAGTAGTCGACTAATCGTATTGTAGTCGACTAATCTGATGTATTAGTCGACTAATCTGATGTATTAGTCGACTAATCTGGCAGATTCGAATCACGGGTTTGGTTTTAAACCGGTTCGTTTAGAGTTTATATATAACCCTAAACCTGATTATTTGGAAGTTATGAAGCACGTTTTGGAGCAGCTTTTCAGAGGGTTTTGTGCATCTTTGGAGAGGAGATCTTTTGAGAGATTGAGAGGTTTGTTTTTAGGGTTTCTTTGTGAGAACTTGTAATCCTAATTTGTATTCTCTCTTTCTATTAGTGAAAATCCCTCCTCCTTACCCCGTGGACGTAGACAACTTGCCGAACCACGTAAATCTCGTGTCTTTACTGTTTTGCTGTGTTTTTTGCTATCGTTTGTGGTGGTTTCTCTCGACGGTTCCGCGGTCCGCGCGCCCAACAATTACCATTTTGGTATATTTAGTAGCACCCTTTTACCAACAAGGTATATTTATTGTCACCGTCGACATCAAGGTATATTTAATTTTCCAAAATTATCATTAAGGCCTATCAGGCCGTGATGAACTTTGAATATAAAATTATAGATTTTTACATATATATCCCTCAAATTTCTCATATTTATAAATTACCCCCAAACATTAATTTGAACCCCTTCTCCCTTCCTCCCTCCCTCTCTCTCGCCCTCTCTTCCTCCTCCTCGCCAAACACGGCCTCCCTCCGCCCTCGCCAGCAGTGGCGGAGCACGGTCCCTGATGGACGATCTCGCGGCCGGAGGATGGCGACGACGCCGCCGGAGAGGCTCACGCTTGATGGCGACGCTGAGGACGGAGCCGGTGCCGAGAGGATGGAGAGCGGCAGCTGGCTTGGCCGGAGAGGGAGTGGAGGACGCCGAGCCGGGGACCTCGAGAATCGAGCGAGGGAGGGGCCGCCGCGTGACGAATGGCGGGGGGCTGGGTTTGCCTGGAGCCGAGGGGGCGCAAGGCGGAGGGAGTGGAACGGCATGAGGTGGAGGGGGGATGCTGGGGTTCGGTTTTGAGGAGGAGGGTGGAGGAGGTGGTGGAGGTATTGGGAGGAGGGGAGGAGGAGGTGGGGTTCATTCCTACAGAGGAAGAAGGGGGAGGGAGGAAGAGAGGCGAGGGAGGGAGGGAGGAAGGGAGAAGGGTTCAAATTAACATTTGGGGATAATTTATAAATATGAGAAATTTGAGGGATATATATGTAAAAATCTATAATTTTATATTCAAAGTTCAATGCGGTGGATAGGTCTTAATGATAATTTTGGAAAACTAAATATACCTTGATGTCGCCGGTGCCAATAAATATACCTTGTTGGTGAAAGGGTGCTACTAAATATACCAAAATGGTAATTTAGCCGTTATTAAAGTGAAAACAAGCTGTGCTGGATATTATTTGGTCAAGTTTCCAAATTTAGAAATGATATCCTTTCAGTTTCTTTCACACATCTTGCTACTCCGAGTCACTTCGGCCCACTAATTTAACTTTCCAATGATTTTGGCCTATTTATGACCCATTGGGCTGTGGAGGCAAATTTTCAAAGCAAGTGGCATTAGTTTTTTTTTTTTTTTTGGCTTTTCTTTTCCCCCGGAACTTTGCACAGGTATTAGCAACTTCGATTAGAATTATTCTTCACAAAAAGAAAATGAAAAAGAAAAGGAAAAGAGAAGGAAGAAGAGAAAACAATATATGATGAAAAATACTATCTAAATTGAGTTTAAATTTCGCAATGCCGTGGTTTCTATAAAAGAATGTAAATTAGAGCACTTGGGCCTTGTTAGCTCTGGGCTACATACAGCCTTCCAACGTCTTGTGGCCCAGGCCAAGTGGCGCCTAATCCTGCAAAGAAAAGGTTCACGGAACAAGGTCAAGTTTGATTAAAGAAATTGAGTTCTTTTTTCTTTTTTCCATCTCGGAAACTATCTTAAGATAAGGTAATTATACGTAAACCATCTTTTAATTTTAATTTAAATATAAATCATCTTTAAAGTGTGTTTTTATTGCAATCAACCACCTCCCTTTTAAATTTTCACTGAAAAACAAATATAAGCTTAAAATATTAAAGTTAAAGGTTTTATTCTGATAACCCTAAACTTAAGAGTTTTTAGAATATTTTTCAAGTTATGAGGGGTAATTTGCTACTCATTCAAAGTTAAGGGGTACTTTAAAATTTGGCCATCATATTATTTGGGCTTAAGTGCACTTAAATACTCTATAGTTTCAACTACATTGTACTTGCATACCCTCACTTATTTTTGGCAGATAGATATGTATCCTGAGTTTTTAAAACTTTATGGTATATAAATGCTACCAAAATATAGGCCCGTTTGGCAGGGGTTAAGAGAAGGGTTAAGGGGTTTAACCCTCCTTAACCATCAAGCGGGTTAATTTGGTCAAAGGGTTAACAAGCCCTTTATAAGGGTTAAAGTTAGTTAACCCCTCATTTAGAGGGTTAACAAATCCGTCAAAGGGAGGAATAAGAGTTACTCCTCTAAAACTTATAAAAGAATATAGTTTAGGATATTTATGGCAACTAACCTCTTTAACCCTTCTTTATTTGCCAAACACAAAAAATAACCCTCCGTCATCCAAGCGGAAATAAATTATTTTAACCTCGTGATGGGTTAACTAATTTAGTCCTTCTCATTAACCCTTCCTTCTCTCTTAACCCCTTGCCAAAGCGATGCCTTAGAGTATTTAAGTGCAACTAAGCTTATTATTTGTCTGAAAAGATTGTTTGACTAGACTGATTCATAATCATAGTGGTTTTCCGTAGATCTATCAAAGTACCAGTCACAATGCATCTTGAGATACGCCTTTACTTGCCGGTAAAGTTCTGCATCTGTCTTCGAATGTCAAAGATATTCAAAATATATATTTTCAAAATGGTAAATAAAAAAATTAAAGAAAAAACTTCCTCCATCATTATTGGTGGCTCATCATGTGTTGCGATGATTTCTTTCAGTCTTAGGAGGGTTTTTGGCAAATTGAAAGTATGACTTTTTTTTTTTTGGCCGGGGGTGGGGGCATTACCTCAAGCCCCCTTGACACCTAAGTTTTTCTTCGTACTCTCTTTGAAAAAAAATCATGTATGAAAAATCCCCTTGACTAAAGTTTTTAGTTTCCAGCACCCTATCGGTACCTTTCGCCATTGTGCCAATGTTTTCTCCCCAAAATATCACCATCTTCAATTATTTTAAAAGGGTAAGATTGTAATTTTATAAGGAAAGAATTTTTTTCTCTTTTCTTATTTCTTTCTAGAACCTTCTATGTAATTTTATAAGGAATGATTTGTTTATCTTTTCTATTCCATTTCTTTCTAGAACATTCTATTCCATTCAAATATCAGGAAAAAATGGAACCTACATAATTGAATATCTTTTAATGTTTTATGTTATAAAAGATACAAATAGAATAAATATCTATCTTAAATAAAAGACAATGTCCTAAGCATATATCTATGCTACAATTTATTTACACTAATACACAAAATAATAAGGACAAAATAATTAGAGGAGGATTTTAAATTCAAATAATGAAGGTAAAATCTCTTGAAATCAAGTGTCTGGCTATCCTCCTCCTACTATTAAATGTACATTCTAAGTAAAATGATAATTATTTCATATTCTTCCTAATATAAACATGTGAAAATAATATGTTTTCATATCACTGCATTTGCAATGTCGATTTCTAGTTTAAGTTAAAGGTATCAATCCCCAGGATGACATCTCAAGATTCGAGCAGTCTTCGCTTGACGGTAAAGTTCCTGTATCTGTCATGGAATCTCAAACATATTTCTCATTTTTCAAGAAAAATATTCTCAAAATAATAGAAACCCTACTCTACTCTAATTGGTGATGGTTAATCATGCGTCTCAATGAGTTTCAATCTAAATGGATCTGAAATTTCCATAGAATTAAATTATGAAAATCAGCAAAACCTCCTATTTGACGTCGCAAGTATTAATTCCACGCTACTATTAAGATGACATTATTATTATCTTCATTGTCGTCATCATCAAGAGGAAAACATAGGTCGGAGACCTAATTTATCTAATTTTAATATTATTTCCTTGTTGATATATGAGTACTACAGTCTTCTTTCATCAATGAGACTGATGTTTTATGCCATAACAGTCATGCATGTATTGCAAGTGATTTTTAATTAGATGCCATGTAATGTTTTTGATCACTTGAGAATTATGTAATTAATTGCTTGTCACTAAAAAAATCATAAAACTCTATTATTTGCTTGGCAAGATACATAAGTGGGAATTATTGGGCAAAATTGTAAGGAATGTAGATTTTATTTCTTTAGGTGGATTTGCAGCTCAGGCTAACTCTCATAATATATCCCTAATCAATTGGAGATTTCAGGATGGGTTATTTGCACTTTAAATATCCTAAACTTTTCACCCTTTTATAAACTTTTATATCCAGAAATTCTATTTTGACAACTTTGACGGCTCAATTGCAAAAACTAACATTAACCTTGTTCATGAGTATCAGTATAGAAAAATGAATGAGAAACAATTTTTGTTACCAAAATTCAGTTTCTTGAGTTTGGGGCTTTGGGTATCAAATTCACAAATTACATCAAGTTGAAATTTGTGGGTATCAAATTGTCAAAGTAGAACTTCAACAACATATCAAAGTCAAAATCGTGAAACATTAGGTTATTAAAGGGCTAAATTATAGAACATGCACAAAACATGCACAAGGCGGTTTTGGGTTGATTAGTCGACTCTAGGCATTGTAGTCGACTAATCTCTGGCCGACGAGCGGGTTTTGGTGGGAGCAGTAGTCGACTACTAGGCATTGTAGTCGACTAATCAGCCAGACGAGGTTTTGGTTGAGACAGAGTAGTCGACTAATCACGTATTGTAGTCGACTAATCTGATGTATTAGTCGACTAATCAGGCGATGGTCGACTAATCAAGCGGTCGAATCACGGGTTTGGTTTTAAACCGGTTCGTTTAGAGTTTATATATAACCCTAAACCCGATTATTTGGAAGTTATGAAGCACGTTTTGGAGCGACTTTGAGGGTTTGTGCATCTTTGGAGAGGAGATCTTTTGAGAGATTGAGAGGTTTGTTTTAGGGTTTCTTTGTGAGAACTTGTAATCCTAATTTGTATTCTCTCTTTCTATTAGTGAAAATCCCTCCTCCTTACCCGTGGGCGTAGACAACTTGCGAACCACGTAAATCTCGTGTCTTTCTTGTTTTCTTTGTGTTTTGCTATCGTTTGTGGTGGTTTCTCTCGGGTTCCGTGGTCCGTAGCCTTGACAATACCATTTTGGTATATTTAGTAGCACCCTTTACCAACAAGGTATATTTATTGTACGGCGACATCAAGGTATATTTAATTTTCCAAAATTATCATTAAGGCATCAGGCCATGCGTGATGAACTTTGAATATAAAATTATAGATTTTTACATATATATCCCTCAAATTTCTCATATTTATAAATTACCCCAAACATTAATTTGAACCCCTTCCCCTTCCTCCCTCCCTCTCTCGCCCCTCTTCCTCCCTCCCTCTGCCGGCTGCTGGTCAGGCCTCGGCTGGGTAGGAGGCAGATCCCGTGATGGGCAGGATCAGCGGCATGGAGGGTGGCAACAGCTACTTAGGAGAGGCGCCGGCTGCTTGATGGCGGCGTTGAGGACAGGCCCGGTCTGCGGAGAATGGAGAGCAGCGGCAACCTGTGTGGCGTAATCGGAGAAAGTGGAAGGGCGTGAATGCGGCCGGGGACCTCGAGGAATTTCGAATGGAAAAAGTCAGCCATCCTGGAGAATGCTCAGTTCGTCGACAAAACAAAAATCGAAAGATCAGGGGGTCGAAATTCAGAAAAATCGTCAATGAAAATCAGGATATCAAGATCAATAAACAATCGGAAAATTTATATGTGAGATTAAGATATATATGTAAAAATCTATAATTTTATATTAAGAAGTTAGCCCGGATGAATCTTAATGATAATTTTGGAAAACTAAATATACCTTGATGTCACGGTACAATAAATATACCTTGTTGGTGAAAGGTGCTACTAAATATACCAAAATGGTAATTTAGCCGTTATTAAAGTGAAAACAAGCTGTGCTGGATATTATTTGGTCAAGTTTCCAAATTTAGAAATGATATCCTTTCAGTTTCTTTCACACATCTTGCTACTCCGAGTCACTTCGGCCCACTAATTTAACTTTCAATGATTTTGGCCTATTTATGACCCATTGGGCTGTGGAGGCAAATTTTCAAAGCAAGTGGCATTAGTTTTTTTTTTTTGGCTTTTCTTTTCCCCGGAACTTTGCACAGGTATTAGCAACTTCGATTAGAATTATTCTTCACAAAAGAAAATGAAAAAGAAAAGGAAAAGAGAAGGAAGAAGAAAACAATATATGATGAAAAATACTATCTAAATTGAGTTTAAATTTCGCAATGCCGTGGTTTCTATAAAAGAATGTAAATTAGAGCACTTGGGCCTTGTTAGCTCTGGGCTACATACAGCCTTCCAACGTCTTGTGGCCCAGGCCAAGTGGCGCCTAATCCTGCAAAGAAAAGGTTCACGGAACAAGGTCAAGTTTGATTAAAGAAATTGAGTTCTTTTTCCTTTTTTCCATCTCGGAAACTATCTTAAGATAAGGTAATTATACGTAAACCATCTTTTAATTTTAATTTAAATATAAATCATCTTTAAAGTGTGTTTTATTGCAATCAACCACCTCCTTTTAAATTTTCCTTTGAAAAACAAATATAAGCTTAAAATTTTCAAGTTCATGATACATGAGTTGTATCAGAACATGACCTAAATATTAAAAATAAATAAATCATATATCTTGAATGTGAGTTTTTAAGAGTAATATTGGGTTTTCTCTCTCTTCTGTTTTCCTCTATACTTGTACATGGTAATTGTTGAGGAAATTTAAAGTTGTAAAATAAAGATTATCCCTTCAATTGATTTTAAAGAAAGAATAAATACAACTCTCGAATGCAATCTCTCTCTCTAGCTGACTTAGATAAAAGAAATTACAAATTCCTCGATCGGTTGCGATTTACAAAAGAGGAATGATCAGGAGACCCTTCCCTTTATTTAATCTGGGTTCTTCCGCGGTAGCGGTGGGAGCTTGAATCTTGTATCCGTTGACGATCCGGCCGTCTTGACTCGTGGGGCGAGGTTGAAAAATAACTTCGCGAGGAGCAAGTTTAGAACTCTGGCGAGTTAAGAACTCTTTGATAGAGTTGATTTTAGAAAAGTTAATAATCCTTTTAGCCAAGAATGGCGGAGAAGAACTTGTCGTGCAAGTTTGAAAACTCTAATCGAGTTGAACTCTAGGAGAGTTGATTCCAGCAAAGGAGGTCTTCGGTAAAACCTCAATATCTCTAAATCCGACCGGTAGGATTCAATCTCCACCGTTCAGAATTAGGAACAATGAGTGTTGAGGCTTTCCTCCAAGTTTCACTCCGATCAGACCACGGATGAAGGTCCGATCGTCACGCCGATCACAGCTGCGCGGAAGAAGCCGTTCTCTGCGCAATTGGCTTCGGTAAAACCTCGATATCTCCAAATCCAACCGGTAGAAATCAATCTCCACCGTTCAGAATTAGGAACGACAAGTGTTGAGGCCGTCCTCCAAGTTTCACTCCGATCAGACCACGGATGAAGGTCCGATCTTCCCGCCGATCACAGCTGCGCAGCAGAAACTGTTCTCTCCCTTTTTTTAGTTCTCCGGCCAAACCCTTTCAACCAGCCCCCATTTGGCTGTGAAAACCCCCATTTATAGGGATTAAAGGTGTAACCGCCCCTTCAATTGCTCCATAATGGGGTTTAGTGGTGTAACCACCCCTTAAATCTCTCAAGCGGTTTAGGAACCGTTCAACTCATGTTTGAATGAGTCAAAGCGAAGTTCGTTACGGAGCAAGCCTGCGTCGTATTTTAGTGAAGGAGCGGGGATGGACCTCCGCGTCTATGTTTTAAGTAGGGCGCGGGATTGGAGGCCCGCATTTTGAGCTTGAATCGCGGGCCATGTGTTCTGCGTTTTAGGCTGAGCGGCGGGCATGTGCTCGGCGTTTTGAGCTGAGCGAGCACGTGCTCCGCCTTTACTTGCCGGTAAAGTTCTGCATCTGTCTTCGAATGTCAAAGATATTCAAAATATATATTTTCAAAATGGTAAATAAAAAAATTAAAGAAAAAACTTCCTCCATCATTATTGGTGGCTCATCATGTGTTGCGATGATTTCTTTCAGTCTTAGGAGGGTTTTTGGCAAATTGAAAGTATGACTTTTTTTTTTTTGGCCGGGGGTGGGGGCATTACCTCAAGCCCCCTTGACACCTAAGTTTTTCTTCGTACTCTCTTTGAAAAAATCATGTATGAAAATCCCTTGACTAAAGTTTTTAGTTTCCAGCACCCTATCGGTACCTTTCGCCATTGTGCCAATGTTTTCTCCCCAAAATATCACCATCTTCAATTATTTTAAAAGGGTAAGATTGTAATTTTATAAGGAAAGAATTTTTCTCTTTTCTTATTTCTTTCTAGAACCTTCTATGTAATTTTATAAGGAATGATTTGTTTATCTTTTCTATTCCATTTCTTTCTAGAACATTCTATTCCATTCAAATATCAGGAAAAAATGGAACCTACATAATTGAATATCTTTTAATGTTTTATGTTATAAAAGATACAAATAGAATAAATATCTATCTTAAATAAAAAGACAATGTCCTAAGCATATATCTATGCTACAATTTATTTACACTAATACACAAAATAATAAGGACAAAATAATTAGAGGAGGATTTTAAATTCAAATAATGAAGGTAAAATCTTCGAAAGTCAAGTGTCCCCGGCTATCCTCCTCCTACTATTAAATGTACATTCTAAGTAAAATGATAATTATTTCATATTCTTCCTAATATAAACATGTGAAAATAATATATTTCATATCAATGCATTTGCACGTGTCGCATTTCTAGTTTAAGTTAAAGGTATCAATCCCCAGGATGACATCTCAAGATTCGAGCAGTCTTCGCTTGACGGTAAAGTTCCTGTATCTGTCATGGAATCTCAAACATATTTCTCATTTTTCAAGAAAATATTCTCAAAATAATAGAAACCCTACTCTACTCTAATTGGTGATGGTTAATCATGCGTCTCAATGAGTTTCAATCTAAATGGATCTGAAATTTCCATAGAATTAAATTATGAAAATCAGCAAAACCTCCTATTTGACGTCGCAAGTATTAATTCCACGCTACTATTAAGATGACATTATTATTATCTTCATTGTCGTCATCATCAAGAAGGAAAACATAGGTCGGAGACCTAATTTATCCTAATTTTAATATTATTTCCTTGTTGATATATGAGTACTACAGTCTTCTTTCATCAATGAGACTGATGTTTTATGCCATAACAGTCATGCATGTATTGCAAGTGATTTTTAATTAGATGCCATGTAATGTTTTTGATCACTTGAGAATTATGTAATTAATTGCTTGTCA
This sequence comes from Asparagus setaceus, assembly GCA_012295165.1. Taxonomy (NCBI): domain Eukaryota; kingdom Viridiplantae; phylum Streptophyta; class Magnoliopsida; order Asparagales; family Asparagaceae; genus Asparagus; species Asparagus setaceus. The sequence continues at coordinate 2,153,763 of CM022701.1, read as the reverse complement.
CTAAAAAATCATAAAACTCTATTATTTGCTTGGCAAGATACATAAGGGGAATTATTGGGCAAAATTGTAAGGAATGTAGATTTTATTTCTTTAGGTGGATTTGCAGCTCAGGCTAACTCTCATAATATATCCCTAATCAATTGGAGATTTCAGGATGGGTTATTTGCACTTTAAATATCCTAAACTTTTCACCCTTTATAAACTTTTATATCCAGAAATTCTATTTTGACAACTTTGACGGCTCAATTGCAAAAAAACTAACATTAACCTTGTTCATGAGTATCAGTATAGAAAATGAATGAGAAACAATTTTTGTTACCAAAATTCAGTTTCTTGAGTTTGGGGGCTTTGGTATCAAATTCACAAATTACATCAAGTTGAAATTTGTGGGTATCAAATTGTCAAAGTAGAACTTCAACAGCATATCAAAGTCCGGTGAAACATTAGGTTATTAAAGGGCTAAATTCATCAGAGAACATGCACAAAACATGCACAAGCAGCTAGAAACCGAGAGTACTACCAGGCATTGTAGTCGACTAATTCAGCGACGTAGCGTGTTTTGGCCGGAATGAGTAGTCCACTACTAGGCATTGTAGTCGACTAACAAAATTACGAAGCGTGTTTTCGGCCGGGAACGCAGTAGTCGACTAATCAGATTGTAGTCGACCAATCATATGGTATTAGTCGACTAATCTGGGCGAGTCACTAATCCCGGCAGATTCAACACGGGTTTGGTTTAAACCCGTTCGCTTAGAGTTTATATATAACCCTAAACCTCGATTATTTGGAAGTTATGAAGCACGCTTTGGAGCAGCCGAGGGTTTTGTGCATCTTTGGAGAGGAGATCTTTGAGAGATTGAGAGGTTTGTTTTAGGGTTTCTTTGTGAGAACTTGTAATCCTAATTTGTATTCTCTCTTTCTATTAGTGAAAATCCTCCTCCTTACCCCGTGGACGACAACCTTCAACCACGAAATCTCGGTCTTTACCGCTTTGTCAGTGTTTTTGCTATCGCTGTGGTGGTTTCTCTCGACGTTCTGTCCGCTACCAACAATTACCATTTTGGTATATTTAGTAGCACCCTTTACCAACAAGGTATATTTATTGCACCGTGACATCAAGGTATATTTAATTTTCCAAAATTATCATTATACTATCCGATCGGCCGCGTGAACTTTGAATATAAAATTATAGATTTTTACATATATATCCTCAAATTTCATATTTATAAATTACCCCCAAACATTAATTTCGAACCCTTTCTCCCTTCCTCCTCCTCCTCTCGCCTCTTCCTCCCTCTCCCTCCTCGCTGCAACACTCCAGCCTCCTGGAGCAGGAAGGAGCACGGTCCCGTGATGGACAGATCTCAAGCGCCATGAGGGCGCGACCGACGCCGGGAGGCGCCCACGCTGATGGCGACGCTGAGGACTGGCAGGCAGTGAGAGGATGGAGAGGCTGGACAGGCTGGCATGCAGGCCTCGGAGAGGGAGTGGAGGACGCCGAGCTCGCGGGGACCCGAGGAATGGGAGCGGAGGGAGGCCGGGGCCACAATGCATGGGGCTTGGGTTTGTTCTCGAGCCAGGCTGGCGGCAAAGGGAGGAGGAGTGGACAAGGAGGAGGATGTCGGGGTCTGGGTTTGAGGGAGGGAGGGTGGAGGAGGGTGGAGGTCGGAGCCGGAGGGGGAGGGAGGAGGAGGGGGAAGGGAAGGAGGGAGGAAGAGAGAGTGGAGGAAAATGAGAATGGAGAGAATGGAAAGCCACATGGCGGATGGAGTGGAATGATAATGGAATGGAAGGAAGGTGAATGCCAGTTACTAAATATACCAAAATGGTAATTTAGTCGTTATTAAAGTGAAAACAAGCTGTGCTGGATATTATTTGGTCAAGTTTCCAAATTTAGAAATGATATCCTTTCAGTTTCTTTCACACATCTTGCTACTCCGAGTCACTTCGGCCCACTAATTTAACTTTCCAATGATTTTGGCCTATTTATGACCCATTGGGCTGTGGAGCAAATTTTCAAAGCAAGTGGCATTAGTTTTTTTTTTGGCTTTTTTTCCCCGGAACTTTGCACAGGTATTAGCAACTTGATTAGAATTATTCTTCACAAAAAGAAAATGAAAAAGAAAAGGAAAAGAGAAGGAAGAAGAGAAAACAATATATGATGAAAAATACTATCTAAATTGAGTTTAAATTTCGCAATGCCGTGGTTTCTATAAAAGAATGTAAATTAGAGCACTTGGGCCTTGTTATTCTGGGCTACATACAGCCTTCCAACGTCTTGTGGCCCAGGCCAAGTGGCGCCTAATCCTGCAAAGAAAAGGTTCACGGAACAAGGTCAAGTTTGATTAAAGAAATTGAGTTCTTTTTCTTTTTCCATCTCGGAAACTATCTTAAGATAAGGTAATTATACGTAAACCATCTTTTAATTTTAATTTAAATATAAATCATCTTTAAAGTGTGTTTTTATTGCAATCAACCACCTCCCTTTTAAATTTTCACTGAAAAACAAATATAAGCTTAAAATTTTCAAGTTCATGATACATGAGTTGTATCCGAACATGACCTAAATATTAAAAATAAATAAATCATATATCTTGAATGTGAGTTTTTTAAGAGTAATATTGGGTTTTCTCTCTCTTCCTGTTTTCCTCTATACTTGTACATGGTAATTGTTCGCGAGGAAATTTAAAGCTGTAAAATAAAGATTATCCCTTCCAATTGATTTTAAAGAAAGAATAAATACAACTCTAATGCAATCTCTCTAACCGACTTAGATAAAAAGAAATTACAAATTCCTCGATCGGTTCGATTTACAAAAGAGGGAATGATCAACGGAGACCCTTCCCTTTATTTAATCTGGGTTCTTCACGGTAGCGGTGGGAGCTTGAATCTTGTATCCCGCTGACGATCCGACCGCCTTGACTCGTGGGACGAGGTTGAAAAATAACCGCAGAGCAAGTTTAGAACTCGCCGAAGTTAAGAACTCTTTGATAGAGTTGATTTTAGAAAAGGATTAATAATCCTTTTAGCCAAGAATGGCGGAGAAGAACTTGTCGCGGTAAGTTTGAAAACTCTAATCGAGTTGAACTCTAGGAGAGTTGATTCCAGCAAAGGAGGTCTTCGGTAAAACCTCAATATCTCTAAATCCGACCGGTAGGATTCAATCTCCACCGTTCAGAATTAGGAACAATGAGTGTTGAGGCTTCCTCCAAGTTTCACGCCGATCAGACCACGGATGAAGGTCCGATCGTCACGCCGATCACAGCTGCGCGGAAGAAGCCGTTCTCTGCGCAATTGGCTTCGGTAAAACCTCGATATCTCCAAATCCAACCGGTAGAAATCAATCTCCACCGTTCAGAATTAGGAACAATGAGTGTTGAGGCTTCCCTCCAAGTTTCACTCCGATCAGACCACGGATGAAGGTCCGATCTTCCCGCCGATCACAGCTGCGCAGCAGAAACTGTTCTCTCCCTTTTTAGTTCTCCGGCCAAACCCTTTCAGCCAGCCCCATTTGGCTGTGAAAACCCCCATTTATATGGATTAAAGGTGTAACCACCCCTAAAATTACTCCATAATGGGGTTTAGTGGGTGTAACCATCCCCTTAAATCTCTCAAACGGTTGAGGAACCGCTCAACTCATGTTTGAATGAGTCAAAACGCCAACTTCGCTTTGAGCAAGCTCGCCTCAGATTTAGTGCAGAACGCTGGAATGAACCTCCGCCTACATTTTAACTAGGACGCTGGGTTGAGGCCCTCGCTTTGAGCTTCAACGCGGGCCATGTGCCCGCGTTTTAGCCTTCGAGCTGGTCATGTGCTTCGCTTAGGCTTCGAACGCTGGCCATGTGCTCCGCTTTGAATTAAAATGCGGGCCATGTGTCCGCTTTGGGCTTCAACGCTGGCCATGTGCTTCGCTTAGGCTTCGAACGCGGGCCATGTGCCCGCTTTGAATTGAAACGCGGCCATGTGTCCGCTGCTTGGGCTTCAACGCTGGCCATGTGTTCGTGATTTTGAATTGAAACGCGGAAGCGCCCCGTTTTGAATTGAGACGCGGGTGAGCCCCGCATTTTGCTTTGAAGAGATCAATACTTATGATCTCTTTCACAAGGATTGTCAACTTGTAATCCTTGTACTGGAGACATTAGCTTCGATTCTCCTTTGTTGTCGTGGAAAGTCGCCGCCTTGTAACCTTCATTGATAGTGTTTAGCGGATATTGGTGTCTTCAATAATTTTTTACGACCTCTGAACCCCTCCAAAGTTTTGAAAGTTCGCGGTTGGTAGGGGCGAGCTTTGAATACTTTGATATCTTCTTTGCTTGATCCCGAAGGTATTGCTCCTCATTCGCCTTCAAAGAAGTTATGTTTTGCTTTTGTCCACGCTTAATCATTCGCCTTGCATGGGTGAACTCGCTTTTTAAATGCGGAGTGACCGCAGCGCCTTTGAACTTTGCTACGGAGACCGATCCTCGCGATTTGAGGTTGAAACACGGAGCTGGCCATCGCGTTTTGTGCTTAAAATGCGGGCGCGACCCTCGCGTTTTGTGTTGAAACGCGGGGGTGGTCCTTCGCGTTTGATGAGTAAAACGCGGGGATGAACCCCACATTTCCAACTAAGTCTTTTAGACTTTTCTTTAAGGTGCCAAAAGTATAGTGTTAACTTGGCATGCCTTTCATACTTGTTGTTTGAACAAGCTTTTGGGACTTATCACTCTATTGTAAAGAGTTGATAAATTGGTTTTATCATCGAGGTGGAATTTTTAACTTGATGATGATTTTGAGGACTTATCACTCTATTGTAAAGAGTTGATAAATTGGTTTTATCATCGAGGTGGAATTTTTAACTTGATGATGATTTTGAGGACTTATCGCCTATTGAAGAGAGTCGATAAGTTGATTTTATCGAGGTGTGGAGTTAACTTGATAAAGTTGGGTATTTGTGGTTTGAACAAGATTTTGAGGACCCATTTCTATTGATGAGAGTCGATAAGTTTAGGTTTTGGGGACAAATATAAACCCGTGATTAGGCCAATAAGGATGTCGCCACGCGGGTTTAAGTGTGAACGCTGGCTTGTGGTGTGAACAAGGCTTTGGGCTTGTGGTGTTAACAAGGCTTTGGGCTTGTGGTTTGAACAAGGATTTGGGCTTGTGGTTTGAACAAGGCTTTGGGCTTGCGGTTTGAACAAGGCTTTGGGCTTGCGGTTTGAACAAGGATTTGGGCTTGTGGTGTGAACAAGGCTTTGGGCTTGTGGTTTGAACAAGGATTTGGGCTTGTGGTGTTAACAAGGCTTTGGGCTTGTGGTTTGAACAAGATTTTGAGGACCTATCGCCTATTGAAGAGAGTCGATAAGTTGATTTTATCGAGGTGTGGAGTTAACTTGATAAAGTTGGGTATTTGTGGTTTGAACAAGATTTTGAGGACCTATCGCTCTATTGATGAGAGTCGATAAGTTTAGGTTTTGTCGGGGACAAAATATGAAACCCGTGATTTGAACAAGGTTTAAGGCCTATGATGTGAACAAGGCTTTGGGCTTGTGGTGTGAACAAGGCTTTAGGCTTATCATCCTATTGAGGAGGATTGATAAGTTGATTGTCGAGGTGTGAGGTTAACATGACAAGATTGTGTTGCATGTGAGTAACTTTGTGGACTTATCATCCTATTGAGGAGGATTGATAAGTTGGTTATCAAACTCTGCTGAGGATGTGTACAGATTTTGATAGGATTGTGTTGTAATTTGAACAACTTTGTGGATCTATCATTCTATTGGAAAGGAATGATGAGTTGATTGACGGGGTTTAGTTGTGATTTGAACAATTTTGAGGACTTATCATCCTATGGAGAGGATTGATAAGTTGATTATATCATCGAGGTATAGTGTTGACTTGATGAAGATACGCTTGCATCGGAGCAACTTTGAGGACCTATCATCCCGCTGAGGAGGATTGATAAGTTGATTGCGATTTAAGCAAATTTGAGGACTTATCATCCTATTGATGAGGATTGATAAGTTGTTTGTCGTGATTTAGTTATGATTTGAACAACTTTGAGGACTTATCGCTCTTATTGAAGAGTGTCGATAAGTTGATGTTAGAGGAGTTCGCCTCGCATGTGACGCTGTGCTACGATGTTGAATACGACTTTGTCGCCTTTACGGGCAAGAGACTAACCGCAACGCTGTTAGCGTTGACTTTAGGGTTATTGGCCAACCCTAGCCATCAACGGACTTGATGAGCCTTTACCGACACCGCTTGAATCGCTAGCATGCATTATCTAAACCGCTCGCATGTGACGTTGTGCTAAAAGAATAAAACTCTTTTAGGCTTAATGCTACGATGTTGAATACGTGACTTTGTCGCCTTTACGGGCAAGAGACTAACCAAAGAACGCGTGTTAGCGTTGACTTTAGGGTTATTGGCCAACCCCACCATCAACGGACTTGATGAGCCTTTACCGACACCGCTTGAATCGGGCTAGCATGCGATTATCTAAACCGCTCGCATGTGACGTTGTGCTAAAAGAATAAAACTCTTTTAGGCTTAATGCTACGATATTGAATAATGAGGCTTCGTCTTTCTCACGGAATAGACTACCCTACCGCATGTATTAGATGCGCTTATCTCTTAGGTTTCGAGATAAAATTCCCGCACTTGAATTCGTGTCTTCTTCGATCGGTAAAAGACTAAACCGCAACGCGTGTTAGCGCTGACTTATCCCTACTTAGGATTTGGGATAAAATTCCCCACACGCGTGAGGCGTGGATTGTGGTGTTATTAATAACAACCTGCCACAATTTTGAATATGTGGGCTTTTACTTATCTGTTTGGGAGGGTTGATAAGATAACGTGACAGGATTGTGTTGCGATTGGAGCAACTTTGAGGACTTATCGCTCTATTGAAGAGAGTCGATAAGTTGATTGTCAGAGGTGTGAGGTTAACGTGACAAGGGTATGTTGCGATCGGAGCAACTTTGAGGATTTATCGCTCTATTGAAGAGAGTCGATAAGTTGAAGAGAGTCGATAAGTTGATTGTCAGAGGTGTGAGGTTAACGTGACAAGGGTATGTTGCGATCGGAGCAACTTTGAGGATTTATCGCTCTATTGAAGAGAGTCGATAAGTTGATTGTCAGAGGTGTGAGGTTAACGTGACAAGGGTATGTTGCGATTGGAGCAACTTTGAGGACTTATCGCTCTATTGAAGAGAGTCGATAAGTTGATTGTCAGAGGTGCATTGTTAACCTGACGGGATTGTGTTACGATTTGAGCAACTTTGTAGACTTATCATCCTATTGGAGAGGATTGATAAGTTGATTTTGATTGTGCTGCTGCACGTTGAAGTGCTTACATTGTCAAAAGTGTTTTGTTAACTTGACAATGTTTGGAATTCATTATTCTACTCGGAAAATAATAAATAATCAACCCCCAGTCTTTGGGATACATGACGTCTTTGGACGAAATCGACGACGTCTGTAATTATTCTAAGTTGATACTAACCGAGTCATCGGCCTCGCGATTTAGAGCCGGGTCATCAATAGCCAGGTCTTCGGAGTCAGCTTCAATCCTAGCAATAATTGCTTCAGCCTGTTCGCCCTGGGAGACTAGTTGTTTCCAGGAACGACATTTTGCAACCCCCATTCGAGCTAGGAGATTGGTTTGTAAATTGTGCCGACAGGTGTTAATCAGAGCAGACTGTGTCATACCTGTCGAGCATCGAAGAGCCATGCTTCGGAATCGTTCGACGAAGACTTTGATAGGCTCTCCCTCCTTTTGCTTAATGGCAAGGAGAGAAGTGATAGTGATTTCCGTGTCATCTTCAAAGAATCGCGGACAGAAGAGTCTCTAAATCGCCCATTTCGGATACATCCTGCGAGCGGTTTCATGAACCATTCAAAGGCAACCCCTTGAGGGTGCCAATGAACAAACGAGCTGCTATGGCATCGCTTACCATCACATTCCCACCAGGACCTAAAATAGTAGATGTGTTGGTTCGGTGATCCCGCGTCGCCGAAAGCTTGTAGCGTCGGGATTTTGTATTTTGGAGGATAAGGAACCGTATCCCATTCTGCGGGATACGGTCTGACAACCCCCTGATCTTGGAGCTCGCACCTATTAGCCATGGCATTGAGGCGGGCTTCCAGTTCTCGCATTTTTGCCGATTGAGGACTTTGCTCATTTTCGGCCTCTTTCCTTTCTTCAGAGGAGGATTCTACGTGATGAGCTTCTTGATCGGGAGCTTCTTGATCGGGAGCTTCATTCACTTTTTCTTTCCGTTTTGAGGATCGACCCCTCCTCCGTGATGATTCCGGTTGAGGTGTTGAGCTAGTCATATGACCTTGAGCCCTATCCGCGATAAGTTGGGCTACCATTTCACGAAGTTGATCAATGGACTCTTGTTGTGATCGCAGGACTTCTTGTATCATAGCCTGATACTCTTCGAGCCTCTTCTTGAGATCTTCATCATTCTCCGTCGTGTAGACAGTGCTCACCTGCTCCACGAAAGAACTAGAGGATTGAGATTCTGCGATGGCTGAATGCTCATCATCGGACTCAATTCCTTCAGCCAACTTTTGATAGTTGACGGGGGATATGACCCCTGTTCGAATCCGAGTATGTCGGTAAACTCCGTCGGAGTCATTCAAGGTCTCTTTCAAGCTGGGGGACTGATTTGCTTCTGGCTCATCGGAGCTAGAGATTGACAGCCTGTCTACTCCGATCATGTTAGAAGTGACTCCAAGGTATTCGACCTCTGAAGTCTCCTTCCTATGAGAGTGTCGTGGTTCGTGGACCAAATGCTATTTGTCAATTGGTCAAACAAACTGACTTGGCGCATGTGGCGGCGTCGATATGCCGATGATTTGGCACTTGGAACGCGAAGATCGCGTTTGAGTATTTGAACGCGAGGTTCAGACCCGCGTTTTAGATTGTGAACGCTAGGTTCGCGTTTGAATGCTTGGACGCGGGGTTGAGACCCGCGTTTCAGGATAGGGGCGTGAGGGTCGCTTGCAACCCCCAGCTGAACGCGAGGTTCGCGTTTGAGCAATTGAACACGGGGTTGGGACCCGCTTTGACCGTGAAACGCCATTGAGGGTTGCGTCACCGGCTTCGCGAGGCTCGTGTTCGGGCACATAAACGCGAGGCTTGCGTTCTGTAAAAGGAACGCGAAGCTCGGGATCGCGTTTTGGCTCACAAACGCGAAGTTCGCGTTGGTTGGTTGATTGGCCGTCTCGGGGCTGTGTTCTTCGGCGAGTAGCGCTCCTTTTTGCCTGATTTGAGGCTTTTGCAGTGACATCACGATCTTTACTGATCAAGTTAGCCACGGCAATCGAAGGGACTTTGGTCTTCTTAGATGCTTTGTGGATCTTGCGCATAGCCTTGGGGCTAAGGGATCCGGAGGAGAGTGCCTCCTCGAACTTGGCTTGATCGAACTCTACGGTCAGAGTTTCAACAGTCGTCCCAATGAGCTTGACGTCGATTGCCACCACCTCTTCATCGGTGAAAGAGATCGTCCCGGTGAGTCGCCATCTTTGTTCGCGAGGAAATTTAAAGCTGTAAAATAAAGATTATCCCTTCCAATTGATTTTAAAGAAAGAATAAATACAACTCTCGAATGCAATCTCTCTCTCTAACTGACTTAGATAAAAAGAAATTACAAATTCCTCGATCGGTTGCCCGATTTACAAAAGAGGGAATGATCAACGGAGACCCTTCCCTTTATTTAATCTGGGTTCTTCACGGTAGCGGTGGGAGCTTGAATCTTGTATCCCGTTGACGATCCGACCGTCTTGACTCGTGGGACGAGGTTGAAAAATAACTCGCAGGAGCAAGTTTAGAACTCTGGCCGAGTTAAGAACTCTTTGATAGAGTTGATTTTAGAAAAGGATTAATAATCCTTTTAGCCAAGAATGGCGGAGAAGAACTTGTCGTGCAAGTTTGAAAACTCTAATCGAGTTGAACTCTCTAGGAGAGTTGATTCCAGCAAAGGAGGTCTTCGGTAAAACCTCAATATCTCTAAATCCGACCGGTAGGATTCAATCTCCACCGTTCAGAATTAGGAACAATGAGTGTTGAGGCCGCCCTCCAAGTTTCACTCCGATCAGACCACGGATGAAGGTCCGATCGTCACGCCGATCACAGCTGCGCGGAAGAAGCCGTTCTCTGCGCAATTGGCTTCGGTAAAACCTCGATATCTCCAAATCCAACCGGTAGAAATCAATCTCCACCGTTCAGAATTAGGAACGACAAGTGTTGAGGCTGCCCTCCAAGTTTCACTCCAATCAGACCACGGATGAAGGTCCGATCTTCCCGCCGATCACAGCTGCGCAGCAGAAACTGTTCTCTCCCTTTTTTTAGTTCTCCGGCCAAACCCTTTCAACCAGCCCCATTTGGCTGTGAAAACCCCCATTTATAGGGATTAAAGGTGTAACCGCCCCTTCAATTGCTCCATAATGGGTTTAGTGGGTGTAACCACCCCTTAAATCTCTCAAACGGTTGAGGAACCGCTCAACTCATGTTTGAATGAGTCAAAGCGAAGTTCGTTACGGAGCAAGCCTCGCTCCGCATTTAGTGCAGAACGCAGGAATGAACCTCCGCCTACATTTTAACTAGGACGCGGGTTGGAGGCCCTCGCTTTGAGCTTCGAACGGGCCATGCTCCCGCTGCTTAGCCTTCGAAGCCGGGTCATGTGCTTCGCTAAGCAGGCTCAACGCCATGTGCCCGCTGCTTTTGAATTAAAACGCGGGCCATGTGCTCCTCGTTTTGGGCTTCAACGCGGGCCATGTGCTCCTCGTTTTGGGCTTCAACGCGGGCCATGTGCTCCGCTTTTGAATTAAAACGCGGGCCATGTGCTTCGCTTTAGGCTTCGAACGCGGGCCATGTGTTCCGATTTGAATTGAAACGCGGAAGCCGTCCGCGCTTTTAATTGAGACGCGGGTGAGCCCCGCGATTTTGCTTTGAAGAGATCAATACTTATGATCTCTTTCACAAGGATTGTCAACTTGTAATCCTTGTACTGAGACATTAGCTTCGATTCTCCTTTGTTGTCGCGGAAAGTCGCCACTTGTAACCTTCATTGATAGTGTTTAGCGGATATTGGTGTCTTCAATAATTTTTACGACCTACAAGAATGGGTGAAGGACTATAGAGGAGAAAACTTAATGGAAGCTACAAGAGACTCAAACGTTGAGGATGAAAACGCCAGTTAAGGAGGAGGTATTTTTCGATGCTAGTTCTTTAAATATTTCATAATTGGATGTTAGTCCTCAAATCATTGAAATTGCTATTAGGTCCTTAATTTTTACAGTGTTCTGAATTAGTCTCTCAAGTAATAGAAATTGTTATTATGTTCTTAAATTCTTAAGTCATTCTGAATTTAGTCCCTCCAATTAAGAAGAGATGAAGTAACAATTAGTGAGATTAATTTGAAGCAACGTATGTGGATTGAGGGACCTAATTGTAATTTCAATAATTTAACAGACTAATTTCAAATAATTTAAGAATTGGAGGACATTTTGCTCAAAAACAATTGGAGGACCTAATAGCAATTTCAATGATTTGAGAGATTAATTTCAAAATATGAAAGATTTAAGGGACAAATATCGAGAAAGCCAAAAAAATAAATTACTAAAGAAATTTTTTTTTTTCTTGGTAACTAAAAGTAATGATAAATGTTGCACACGTGGATTGTAATAATTGTTTATGGACTGTTAATAGTCTGATACATTATTTATCGTAGACTTTGTCGCCTTTACTGCGGAACAAAGGCGTGTTAAGCGTTGTCTTGGGTTATTAGCCAACCCCGGCCATCAGGACTTGATGAGCCTTTACCGACACCGCTTGAATCGGGCTAGCATGAATTATCTAAATCCGTTCGCATGTGACGTTGTGCTAAAAGAATAAAACTCTTTTAGGCTTAATGCTACGATATTGAATCGTGAAGCCGTCTTTCTCAGGGAATAGACTACCCGGTACGCATGTATTAGATGCGAGGCTTATCTCTGCTTAGATTTCGAGATAAAATTCCCCAGATTTGAATTCTGGTGTCTTCTTCGATCGGTAAAAGACTAAACCGGCAACGTGTGTTAGACGTTGACTTATCCCTACTTAGGATTTGGGATAAAATTCCCCACACGCGTGAGGCGTGGATTGTGGTGTTATTAATAACAACGCCACAATTTTGAATATGTGGGCTTTACTTATCCGTTTGGGAGGGTTGATAAGATAGCGTGTGGGATTGTGTTGCGATTGGAGCAACTTTGAGGACTTATCGCTCTATTGAAGAGAGTCGATAAGTTGATTGTCAGAGGTGTGAGGTTAACATGGCAAGGGTATGTTGCGATCGGAGCAACTTTGAGGACTTATCGCTCTATTGAAGAGAGTCGATAAGTTGAAGAGAGTCGATAAGTTGATTGTCAGAGGTGTGAGGTTAACGTGACAAGGGTATGTTGCGATCGAGCAACTTTGAGGACTTATCGCCTATTGAAGAGAGTCGATAAGTTGATTGTCGAGGTGTGAGGTTAACGTGACAAGGGTATGTTGCGATCGAGCAACTTTGAGGACTTATCGCCTATTGAAGAGAGTCGATAAGTTGATTGTCGAGGTGTGAGGTTAACGTGACAAGGGTATGTTGCGATCGAGCAACTTTGTAGACTTATCATCCTATTGGAGAGGATTGATAAGTTGATTTTGATTGTCTTCTTGCTGCGTTGAAGTGCTTACATTGTCAAAAGTGTTTTGTTAACTTGACAATGTTTGGAATTCATTATTCTACTCGAAAATAATAAATAATCAACCCCGTCTTTGGGATACATGGCGTCTTTGGGCGAAATCGACGACGTCTGAATTATTCTAAGTTGATACTAACCGAGTCATCGGCCTCGTGATTTAGAGCCTCATCAATAGCCGAGTCTTGGTCGGCTTCAATCCTAGCAATAATTGCTTGACTGTTGCATACAGGAGACTAGTTGTTTCGAGAACGACATTTTGCAACCCCATTCGAGCTAGGAGATTGGTTTGTAAATTGTCTTGGCAGTGTCGAGCGGTTGTGTCATACACTGCGAGCATCGAAGAGCCATGCTTAATCGTTCGAGAAGACTTTGATAGGCTCTCCTCCTTTTGCTTAATGGCAAGGAGAAGTGGCGATGATTTCGTGTCATCTTCAAAGAATCGTGACAGGAAGAGTCTCTAATCGCCCATTTCGGATACATCCTGCGAGCGGTTTCATGAACCATTCAAAGGCAACCCCTTGAGGGTGCCAATGAACAAACGAGCGCTATGGCATCGTTTACCATCACATTCGGTCTGTGACCTAAAATAGTAGATGTGTTGGTTCGGTGATCCCGTCGTCAAAGCTTGTAGCGTCGGGATTTTGTATTTTGAGGATAAGGAACCGTATCCCATTCTGCGGATACGGTCGACAACGATCTTGGAGCTCGCACCTATTAGCCATGGCATTGGGGGCTTCGGTTCTCGCATTTTTGGATTGAGGACTTTGCATTTTCGGCCTCTTTCCTCTTCGGAGGAGGATTCGTGATGAGCTTCTTGATCGGGAGCTTCTTGATCGGGAGCTTCATTCACTTTCTTTCCGTTTGAGGATCGACCTCTCCTCCGTGATGATTCGGTTGAGGTGTTGAGCTAGTCATATGACCTTGAGCCCTATCGCGATAAGTTGATTGTCGAGGTGCATTGTTAACCGTGGGATTGTGTTACGATCGAGCAACTTTGTAGACTTATCATCCTATGGAGAGGATTGATAAGTTGATTTTGATTGTCTTCTTGACGTTGAAGTGCTTACATTGTCAAAAGTGTTTTGTTAACTTGACAATGTTTGGAATTCATTATTCTACTCGAAAATAATAAATAATCAACCCCTTTGGGATACATGACGCCTTTTGGATCGAAATCGACGACGTCTGTAATTATTCTAAGTTGATACTAACCGAGTCATCGGCCTCGTGATTTAGAGCCGGTCATCAATAGCCGTGTCTTGAGTCGCTTCAATCCTAGCAATAATTGCTTGCCTGCTCACCGGGAGACTAGTTGTTTCGTGAACGACATTTTGCAACCCCATTCGAAAGGAGATTGGTTTGTAAATTGTGTCGGTGTGTGTTAATCGAGCGATCGTGTCATACCGCCGAGCATCGAAGAGCCATGCTTCGAATCGCTCGACGAAGACTTTGATAGGCTCTCCTCCTTTTGCTTAATGGCAAGGAGAGAAGTGACATGATTTCGTGTCATCTTCAAAGAATCGTGGACAGAAGAGTCTCTAAATCGCCCATTTCGATACATCCGCAGGCTTCATGAACCATTCAAAGGCAACCCCTTGAGGGTGCCAATGAACAAACGAGTGCATGGCATCGCTACCATCACATTCCACCGTGACCTAAAATAGTAGATGTGTTGGTTCGGTGATCCCGTGTCGACGAAAGCTTGTGGGGGATTTTGTATTTTGAGGATAAGGAACCGTATCCCATTCTGCGGGATACGGCCCGACAACCCCGATCTTGGAGCTCGCACCTATTAGCCATGGCATTGAGGCGGCTTCCGCCGCATTTTTGCCATTGAGGACTTTGCTCATTTTCGGCCTCTTTCCTTTCTTGAGGAGGATTCTACGTGATGAGCTTCTTGATCGGGAGCTTCTTGATCGGGAGCTTCATTCACTTTTTCTTTCCGTTTTGAGGATCGACCTCTCCTCCGTGATGATTCCGGTTGAGGTGTTGAGCTAGTCATATGACCTTGAGCCCTATCCGCGATAAGTTGGGCTACCATTTCACGAAGTTGATCAATGGACTCTTGTTGTGATCGCAGGACTTCTTGTATCATAGCCTGATACTCTTCGAGCCTCTTCTTGAGATCTTCATCATTCTCCGTCGTGTAGACAGTGCTCACCTGCTCCACGAAAGAACTAGAGGATTGAGATTCTGCGATGGCTGAATGCTCATCATCGGACTCAATTCCTTCACCAACTTTTGATAGTTGACGGGATATGACCCTGTTCAATCCGAAAGTATGCGTAAACTCCGGGAGTCATTCAAGGTCTCTTTCAAGCCGGGGACTGATTTGCTTCGCTCATCGGAGCTAGAGATTGACACTGTCTACTCCATCATGTTAGAAGTGACTCCATTCGACCTCTGAAGTCTCCTTCCTATGAGAGTGTCGCTGCGGGGACCAAATGCTATTTGTCAATTGGTCAAACACCGACACTACGGCGTGGCGGCGTCGATATGCCGATGATTTGGCACTGGAACGAAGATCGCTTGAGTATTTGAACGCGAGGTTCAGACCCGCGTTTTAGATTGTGAACGCTAGGTTCGCGTTTGAATGCTTGGACGCGGGGTTGAGACCCGCTTTCAGATAGGGCGCGAGGGTCGCCAGAACCCCAGCGCAGGTTCGCGTTTGAGCAATTGAACGCCGGGTTGGGACCCGCTTTTGACCGCGGAAACGCCATTGAGGGCGTCACTGGCTTCTGCGAGGCTCGTGTTCGGGCACATAAACGCGAGGCTTGCGTTCTGTAAAAGGAACGCGAAGCTCGGGATCGCGTTTTGGCCAAACGGGTTAGCGTTGGTTGGTTGATTGGCCGCCTCTGGCCGTGTTCTTCGGCGAAGTAGCCTTTTGCCTGATTTGAGGCTTTTGCAGTGACATCACGATCTTTACTGATCAAGTTAGCCACGGCAATCGAAGGGACTTTGGTCTTCTTAGATGCTTTGTGGATCTTGCGATAGCCTTGGGGCTAAGGGATCCGGAGGAGAGTGCCTCCTAACTTGGCTTGATCGAACTCACGGTGAGTTTAATACCGTCCCAATGAGCTTGATCGATTGCGCCACCACCTCTTCATCGGTGAAAGAGATCGTCCCCGGTGAGTCGCCATCTTTTGTTCGCGAGGAAATTTAAAGTCGTAAAATAAAGATTATCCCTTCCAATTGATTTTAAAGAAAGAATAAATACAACTCTCATGCAATCTCTCTCTAACCGACTTAGATAAAAGAAATTACAAATTTCGATCGGTTGCCCGATTTAAAAAGAGGGAATGATCAACGGAGACCCTTCCTTTATTTAATCGGGTTCTTCACGGTAGCGGTGGGAGCTTGAATCTTGTATCCCGTTGACGATCCGACCGTCTTGACTCGTGGGACGAGGTTGAAAAATAACTCGCAGGAGCAAGTTTAGAACTCTGGCCGAGTTAAGAACTCTTTGATAGAGTTGATTTTAGAAAAGGATTAATAATCCTTTTAGCCAAGAATGGCGGAGAAGAACTTGTCGTGCAAGTTTGAAAACTCTAATCGAGTTGAACTCTCTAGGAGAGTTGATTCCAGCAAAGGAGGTCTTCGGTAAAACCTCAATATCTCTAAATCCGACCGGTAGGATTCAATCTCCACCGTTCAGAATTAGGAACAATGAGTGTTGAGGCTTCCCTCCAAGTTTCACTCCGATCAGACCACGGATGAAGGTCCGATCGTCATGCCGATCACAGCTGCGCGGAAGAAGCCGTTCTCTGCGCAATTGGTTTCGGTAAAACCTCGATATCTCCAAATCCAACCGGTAGAAATCAATCTCCACCGTTCAGAATTAGGAACGACAAGTGTTGAGGCCGCCCTCCGTTTCACTCCGATCAGACCACGGATGAAGGTCCGATCTTCCCGCCGATCACAGCTGCGCAGCAGAAACTGCTCTCCCTTTTTTAGTTCTCCGGCCAAACCCTTTCAACCAGCCCCCATTTGGCTGTGAAACCCCCATTTATAGGGATTAAAGGGGTGTAACCGCCCCCTTCAATTGCTCCATAATGGGTTTAGTGGGGTGTACCCCTTAAATCTCTCAAACGGTTTAGGAACCGTTCAACTCATGTTTGAATGAGTCAAAACGCCAAGCGTTGTTCGAGCAAGCCTCGCCTCAGTATTTTAGTGAAGGAACGGGATGGACCTCAGCGTCTATGTTTTAAGGACGCGATTGGAGGCCCGCATTTTGAGCTTCAATGCGGGCCATGTGCTCGTTTAGCTTCAACGGGCCATGTGCTCCGGTTTGGGTCAACGCGGCCACGGTTCGCATTTTGAATTGAAACGCGGACCATGTGTTCGCTTTTGGGCTTCAACGCGGCCACGTGCTCCACATTTTGAATTGAAATGCGCCATGTGCTCCGCTTTGAATTGAAACGCGAGGAAACGTCCCCATTTTGCTTTGAAGAGATCAATACTTGTGATCTCTTTTCACAAGGATTGTCAACTTCAGTATTCTACATCTGGGACACAGCCTCGATTCTCCTTTGTTATCGTGAAAGTTGTCGACTTGTAACCTTTATTGATAGTGTTTAGGATATTACCGGTTTTCGCACTTTCGTTTAATGGGTGAAGGACTATAGAGGAGAAAAACTTAATGGAAGCTACAAGAGACTCAAACGTTGAGGATGAAAACGCCAGTTAAGGAGGAGGTATTTTTCGATGCTAGTTCTTTAAATATTTCATAATTGGATGTTAGTCCTCAAATCATTGAAATTGCTATTAGGTCCTTAATTTTACAGTGTTCTGAATTAGTCTCTCAAGTAATAGAAATTGTTATTATGTTCTTAAATTCTTAAGTCATTCTGAATTTAGTCCCTCCAATTAAGAAGAGATGAAGTAACAATTAGTGAGATTAATTTGAAGCAACGTGATGTGGATTGAGGGACCTAATTGTAATTTCAATAATTTAACAGACTAATTTCAAATAATTTAAGAATTGGAGGACATTTTGCTCAAAAACAATTGGAGGACCTAATAGCAATTTCAATGATTTGAGAGATTAATTTCAAAATATGAAAGATTTAAGGGACAAATATCGAGAAAGCCCAAAAAATAAATTACTAAAGAAATTTTTTTTTTCTTGGTAACTAAAAGTAATGATAAATGTTGCACACGTGGATTGTAATAATTGTTTATGGACTGTTAATAGTCTGATACATTATTTATAGTATTCATTGCATAATGAGTGTTCAATATACTATCATATTTTTTACATAAAGTTCTATAACCAATGCCACATAGGAAGACTCTAACTTGGAATTCTAAAATGGATCCTTTTATAACATTTTTGGCAATATTTGTTGAAATTACATCTCGATATCTGATTTTTTTGTTATAGCAATTTACATATTGTATCAAGTCTCTTCAAGTTTCATTGTGCAAAGAGAAGTTCATCCCTTTTCAAAAGTTAGAAATGACCAAAGCAAACTTTTCAAAGGCATTGCAGAGGTCTAACAATATTTTCACCCAAATACTCATCAAATCATGACTCTGACTGAGCCAAGCTTCCCCTCTTGGATTTTTCTCACACTGTTGTCCCTATAAAGCAGATTCTAGCACAGTCCAATACTTCAAAAGCCCAAAATCTCTCAAAAGCCTGGTTACATATTTAACTTGGCCCACCATTGACATGCACATATTTTCAGTATTGCCTCCTCTCAATTTTGTCACATAACAGTGTTTATCAAAAGGAGCAACCATAAACTTTATGAGCCTTTACACTGCAATTAGCATTGGTTTTCTAAGTGCTGAGTCAGTTGGTTTCACGTTGAGTTGAGTGCACTTTTAAAGCCTTCTCTTTGTTAACTGGTGACACTGGGGATCTCAATTTCTCATCCAAGGAGGGTGGGGTGGGGTAATGGTGGAATGTGCAGATTATTCAGCTCAATGTGGTTAATTTTGTATACTAAGTAGTCAGGTTTTCTCTGCTGAATACAGGCAAGGCCAAATATCAAGAAGGATTAAGCTTCCCCGAGTTACTTTGGACTCTAATTTTGTCACTTAGTTTATGGCTCGGAATCCTTTTGAACCTTAGGCATGGGCATGACGACCATCAATACTTTCCTCTGTTGTCAATTATGAAAGTGAGCAAGAGGAGACAACCTCATCTCTTTACTCAAAATCCAGTCAAATACTACATGTTCTTGATGTTTCCTACATTGTATTAGAATTCTAAAGTTGTGATAATGATTGAAGATTATAATTTTATATTGTAAATACTTTCGAATGGGTTGAATGTCATTTTTCCTCGATCGAATCCAAAGTCATGATAAAGATTGAGAGTTATAATTTATAATGCAATACATGTATCTACTTCTAACTTAAAAGCAAAACCTCAAAATTACCATTCATGCTACAGTAAATACTATTCTTGCTACAGTATGATTCAGAATATTAAAATTGTTGTTCATCCTACAATATAATTTTTAGCCTTAGCCATCCTATTCGTGTTGTAATGATTTTCCCTATAAACACTGTTCATGAACAGTGTAATTTTTGAATCTTAAACATGCTCTTTATGCTAGAGTGAATTTTTTGGCCCTTTATCTACGGTTCAAGCTGAAATAATATTTTTTAACCTTGAAACCAGTGTTCATATCATTTTTTTTTTTGGTTCTTGTAAGTGATGAATTTAACCTTTACCAGACATTTCACAAATATAAATCTAAAATTAATAAAACTTGCTAATTGGTGTATTATTTTGTTAACTAGTTAGAAAATTCACTTTATAAATAATAGTAAAAAATTTATCGCTGAAGATTTTATAAATACTTGTATATAAAAACCATATTATTAATTTGGCGACAGACATACCTTGGTAAATAATACCCGTAGCAACGCGCGCAGGCATAATACTAGTTGCATTAAATATGTAATCTTTGCTTATCAAGTACTAGTAGCTAGATCATAGAATAACTTGAATTTATTAGAAGTAATTGAAAGTTTTCAAGGGGTACTTGGACCACAATGTACAACGCAAACTTTCCAAACACCAACCCCAATTGTGAAAAGTTAAAAAAGGTCTCATAAATGCACCATTTATATGGCTTTGATCACTCTCAGAGTCTATACACTCTCATTCAAGTTCCTGCACCTCCAATAACATGCAAGTGAGAGCAAGTTGATCAGCTGAAGAGAGAAGTACAATGACCATGAGAGCATCAAGGAAATAAGTAGGGCCCAAGATAAGGACATCACATGGCTTGTGCTTAACCTAAAATGACAAATGAAAGGAGCCACTGAATTCAGCTCTTAATTAAAGAGGACTTGGTTAGTACTTGTGATATGAGACCGCTGCAGGTAGGTCATTGATTACATGGTGACAATAATCGTATCTGAAAGTGGGTGGGTGAGGGGTGGGGTTGGGGTTGGGGTCATTCAAAGTAGGAATGCAAGATATCATGAGTATCTTGTAGGATGTGGATACATACTAAGATAAGAAATATTTATATCTGGTAAATATACGGACGTGAATATGCATTTATTATTTCTTTTGTAGAAATGTATAAAGATACGGATACAATCTCGGTTCCATATTTGGTATATGCGTCGATCATGCAGTTCTAAAATGTCAGGGATCTATTTACCATTTTCAATATGTCAAACACATCAATAGACTCTAGCTTGAAATTTTTTGTTTAAATTGCTTTTACATCAAATGACCTATATATATTTTTCAATCTTATTTATTTTTTATAGATCTGCTTTGTATCCATATTGTTTACTCTTATTCGGCTTCATATCCGTAATATAGATTATTATTCATATCTGTATCCATGAATGGTAAACGGATATCAATTTAACTATCATATTCAATCTCTTTTGTATGCCTAACTGAAAGAAAGTCTGGAAACTAGTGAGGGAGTAAACTTCAAGCATCCGTAACTTTGCTTCAACAGTCAAAATCGGAGCAACTCACATGAGACCCCTGTGAGGCTGCAGACAGCCCTCAAATGGAGTTTCTTTTAGCCAGCATGGGTCAGAGTTCTGCAGCTTTAGGATCCTAACTCTAATTGAGTCATTATTTATCAAATGGTGATCCAAGCAGAATATAACATTAATAATGCAGCAATAAGATATCAAGCATGTCCGGTAACAATGTATTACGTTAATAATGCACCAAAAATATTTCAATTATTGACTTAGTATCTTGTTAATCTGTGCATTAATCCAAAGATTATCTTTCTAATTAATATACTATTAATTCCTTGATGACAATACCAAAGCTGATGGGAGATTAACTTGTGTGGAATAAAAGTCATCAAGACCACAAAATGTTAAAGGCGATGCAAATAAATATTACAGAAATCTGGTGATGAGACTAAGTGATGCTTTTGTGTTGGTTTAATTGATCCTAAATCCAAAAAAGAAATTGCTTCTTATTTTCTGATTCAAAATAGACCCCAACAACTGGTACAGTCACAGGTGGATCCAATCCAAATCACTTGCACCACTAGCGAAAGCATCATTTTTATTATGTGCACAATAATTTGCTCACTGAGCCCACTTGCTCCCATACAAGCTAGTAAAGGATTCCAAAATCTAGGTGAGTAATTTTACATAACAAATTGGATCATCATCAATAAAGTAAAAAGGTAAGAAAAATGTCAGAGCCCCTCCTCAAAAAGCCTCAATCAGTAAGTAATCAAAAGTGAACCCAAATCACAAAAGCACATAGTTAGCCTAAACCAACATGTATTTTTTTTGACTAATCAAAAGAATCCAGTAAATCTCTGTACTCTGGATATACATTGAATCAAAGAGCATCAACTCTCTACAGTGAGGGGCCAGAATGGAGAAAGCTAATTATTTTCTTCTTCTTGAAATTTTTTTTTTTTTCCAAACACCTCTTGATGGATGAATGACAACCTCACATGGCTCAAGGAAAAGCCAAGAAAACCCTCTGTATTCCATCCATCAACCAAAAGAAGAAGAAGAGATAGCATTCAATGCCGTCAAATTTCACAGCTTAATACCAGGTATCTTCATCACCAACCCTCAATAATCTGCATCACAATAAATGAACACAAATAAAATAGAATCCTATGTTTTAGTAACAATGACATGTGAAAACAAAGCACTCAAATTTTTACAGAGGACTCACTCACCATCTTTCTTCTTCATGAGATTCCTAGCAAAGAGAAGGCAGATGACCAGAAATCCTACCCCTGCTGCCCCTCCAACAACAATTGCCACTGTTTTCCCTGTTTGTGCTCCTGTTTATGACAAATCAGCAGAGAAGAATGAACTCAAATTAATGCAGCAATAAGATATCAAGCATGTCCGGTAACAATGTATTACGTTAATAATGCACCAAAAATATTTCAATTATTGACTTAGTATCTTGTTAATCTGTGCATTAATCCAAAGATTATCTTTCTAATTAATATACTATTAATTCCTTGATGACAATACCAAAGCTGATGGGAGATTAACTTGTGTGGAATAAAAGTCATCAAGACCACAAAATGTTAAAGGCGATGCAAATAAATATTACAGAAATCTGGTGATGAGACTAAGTGATGCTTTTGTGTTGGTTTAATTGATCCTAAATCCAAAAAAGAAATTGCTTCTTATTTTCTGATTCAAAATAGACCCCAACAACTGGTACAGTCACAGGTGGATCCAATCCAAATCACTTGCACCACTAGCGAAAGCATCATTTTTATTATGTGCACAATAATTTGCTCACTGAGCCCACTTGCTCCCATACAAGCTAGTAAAGGATTCCAAAATCTAGGTGAGTAATTTTACATAACAAATTGGATCATCATCAATAAAGTAAAAAGGTAAGAAAAATGTCAGAGCCCCTCCTCAAAAAGCCTCAATCAGTAAGTAATCAAAAGTGAACCCAAATCACAAAAGCACATAGTTAGCCTAAACCAACATGTATTTTTTGACTAATCAAAAGAATCCAGTAAATCTCTGTACTCTGGATATACATTGAATCAAAGAGCATCAACTCTCTACAGTGAGGGGCCAGAATGGAGAAAGCTAATTATTTTCTTCTTCTTGAAATTTTTTTTTTTCTTGGTAAAAGTAATGATAAATGTTGCACACGTGGATTGTAATAATTGTTTATGGACTGTTAATAGTCTGATACATTATTTATAGTATTCATTGCATAATGAGTGTTCAATATACTATCATATTTTTTACATAAAGTTCTATAAC
This sequence comes from Asparagus setaceus, assembly GCA_012295165.1. Lineage (NCBI taxonomy): Eukaryota > Viridiplantae > Streptophyta > Magnoliopsida > Asparagales > Asparagaceae > Asparagus > Asparagus setaceus. The sequence continues at coordinate 2,130,831 of CM022701.1, read as the reverse complement.
CAATGCCACATAGGAAGACTCTAACTTGGAATTCTAAAATGGATCCTTTTATAACATTTTTGGCAATATTTGTTGAAATTACATCTCGATATCTGATTTTTTTGTTATAGCAATTTACATATTGTATCAAGTCTCTTCAAGTTTCATTGTGCAAAGAGAAGTTCATCCCTTTTCAAAAGTTAGAAATGACCAAAGCAAACTTTTCAAAGGCATTGCAGAGGTCTAACAATATTTTCACCCAAATACTCATCAAATCATGACTCTGACTAAGCTTCCCCTCTTGGATTTTTCTCACACTGTTGTCCCTATAAAGCAGATTCTAGCACAGTCCAATACTTCAAAAGCCCAAAATCTCTCAAAAGCCTGGTTACATATTTAACTTGGCCCACCATTGACATGCACATATTTTCAGTATTGCCTCCTCTCAATTTTGTCACATAACAGTGTTTATCAAAAGGAGCAACCATAAACTTTATGAGCCTTTACACTGCAATTAGCATTGGTTTTCTAAGTGCTGAGTCAGTTGGTTTCACGTTGAGTTGAGTGCACTTTTAAAGCCTTCTCTTTGTTAACTGGTGACACTGGGGATCTCAATTTCTCATCCAAGGAGGGGTAATGGTGGAATGTGCAGATTATTCAGCTCAATGTGGTTAATTTTGTATACTAAGTAGTCAGGTTTCTCTGCTGAATACAGGCAAGGCCAAATATCAAGAAGGATTAAGCTTCCCCGAGTTACTTTGGACTCTAATTTTGTCACTTAGTTTATGGCTCGGAATCCTTTTGAACCTTAGGCATGGGCATGACGACCATCAATACTTTCCTCTGTTGTCAATTATGAAAGTGAGCAAGAGGAGACAACCTCATCTCTTTACTCAAAATCCAGTCAAATACTACATGTTCTTGATGTTTCCTACATTGTATTAGAATTCTAAAGTTGTGATAATGATTGAAGATTATAATTTTATATTGTAAATACTTTCGAATGGGTTGAATGTCATTTTTCCCTCGATCAATCCAAAGTCATGATAAAGATTGAGAGTTATAATTTATAATGCAATACATGTATCTACTTCTAACTTAAAAGCAAAACCTCAAAATTACCATTCATGCTACAAGAATACTATTCTTGCTACAAGATGATTGAATATTAAAATTGTTGTTCATCCTACAATATAATTTTTAGCCTTAGCCATCCTATTCGTGTTGTAATGATTTTCCTATAAACACTTGTTCATGAACATGTAATTTTTGAATCTTAAACATGCTCTTTATGCTAGAGTGAATTTTTGGCCTTATACTACGGTTCAAGCTGAAATAATATTTTTAACCTTGAAACCAGTGTTCATATCATTTTTTTTGGTTCTTGTAAGTGATGAATTTAACCTTTACCGACATTTCACAAATATAAATCTAAAATTAATAAAACTTGCTAATTGGTGTATTATTTTGTTAACTAGTTAGAAAATTCACTTTATAAATAATAGTAAAAATTTATCGTTGAAGATTTTATAAATACTTGTATATAAAACCATATTATTAATTTGGCGACAGCATACACCTTGGTAAATAATACCAGAGCAACCACAGCATAATACTAGTTGCATTAAATATGTAATCTTTGCTTATCAAGTACTAGTAGCTAGATCATAGAATAACTTGAATTTATTAGAAGTAATTGAAAGTTTTCAAGGGGTACTTGGACCACAATGTACAACGCAAACTTTCCAAACACCAACCCCAATTGTGAAAAGTTAAAAAGGTCTCATAAATGCACCATTTATATGGCTTTGATCACTCTCAGAGTCTATACACTCTCATTCAAGTTCCTGCACCTCCAATAACATGCAAGTGAGAGCAAGTTGATCAGCTGAAGAGAAGTACAATGACCATGAGAGCATCAAGGAAATAAGTAGGGCCCAAGATAAGGACATCACATGGCTTGTGCTTAACCTAAAATGACAAATGAAAGGAGCCACTGAATTCAGCTCTTAATTAAAGAGGACTTGGTTAGTACTTGTGATATGAGACCGCTGCAGGTAGGTCATTGATTACATGGTGACAATAATCGTATCTGAAAGTGGGTGGGTGAGGGGTGGGGTTGGGGTTGGGGTCATTCAAAGTAGGAATGCAAGATATCATGAGTATCTTGTAGGATGTGGATACATACTAAGATAAGAAATATTTATATCTGGTAAATATACGGACGTGAATATGCATTTATTATTTTGTAGAAATGTATAAAGATACGGATACAATCTCGGTTCCATATTTGGTATATGCGTCGATCATGCAGTTCTAAAATGTCAGGGATCTATTTACCATTTTCAATATGTCAAACACATCAATAGACTCTAGCTTGAAATTTTTTGTTTAAATTGCTTTTACATCAAATGACCTATATATATTTTTCAATCTTATTTATTTTTTATAGATCTGCTTTGTATCCATATTGTTTACTCTTATTCGGCTTCATATCCGTAATATAGATTATTATTCATATCTGTATCCATGAATGGTAAACGGATATCAATTTAACTATCATATTCAATCTCTTTTGTATGCCTAACTGAAAGAAAGTCTGGAAACTAGTGAGGGAGTAAACTTCAAGCATCCGTAACTTTGCTTCAACAGTCAAAATCGGAGCAACTCACATGAGACCCCTGTGAGGCTGCAGACAGCCCTCAAATGGAGTTTCTTTTAGCCAGCATGGGTCAGAGTTCTGCAGCTTTAGGATCCTAACTCTAATTGAGTCATTATTTATCAAATGGTGATCCAAGCAGAATATAACATTAATAATGCAGCAATAAGATATCAAGCATGTCCGGTAACAATGTATTACGTTAATAATGCACCAAAAATATTTCAATTATTGACTTAGTATCTTGTTAATCTGTGCATTAATCCAAAGATTATCTTTCTAATTAATATACTATTAATTCCTTGATGACAATACCAAAGCTGATGGGAGATTAACTTGTGTGGAATAAAAGTCATCAAGACCACAAAATGTTAAAGGCGATGCAAATAAATATTACAGAAATCTGGTGATGAGACTAAGTGATGCTTTTGTGTTGGTTTAATTGATCCTAAATCCAAAAAAGAAATTGCTTCTTATTTTCTGATTCAAAATAGACCCCAACAACTGGTACAGTCACAGGTGGATCCAATCCAAATCACTTGCACCACTAGCGAAAGCATCATTTTTATTATGTGCACAATAATTTGCTCACTGAGCCCACTTGCTCCCATACAAGCTAGTAAAGGATTCCAAAATCTAGGTGAGTAATTTTACATAACAAATTGGATCATCATCAATAAAGTAAAAAGGTAAGAAAAATGTCAGAGCCCCTCCTCAAAAAGCCTCAATCAGTAAGTAATCAAAAGTGAACCCAAATCACAAAAGCACATAGTTAGCCTAAACCAACATGTATTTTTTTTGACTAATCAAAAGAATCCAGTAAATCTCTGTACTCTGGATATACATTGAATCAAAGAGCATCAACTCTCTACAGTGAGGGGCCAGAATGGAGAAAGCTAATTATTTTCTTCTTCTTGAAATTTTTTTTTTTTTCCAAACACCTCTTGATGGATGAATGACAACCTCACATGGCTCAAGGAAAAGCCAAGAAAACCCTCTGTATTCCATCCATCAACCAAAAGAAGAAGAAGAGATAGCATTCAATGCCGTCAAATTTCACAGCTTAATACCAGGTATCTTCATCACCAACCCTCAATAATCTGCATCACAATAAATGAACACAAATAAAATAGAATCCTATGTTTTAGTAACAATGACATGTGAAAACAAAGCACTCAAATTTTTACAGAGGACTCACTCACCATCTTTCTTCTTCATGAGATTCCTAGCAAAGAGAAGGCAGATGACCAGAAATCCTACCCCTGCTGCCCCTCCAACAACAATTGCCACTGTTTTCCCTGTTTGTGCTCCTGTTTATGACAAATCAGCAGAGAAGAATGAACTCAAATTAATGCAGGAATAAGTAAATTATATGTAATGTATCAAATTTAATGTCCTAAAAAATATATCACAAGTTTATAAGAAGAATATGATGGTTGAAGGACCAACATTTGCTTGAAGCGCCACAATTAAACATTTAAAAGAAGAAAAGAACACGAGACATTTTTTCTTTATGCAAAGGCATAGGCACAAGTCTATACCAAATTTACCAAATTAGTAGAAACAAAGAAAACCCAGATTAAAAAAAATCTAATTTTATGTCTCATACTATCATATTTTTTACATAAAGTTCTATAACCAATGCCACATAGGAAGACTCTAACTTGGAATTCTAAAATGGATCCTTTTATAACATTTTTGGCAATATTTGTTGAAATTACATCTCGATATCTGATTTTTTTGTTATAGCAATTTACATATTGTATCAAGTCTCTTCAAGTTTCATTGTGCAAAGAGAAGTTCATCCCTTTTCAAAAGTTAGAAATGACCAAAGCAAACTTTTCAAAGGCATTGCAGAGGTCTAACAATATTTTCACCCAAATACTCATCAAATCATGACTCTGACTGAGCCAAGCTTCCCCTCTTGGATTTTTCTCACACTGTTGTCCCTATAAAGCAGATTCTAGCACAGTCCAATACTTCAAAAGCCCAAAATCTCTCAAAAGCCTGGTTACATATTTAACTTGGCCCACCATTGACATGCACATATTTTCAGTATTGCCTCCTCTCAATTTTGTCACATAACAGTGTTTATCAAAAGGAGCAACCATAAACTTTATGAGCCTTTACACTGCAATTAGCATTGGTTTTCTAAGTGCTGAGTCAGTTGGTTTCACGTTGAGTTGAGTGCACTTTTAAAGCCTTCTCTTTGTTAACTGGTGACACTGGGGATCTCAATTTCTCATCCAAGGAGGGTGGGGTGGGGTAATGGTGGAATGTGCAGATTATTCAGCTCAATGTGGTTAATTTTGTATACTAAGTAGTCAGGTTTTCTCTGCTGAATACAGGCAAGGCCAAATATCAAGAAGGATTAAGCTTCCCCGAGTTACTTTGGACTCTAATTTTGTCACTTAGTTTATGGCTCGGAATCCTTTTGAACCTTAGGCATGGGCATGACGACCATCAATACTTTCCTCTGTTGTCAATTATGAAAGTGAGCAAGAGGAGACAACCTCATCTCTTTACTCAAAATCCAGTCAAATACTACATGTTCTTGATGTTTCCTACATTGTATTAGAATTCTAAAGTTGTGATAATGATTGAAGATTATAATTTTATATTGTAAATACTTTCGCAATGGGTTGAATGTCATTTTTCCTACGATCGAATCCAAAGTCATGATAAAGATTGAGAGTTATAATTTATAATGCAATACATGTATCTACTTCTAACTTAAAAGCAAAACCTCAAAATTACCATTCATGCTACAAGAATACTATTCTTGCTACAAGATGATTCGAATATTAAAATTGTTGTTCATCCTACAATATAATTTTTAGCCTTAGCCATCCTATTCGTGTTGTAATGATTTTCCTATAAACACCGCTCATGAACAAGGTAATTTTGAATCTTAAACATGCTCTTTATGCTAGAGTGAATTTTTGGCCCTTTATCTACGGTTCAAGTTGAAATAATATTTTTAACCTTGAAACCGGTGTTCATATCATTTTTTTTTGGTTCTTGTAAGTGATGAATTTAACCTTTACGGACATTTCACAAATATAAATCTAAAATTAATAAAACTTGCTAATTGGTGTATTATTTTGTTAACTAGTTAGAAAATTCACTTTATAAATAATAGTAAAAATTTATCATGAAGATTTTATAAATACTTGTATATAAAACCATATTATTAATTTGGCGACAGACATACCTTGGTAAATAATACCAGTATAACGCAGGCATAATACTAGTTGCATTAAATATGTAATCTTTGCTTATCAAGTACTAGTAGCTAGATCATAGAATAACTTGAATTTATTAGAAGTAATTGAAAGTTTTCAAGGGTACTTGGACCACAATGTACAACGCAAACTTTCCAAACACCAACCCCAATTGTGAAAAGTTAAAAAGGTCTCATAAATGCACCATTTATATGGCTTTGATCACTCTCAGAGTCTATACACTCTCATTCAAGTTCCTGCACCTCCAATAACATGCAAGTGAGAGCAAGTTGATCAGCTGAAGAGAGAAGTACAATGACCATGAGAGCATCAAGGAAATAAGTAGGGCCCAAGATAAGGACATCACATGGCTTGTGCTTAACCTAAAATGACAAATGAAAGGAGCCACTGAATTCAGCTCTTAATTAAAGAGGACTTGGTTAGTACTTGTGATATGAGACCGCTGCAGGTAGGTCATTGATTACATGGTGACAATAATCGTATCTGAAAGTGGGTGGGTGAGGGGTGGGGTTGGGGTTGGGGTCATTCAAAGTAGGAATGCAAGATATCATGAGTATCTTGTAGGATGTGGATACATACTAAGATAAGAAATATTTATATCTGGTAAATATACGGACGTGAATATGCATTTATTATTTCTTTTGTAGAAATGTATAAAGATACGGATACAATCTCGGTTCCATATTTGGTATATGCGTCGATCATGCAGTTCTAAAATGTCAGGGATCTATTTACCATTTTCAATATGTCAAACACATCAATAGACTCTAGCTTGAAATTTTTTGTTTAAATTGCTTTTACATCAAATGACCTATATATATTTTTCAATCTTATTTATTTTTTATAGATCTGCTTTGTATCCATATTGTTTACTCTTATTCGGCTTCATATCCGTAATATAGATTATTATTCATATCTGTATCCATGAATGGTAAACGGATATCAATTTAACTATCATATTCAATCTCTTTTGTATGCCTAACTGAAAGAAAGTCTGGAAACTAGTGAGGGAGTAAACTTCAAGCATCCGTAACTTTGCTTCAACAGTCAAAATCGGAGCAACTCACATGAGACCCCTGTGAGGCTGCAGACAGCCCTCAAATGGAGTTTCTTTTAGCCAGCATGGGTCAGAGTTCTGCAGCTTTAGGATCCTAACTCTAATTGAGTCATTATTTATCAAATGGTGATCCAAGCAGAATATAACATTAATAATGCAGCAATAAGATATCAAGCATGTCCGGTAACAATGTATTACGTTAATAATGCACCAAAAATATTTCAATTATTGACTTAGTATCTTGTTAATCTGTGCATTAATCCAAAGATTATCTTTCTAATTAATATACTATTAATTCCTTGATGACAATACCAAAGCTGATGGGAGATTAACTTGTGTGGAATAAAAGTCATCAAGACCACAAAATGTTAAAGGCGATGCAAATAAATATTACAGAAATCTGGTGATGAGACTAAGTGATGCTTTTGTGTTGGTTTAATTGATCCTAAATCCAAAAAGAAATTGCTTCTTATTTTCTGATTCAAAATAGACCCCAACAACTGGTACAGTCACAGGTGGATCCAATCCAAATCACTTGCACCACTAGCGAAAGCATCATTTTTATTATGTGCACAATAATTTGCTCACTGAGCCCACTTGCTCCCATACAAGCTAGTAAAGGATTCCAAAATCTAGGTGAGTAATTTTACATAACAAATTGGATCATCATCAATAAAGTAAAAAGGTAAGAAAAATGTCAGAGCCCCTCCTCAAAAAGCCTCAATCAGTAAGTAATCAAAAGTGAACCCAAATCACAAAAGCACATAGTTAGCCTAAACCAACATGTATTTTTTTTGACTAATCAAAAGAATCCAGTAAATCTCTGTACTCTGGATATACATTGAATCAAAGAGCATCAACTCTCTACAGTGAGGGGCCAGAATGGAGAAAGCTAATTATTTTCTTCTTCTTGAAATTTTTTTTTTTTTCCAAACACCTCTTGATGGATGAATGACAACCTCACATGGCTCAAGGAAAAGCCAAGAAAACCCTCTGTATTCCATCCATCAACCAAAAGAAGAAGAAGAGATAGCATTCAATGCCGTCAAATTTCACAGCTTAATACCAGGTATCTTCATCACCAACCCTCAATAATCTGCATCACAATAAATGAACACAAATAAAATAGAATCCTATGTTTTAGTAACAATGACATGTGAAAACAAAGCACTCAAATTTTTACAGAGGACTCACTCACCATCTTTCTTCTTCATGAGATTCCTAGCAAAGAGAAGGCAGATGACCAGAAATCCTACCCCTGCTGCCCCTCCAACAACAATTGCCACTGTTTTCCCTGTTTGTGCTCCTGTTTATGACAAATCAGCAGAGAAGAATGAACTCAAATTAATGCAGGAATAAGTAAATTATATGTAATGTATCAAATTTAATGTCCTAAAAAATATATCACAAGTTTATAAGAAGAATATGATGGTTGAAGGACCAACATTTGCTTGAAGCGCCACAATTAAACATTTAAAAGAAGAAAAGAACACGAGACATTTTTTTCTTTATGCAAAGGCATAGGCACAAGTCTATACCAAATTTACCAAATTAGTAGAAACAAAGAAAACCCAGATTAAAAAAAAAAATCTAATTTTATGTCTCACTCTTCATAGACACTTGAGGGAAAGGAAAACTCAAGACATGATTCCTTCCATTGCATAAGTAACTGAGAGCTAGCAAGAGATGAAAAAATAAAAAGATAAATTGATTCAATGTTATGGCTAATGCACTACGAAATCCACATAAATAAAAGGACTAAGGCTTCCCAATACACTATAACGATATAAAACATCAAAAGAAGCCTAAAAATGGAAGAAAAAAAAACCATAAATAGAAACAAAAGCCAGATGAAATTAACATAAACAAACAATAGCTGATGAAATTGTTCAGGTAGACATGATTAATTCGTATGTATGCATCATATTCGTAAAAATATGTAGAAAATACAGATAAACTCATTCTCAAAAAATGCATCAATATTAACTCGGAACTGATCAAAGAGGCAGTGATGCAAACAACTACTGTTACAGCTCAACACCACCTAATGCATCACAATTTGACCAAAACAAACAAAACCCTGACAAGATTTGATCAACTAGCAATGCCAACTCTTCATCTCCATGCATCATAATAAGCATGAAAATGTGGAAAAGACATATAAACTCCTACATAAAATGAATCAGTATTTGAAATACCCATAACCTATACAGCTCAATACCAACTAATGCATCGAAATTTAACAAAACCAGATGAGATTTGACCAAGTATCAAAGCTTATTCTTCTCTGCGCATCTCGTTAAACATTTTTTTAAAAAAACTGTAGAAAGTGATAGATAGATTCATTGTCATATAATGCATCTTTAATAAATCAAATTAATGAATAGCCAAATGTTGAAAATGTCAAAATGGTAATGATGCAAGCAACGACCCTGCACAGCTAAATACCACTTAATGCACCAAAATTTCACAAAAACAAACAGAACCCAGATGAGATTTGATCAAGTAGCAATGCCTAATTCCTCTCTATGCATCATAATGAAAATAAAGAATGTAGGAAAAACAAATAAATTCATTCTATAAACGGATCAATGTCCTATAGAATACTCAAATGCTGAAACTAATCAATCAGGCAATGAAATCAGGCAATGATCACAACTATCCCTATACAGCTAAATACCACCTAATGCATCAATTTCACAAAAACAAACCAAACGAATGCCTAATTCCATCTCTATGCATCATAATAAAGATAAAAAAATGTAGGGGAAAAAATGCAGATTAACTTATAAAATGCATCAAATCAATTCTAAATAAAGATTACCCAAATGCTAAAAGGCAAAAATATCAAAAACCCACCTCCTACTCCTCCACCTCCGCCTCCAATACCACCATGAGGAACTCCATCGGGATAATAGTTATAGCTAATGTAGCACTTGTCAAGGTAGACTTGACCGGAGCTCACTCCCCCGCACTCCACCTCCGACTTCTGCACAGCCTGAGACACGCACTCACCACAATCCGACGATGACAAGTCCCCTTCGCATTGCGCCATTGTGTACACCGACTGGTAGCTCGTTGCATAGAATCCGTTGGCTGTCGTCATTCTGCTCTGAAGGTTGGCAAACGCTGTATCTCTCTTCTGTTCGAATCCACTGCCGGCACTGCCGGAACCACAAGTTTTGAATAGCATTTGAGTGCCTGAGACCTGAGGGAATCCTGAGACCTGGAGAAGCACAAGAATAATTGGGTAAAAGAGCTTGGAAATGTAAGAAGTCAAGAAATTTGGTATTGCCCTTCTTCCGCCACTTGCAAATTTGTTAGAACACTAGCAATGGTGTTACGAAAAAAATTGGAAAACCAGTACATTATTTATGAAAATTTAGAAATTTAAAGAAAAACATATGAATATTCAGGTCGTTTGCAGACATGATAAACAAAATCAAAGTAGCAAAAACAGAATCTAATAATCTCTACAAACTCAATAGAAAACTAACCGGCAGTCTACTATCAATTGTGCAAAATAATAAATAATAATTACAATAATAAAACTGTGCCCCCCAAAGAAAAAAGGGGAATTTTCCAAAAAAACTTCACACCTAATACTGAGTATAGCACCAAAATCAATAATTAAAAAAGGCAAAAATCAAGGGAAAACATCTTAATATTTTACACCATCAAACAAATAAAACAACACACTAAGGTCACTTTCAATATATCAATAAAAACAAACAATGCAGCATCAACAAACGCCTAATCTACCAGTGACCCACCAAAAATGTTGGGATAAAAGCAACCCAATATTTCACCAATTATTTGAGAATTCCATCACCTGATACAGACTACAAAGCATTGCACAAAACATCATCAAAACGGTAAAAAAAAAAAATTAATAAATTACAAATAAAATAACCCATTAAGGTCACTTTCATGTAACAATCAAAAACAACATAGCATCAACAAAAGCTTAATCCACCAACGACCCACCAAAAATTTAGGTAAAAAAGAGCAACCCATCTCCAAAAACCCCCCAACAAAACAAACAATTCACCAATTTCTCAAAAACTCATCACCTGATACAGAGCATAGCAGCCAGTGAGCTGAACCCTAGCGGCAACGGAGTTACCACACAAAGACGACCACATGGGCAAGAGATGCTGAACGCAGGCAGCGCAATCGCTGTTGCTGAGATCTCCTCTGCACTGAAACAGCCCGAAAAGCTGTTGCCCAGTTGAAGAAGACGAGGTCTTGAAGAACTTGGAGCTCGCTGACTGAGCAATGAGAGCTGAGGAGAGGGCTGATAGGGCTTGTTGGGATGCGGGCCCGCCGCCGCCGCCGCCATTGCTGGCGCAGCCCTTGTAGACGAGGGCGAAGAGGTCGGCGGATGAGATTGGGTTGAGGAGGAGAGAGAAGAGGAGGAGGAAGAGGGTTGAGGTTTTCGAAATGCCCATTAATTCTAGGGTTTGATTGATTTTGCTCTCTCTCTCTCTGCCTTTCTCTTCTCTCTGAGGATGATGGTCCTCTCTCACGCTCTCTCTCTCTCTAGTTGTTTTACTAGCTTTTTTGTTTTCTTTCTTTAGGAGAGGAGTAAAGATTGGGGTTTGATATATGCTATATTATTATTATATTGTTTGTGAATTATTTGCACTTTCGTACATCAAAGTTTACATTGTTTTTAATTTTAGTATTCCAAAAATAAGTTCCTGACATTTTGATACCCCAAAGATCGCGTCTTTTTTAAATTTGATATCCAAAATTTTTTTTGATACTTTGATACCCTCAAAGTTGCACTTTTTTTTTATCTTGGATACTCCGAGGTTTTGTTTTGATACTTTGATACCCTCAAAGTTGCACTTTTTATCTTGGATACTCGAGGTTTTGTTTTGATACTTTGATACCCTAGAGTTTGGGGTGTCAAGGTTAAAAAGGTGTAAATATTAGAGTATCAAAGTGTCAAAAAATACCTTTAGAGTACCAATGTTAAAAGATAGTGTAAACTTTGGAGTATCAAATTATTGAAAAATATGTAAATGATGTCACAATATATATATGAGATGGGCTATTCTTCTCTTAGAGGAGAAGGAATCTCCTCCTCTTATCTTTGTAGCAGTTGATTCAATCTTTGATGGTAGAGATCTCAAAAGATCATTACATCAGATTTAAAGTAAGATATATACACCCCCCCCCATTCTAATTTACCATATTTTTGAATTTACCATCTAAATCTAGACGCTGCTAGTCTTTTGTACCATCTAAATATCAATTTTCAAACACTTAGAATTGGAGGGATATGAAAAAAAAAATCTATATAGAATAGTTGGGGTAAAATTAACAAAAATCTAGATTTCGAGGTTGAATTCGCGAATACTACCAATATGGGGTTATATATGCAAAAAAACCCTATAAACTTTTGTCCGACTTTCTTTATTAATGTGGGCATGCATGAGGCCAACTTGCTTTGCTAAACTAGCTTAAGTGTTTTAATACTAAACTAGCTTAAGGGGTTTTAATACTTTTTGGAATTATTTAAAGTTGATTCAAGGGGGAATGAGAATTTTAAGGGGGTTGGGACTTGGGAGAGGGAAGAGAATCTTGATTCGGTGAGTTTGACTAGCGTCTGAAGATTTGGAGTGAAAGTGAGATTGTTTTGAGTTTAGAATTGTTTTAGGTATTAATATAGTAGTCATGAATCTAATGGCACTAAGGTGATTGTATTTTATATGCATTAAGCCACCCTTGAAGAATAAATGGTAGGTGAGAGCAAGAGGATTAGTAGCGTAGATTGGGATTAAAATAGAGCTTACTCAACAAATTTTTTAATCTCTCTTGATTATCATTATAAGTGAGCTATTTAATTACACAAGGAATGTTATTTGAACTCTAGGTTCATTTATCTCCGACTCCTATCTAATTAAAACAGAGAAAAAGGAAATTCTTTCTCTTACCTTAAATTTCATATATTGTTTTCTCTGTCAAAACATAGAATTATTTTTTTATTTTTTATTTTTTTGTTGAAACATAGTTGGCTTCTAGTAATTGCCATTAAATGTCTCCATGGTCTATTTATATCTTATAATTCACCAAATATTTTATCAACAAGTTTGCTAACTGGTTGTCTCTTCACCTGAGACAAACGAATATTGTGAGACTCGTGAGTCGTGACTCGTGAGGGAAGCGAGAGAAGTATTCGCTCTTTTTTAGTGCAAATAAAATCTGTTTGCAAGTTACTTTTTGCTGAAAGAGGAAGAAAATAAGAGTCAATGAGCTTTAAAAACATCTTGCAATAATAGTCAATTAAAAATAAACTAAATACTAAAGAAAGTCTGGAGATACTTTCATATAAAATTTGTTGGGGAGAAATTAGGTGTTGATATAAATAAATAATGAAGGATATAATTATATGGAAGGATGTCATTTATATGGTTGGATTCCATAAATGAAAAATAAAACGTGTTTAATTAGTAGTATGTGAGTATTAGTCCCACATTGACTAATTGAATGCATTTTAAATGGTTCAAATTAACATACGTGATATATATAGTATAACAAAGATGTTAAAATGCACACTTGTGTTGGTATGCTAGCGCGCGGTCTAGTACGTGCTCTTTTTGCATGTGATGCATTAATCTGCCCTGAACATTCCGTACGTTACGAACATTACAAGGTTTGAATGACAGTTTATGCAGACCTTATAAAGGTTGCAATAACTGGCATTCAAAGCCTTGTCTGACCCTTCAGCTCACTAGAACCCTATATAAAGGGCCTCCTCTGTTCATTTGAGATACACCGATAATCAATTTCTTTTCTTATTTTTCTTCTACAATCCTCTAACTTGTTCTGTAAGCTGCTGGTTTTTGGAGACTCTGGTGAAGTGAAGTAATAGTCGAGGTGTTCAACAGAAGATATCGCTTCTCTGGACTATGGACGTCTCATCCTCGGAAGTATTGTGCAGACCCAGCCCTGCCATAGGTGGGGCATAATTTCTTCAAGGCTAGTCCTTTGTTCAGAGGACGATTCGACATTTTTGTAACATATCTCTTTTAAGTATTTTGTTATGGTAAACTTTCTGCTCTATCTCGTTATTCCTATATAGTTTGTTCTGCTTGGGTGTATCCTTATGTCCGGATCTGTTTTTACATATATTTCCCCTACATTAGGCTCAACCAAGAGTCAATGAGCTTTGAATAGATGTTATGAAGCAATTTTAACTTAAAAACTTAAGCTACTAGGTATTGGTCTCAACTCATATCTAAACTCATTATTCTTTTTTATCCTTTTCGAGTTGAGACTACACTCATATATGTAGCAAATTAATAAACTGAAATAAGTAATCCTTACTAAACATCATATTGGCATCTTACAAGTAAAAAGTTACATAAGTAAGTTACCAAACATGCTCGAATAGAAAAGTTTCGGGGATTATGTGCAAAATCCCCAGGGTTTTAATAAGTGAAATTTGCCCAAAATTTATTAAATGGTAATGGTGTTTATTGACTCTTTCTTGTTCTCGGTGAAGGGGCTTGGAAGTCCGGGGGGAGGTACAAGTTAAGCTTGCGCCCCAAGAAATATACAGGATTCCTCTCTCCTTGGGATTTGGACCTTGAATTTTTGCCAGTTTGGCAAAAAGTGGGGCCATTGGCCTGCCGCCAGCTCATTAATTAGGCTTGCACACAAAGCATACGTCTCTGTATAAATTTGGAAAAATTAACAATTGGACTGATTGTAGATAATCCCATTTATCAGAGGATATAACCCTTTATAGCTTTTACTTTATGGATACTTTCATTTTTGAATCCGGGCCGTACTATTTCACTTAAGTTTAGAACGTTCACTAGATTTTTGTGAGGATTAAAAAGCAATTTATTGTCACATGATTTCTCAATCTAATTGAGAAATCGCCGTCTTAGATCTAGAGAGTGCATTATGCAATGGCAGATCCACAGTAAGTTCGTTGGGAGGCGGAAGATAAGTATCTATTGATCTTAAAATAATTAAAACGATAATGTCGCAAAATTATAGCACCGGGTTAGAATGCACTAGGTACATTTTATCAGCTTCATTGCGTCATATTTTAAAACTATTCTAACTTTTCATTGTACTCAATGTACTTTATCACCTGTTGGGGTGCAAATTTTTTTAAAGTATGGACGACAGATTGCAATTTTAGAAAGCTTTCTTTTTTTTATAACACAGCCCGAAATCGGAAAGCTTTACAATAGAATTTTAAAATTATTAGGGGGTGCAGTTGCACCCCAAGATCCATATGGATCCGCTCCTGAGTGTATGTGAACCCACCGATATCTTGTAACTGAACCCACTGAAATCTTAACATGGCGGCAAAACAAAAGAATAATTTGCGTCATCAAATTCGAGTTTTCATAATTGCATGATCCAAGCTTCTACCTTGAAAGTGAACCCATGCATCATCAACACTCGAGAAAAATATAGTTAACACTATAATTATATATGTGATCTAGTTTCTACATTGCAAGTAAAGTAATTGCCGAATATTTTATCATGATCACTAATCATCATCACCATTTATTTAAGTAATTATATAAGCCAGCATATATATATTCTCCATAACTGAATTTCAAACATCAAATTGAAAATATTTCTGAATTCACATTGCAAATTACAAGTCTAATCATAAACACAATACTTCCATCTTAATTACTTTAATTAATTAAAGAGAGAGGCCAGACTCCTCATCCTCCTCAAGAGTGGAAGTGTAGACAAAGAAGAGGGCCCAAATGAGGGCGAAGACACCGAGCAGGATCCAACCCAGCAAGTTGTTGCTGACTCCGAGGCTGAGCCCGGTCCCCTCCGTGCTCATCCTCTCGTCCACCAGCGCCAGCACCGGGCTCGACACGCTCATCACGCTCGCCGCTGCCAGCAGCGATGCTCCGGCTACTCCCTTGCCGGCCGAGGAGTTCTCAGATGAGCACCTCAGTCTTCCGCCCTTCATTCCCATTTGTGGCAAGCCTATGTGTATAACCAAGATGTCATACTCTAGTTTTATTAGAGAATAGTTTAACAAACTTTGAAATTTACATGAAAAATATCACATGTTATCAGAGTTTAAGATGGTGTATTTGGTAATCTATTCAAAACTGGGTTAGAATCAGTCTTGACCCAGTTTCATTCTAAATTGATTTTAGTTTGGACCAGAAGAGGGGTTGTTCAAACTAAAACTGGTTTAGTAGCCATTATTGGCCTACAAAAGCTGGACAAACTTTGGCCCAGTTTTTTTCCGCACCAAAAACAAAAGGTTCAGTCATGATCCAGTTTTAAAGTATTGTGAAATACACTCTAAGTCTAAAAATATCCCAAATATTTAAGAATATGAGAGTGGGAGAGTAATTAAGTGTTTTAACTGGACATTAATCCTTATCCTTTTAGCTTTTCTCTGTTCATTTTGTTTTGAGATTCGTTTTGGCCAGAGATACAAGCATTTCAAAATTGTCTACATATCTGTTATGATGTGACGGAAAAATCAATGGACAAAAACGAGGGGGCGAGAATTGTTATCCACTTAAGTGGATTGTAGCTTTAGTAGAGACAGTAATATATAAAGTAAAATAAGGGTAAAAATGGCCAAAATATGTCACATGCCAACTTCCAATAACAATTTTCAGTCACGGTAGAGGTGAGTAAAGATTTATGCCATTACTCTCTACTAAAAATAGTATATGTAAATCTATTATTCTTCCAATTTCATTGTGGATCTTTAGCGTTCCATACAACAGCTGTATGCATGTTTATATGAGAACACAGACGATATCCTATACTACAGAGTGTTGGGGGATTTTGCTGTCCTCCTATATTGGTCTCCACAATCTGGAAATTAACCATAATCTACAAGATAGAAAATATTCACAATCAAGAAGAAGAACATTGAGATTTACGTGGTTCGATCAATCAAGTTCGGCCTACATCCACGGGGCAACAATATGAGAAATCCATTGGGTAGAAAGAGAATTAGAAGAGGAACCACTCATCTCTTGTTTCTCAATCTCTCAACCTAACATACACAATCAATCTCTCATATTCTTTCCAACGTCCTCTCCTTACAATCTTTTAGTCAAAGAAAGACTGAAATCCTCTCCCAACTTTGCAATCTTTTGGACGAATAAAGACTGTGAAACCCTCTCCTCTCACACACTATCTTGCATCTGGTTACGTGCTCTGCTAACCCTAGATTATAAGAATAGTAGCTCCCATCTTTTTGATTTTTCCTCCAACAATAGAAGACTATATATAGAGAAATCAAAACTCTATCACTAGCCTAACTTCCTAATTATAATAAGATACAAACATGTATCATGATGAAACCCTATCTCCTAATCATGATTGACCTCTAATTCTGTCTAACTATTATGAAGTTATACAAAGAATTAAAGACACAATACCAACACCGAGTACATGATTTTTGTCATTTTAATTACTTCCTGAAATTTGAAAAGCATAAACTAAAATGTCACTTTGAAACCCGAATCAGATTTTCTTGTGATTAATCCATCTTTGACGGATTTTCTATAGTTTTACATACATATTATTGATCAGAAACAAGCTACTATCTAATAATTAAGCTCAAAATGGTCACAGGTATGAGAGGGTTTCACCTAGCACAGTTAAGGATGAGGCTGCGCTCTTTCGGGCGACAGCGGTGCCGGTGATGGCCGGAGTCAGTGTAGAGGCAGTGATGGAGGCCATTGCTGACGGTAAAGGGAAGAAGATGAGCTGATGAGATTTGGGCAGTGAATTCTTGAGTTGAGAAGTGTGGCAACTAGCTAGCTAGTATTATTTCAGGTGGTGACCATTAACTAACATGTGGCTGTGATTGGCACTGGAGGATTTAGGGAGATAACCTCCTCTCAAAGCTTTATCCTATCCCGGCCAACTGGAGCTGTCCACGTGGACATATCTGACATGTCAGCAACGATGGAAGAGATCAGGAGCAAGATATTTTAATTTGATTGGGACGTAGTCTTTGAGCTAATTGGTGTGTTTTCAATTGGGAGCAAATTCATCTGAAATGATATTTTCTGCATCCACATATATATTCATATTCACTTACAAATCACATATAATGACGCAAAATTAGTACAAGATTCCGCGATGAAAACCTATAGTCCATCAGTATTTTCAACATACTGAGAAGATCAGTGGGTTACCAAATTGGTCTCAGATCCGATAATGGAAGGACAAAGCAATTTCATTGTCTGACTGATGCACATATTTAACTAAATTGTCAGATATAACTCTACATATTTTAGTTACATCAAATATCCTTATTCATATCATGTGAAAAGAAAAAAAAACCGTATTCATATTGTAAAAAATTATAAGAGTTTTTACATGATCTGAAACTTTGACGCGAGTCATAAGTTTTGATTTCTCATTAGAAATTCCTCCGAACTTGCTTGATGATAACATGTCTTATGCATTTTATCATCCCTATTTTGGAGTAAAACCTGAAAATTGAATGAAAAGGATAAGTGATGAGTTGTCCGATTATCTAAAAACACAATGATCTCATAACATTTAGATTCAAATGAAATGCCAATATTACAATATTTGAGTATATCAACCCGAGATGAGTGTTGATTCTATCAGAACAACCTGCATATGGGCTAGTTGTTTTAGTCCATACAAAAAGGCACCAAATGGCTCTCCTATCTCCCATTGTATGGATCAGAACACTGAGTTAACATGTCTGTTTTGATAGGTTAACTAAGTTGGATGCCAATAATATTATACATGCAAGAAATACATTTAGCTAATTGCACCCACTCTTCCTCCCCCATTCCCGCCAAAACACAACCACGACGTCCTCGGGCTCCTCTCCGGCCCACCCTCCTCTCTCTCCTCACTTTCTCTCTTCTCCTCCTCCTCCACCTTCACCGCCGGCAATTCCACCTTTAATCTCTCCGCCACCGCCGGAGCTCTAACGTCAACGCAAACGGGCAAACTCCGAACATACCCATCTCCAAGCGCGACCCCAATGTTCAAAATCCCCTGCGGCCTCAGCGACCTTTTCCTGCGAATTTGAAGCGCAAGAAACTGGACCGACATATCGGGCCGGATCGTACTAATTAAGGCCCTCGCCGTGCCCAACAATGTATCTGGGCCGGGCCTGAATTTGGACCGCGCCGCATAAATGTCGAAATTAATTGCGGAGGTGTCGGATTCGAGAACGGCGTCGTCGAGGCGGAACAAGGCGGTCTCGTTCCATGTCGGGTTGGTGTTGCCGGCGTTATCGGGTCGGGTTTTGAGCTTGTGGGCCGGGTCGGTCCATGCGACTGCGTAGGCCCGCATCGAGGGCTTGACGGCGGCGAAGAGGTCTTGGGCGGAGATGATGGTGACCTCCAGGTGGTGGAGGGGGAGCGGGTACGGCGGAGGAGGGTGGACGCATCGGCGGGAGCCGCCGGCGACAATGCCGGCGGTGGGATGCATTTTCTGAGATTATGTGGGCCCAAAATGGTGTGTTCTGGGACCCACGTGAAGAGGATCGAGGATGGAGGTTGAAATTTGGCGGGTGATGGTGGTCGACGGATGTAATAACGGTTGTGAGGTTTGTGGATGGGGGGATGCTAAATTTGGAAAATGGGGATTATTGGTTTAGAAATGATTTTATTTCTTCTTAGTGTTAATTTTATTTTAATATCCCCTTAAAATTTTATCTATTTTGGTACATTGAAATTTAAATATGTCCAAATGATACCTCAAAGGCTCAAAGTTTCTTAAGATTGCGTTTAACTCTTCTAACAGACAGGGAGTAAAATTACATAAATATCCACTTTTGCAACTTAATCTTTTTCCAAATTTTTTTCCTGAATCTTCTAAATTATATTAAGATGTAGATCACTTGAGTCCTGATAAATTTAGGTTTTTTCTGAATTATTTATAGACTTATCAATTTTTGATGCGTTTGAGCTACTATGTTTAAATTGTGGTGATGGGAGTATATATTGAGTATCCAAATTTTGAATCATGTTGTCTACAAGCCTGAATTTTGACAAGAAGGGTGAGTGTTGCCATATGTCCATTTCTTTAATTTCTTTCTTTTTTCCCCTTTTTTTGATAGCCATATGTCTCTCTCTTTAATAGCTCATTTGGTTAAAATGAGAAAAATTTTTGTAAAGAGCTCACTATACGAGCTCTCTACAAGACACTGGATCATGAGTTATTTGTAGATACTCGGCCTGGGTCGCTCCAAACTTAACGGGTCTACAGGGTTTAGCGCCATGTTAGGGAATACCAGGCCCATTTATCGCTACAATATAGGCCAAAAGTTTAAGGCGAACCCTCTCTCTTGGGCCTTACCATATCAGGTCACTCCATGAGAGCCTCCATTATGACCCTGATCATAATAGGAATGAGCAATAAACGGCTCAAGCTGAACAGAGCCGACTGAATGTACGGTTGTTTGGTTTGGTTTTCTACAATTTTGAGAAAATTTGTTGAGGAAAAAAAAAAAAAATTCGAGATTTGTATAGGTGACAGTCTTTCCGACCAAGCAAAGGGTGGTCAAGTCAAATAGGAGGTTTGAGACATTGTGATTGGTTTCTAACTTGGTAGACAATTTGGTTGCCTAAAAAATAAAATTAAAATAAAGGTAAATAAACCACATGATCGCTTTTTAATCATACATCAACACCATGTCGTGAGATAGAGAAATTAATAAACCATTGCTTACAAGTTCTATGTTCTATTTAGTCCCACATCGGTTATATGGGTGACTTGATGTGGGTTTATAAGGGATTTGGGTTCCCTCTCTCTATAAGAGAGCTTTTAGGGGTGAGTTCTCCTGGGTCTCTTACACGTGGTATCAAAGCCGACCCCACCTTCTGGTTGCAATTGAGCGGCGCGGGTGGTGACGCCGGTCAGGCTGAAAAAGAGAATGGCTTTATCACTAATTTTTGCATGATTATGGCTAGTTAAATAATGCTATTTGTGCGTGTATCCGAACCCGGGCTGCTGCCAATATCAAATTACAAGAGCAGCCATACGTTTGTATCCTCATGATGTGATGAATTGTCTGTCATATTTTAATAATATGCGGTGGACTCGGCTTTTATAACTCGAATGACCCAAGGAAGTGCTACGTGAGGCTCCGCTCGAGACCCAAGTAGGGGTTGGCGACGGATGAACTTTTCACAGACGCACATCAAAGAACTCTACAAATTAAAGCCTCAAAATATTTGTTCTCCATCCAATATGAAATATCAGAAAATTCCACAAATTCATGCCAGAAAGTTAATAATAGGGTTTATGTACACAATAGAATCAGGTACGACATCAAAGTAACTAAAAAGATAATCCCCAGGAAAGGGGGAAAAAAGAAAACCTACCTATTTAATGGGGCACTCACATTTGACACACATACAATACATTAACCAAGAGATAGATATCAAAGTTTTTCCTAAAACCACATTAATAGTAGGGTAATTATACGGAAGCCACCTTTCATTTTCAATTTATATATAAACCACCTTTAAAGTTGATTTTTATTGCAATCAACCACCTCCTAGTCAAATTTTCACTAAAAAATAAAAAATAAGTTTAAAAAATTCAAGTTCAAGGTACGTGAGTTGTATCCTAATAAGTCCCAAATACTAAAAAAATGAGTCATGTACAATGAATGTGAGTTTTTTAAGGGTAATTTTGGGGTTTAGCTAAAGAATTTGACCGGGAGGTGGTTGATTGCAACAAAAACCAACTTTAAAGGTGATTTACGTATAAATTGAAAATGAAAGGTGGTTTCCCTATAATTACCCTAGTTTTAAGGTGGTTTCTAGGGAAAAACCCTAGATATCAACCAATCATAGGGATTCAGAATATCAAAACACCAATGCAAAGACATCTCATTCAAGGGCAAAACACTGCATTCACATCCAAACGTGAACCCAAGACAGATATATGAATCAACTTTCACGATTCAAAGACCAAACCCCTACCATACAAGGATTGAGGAACTCAATAGCATTGATACATCTCGTGACAACAAAAGCATATCAAATAACATAACCTGATTAGACCTAGGGACTCCAAGGAGGCGACCTCACTCACACGAACAATAACCTGATTAGACCTAGGGACTTCAAGGAGGCGACCTCACTCACACGATTGTTCGAGGAGAAGCTCTTATACACGAACAGGGGAATCTGTCCTGCTGAGAAGGCTCACACGAGATACAAAAGAGATACCAAATTCATGTTTCAGCTGGAGAAGCGCTTTAAAGGCTATAAATGCAAGGAGAAGCAAATGAACTCCAGAAGGAGCAAATGCTCATCCTGGAAGGAGTAGAAGAATGAAAAGGACATGACAAGAGGAAGAAGATATAGAATAATCAACCAATTGATTAAGCTAGGGTTAGGTTAAGGAGCTTTTTAACGTAGAGCACAACAAATTAAGGTAATCGGATACGATGTAACGAAGGCACAAGACACAAAAGCCTCAATGGGCCCAAAGCGCAAGGGAAAAAATGTGCGCATTGAAGTGAGACCCAGCCACAATTACACATTTCTTAAAATGTCAGGAATTCTCTTTTAGAATAGCGGCTGAGAACTTATAACATCTTCTCAACAATATTCTTAAGAGGAAGATTGAAAGGCATAAAAAAAAAAAAGTGGCAAGGCAAAGTAAAGAGAAGCCATCATGCAGGTTCGATTCTCGGGGAGATCAACAGAGCAAGTAGAGACGAAGTTGAGAGTAAACATTGTACGATCTAGCTCCAGTCCTAGCTCATCACCAGTTATAATGGTTAAAAATATGATTGCACATGAACCTGTCATCCTTTGCTATATGTCATCAAAAACACCAACAATCTTCTAAGTTTAGGCTGTAAAGGGTGAAAGATTGAAAGGTACAATTGGTTCCATTACAAATTCATAAGCCTCCACGAATGTTTAAAGTTTCTTTTGGGAAAGTCTACTTCGTTAAATCCTAATCTGATGGTACCTCGACTTAAGATCCAACTTATAAAAACTTGAGATCCAAACCACTCATCTGACTACTCATCTACAAGAAGTGTGAGAATTTATCTTCTTAACCATCACAATTGGTGATGGCAAGGGCTGGAGCTGGGCCTTACAATGCCTGATCCTAACAAATCCTGGTGAAGCACAAAGATATGTATATAACACCTTCTGGTATACTGCCTTTACAAAGAGCAAAGCAACCGTTAATTAAACTCTGAAATCAAGAATCCTAAAAACCTATTTTAACCAAACCATCACAGTCAAAAGTCGCATAAAAGTTTTGATAAAATTCCATAGTTCACAATGACCACATCAAGAAACAAGGACACCTATTTAACTGCAGTTCCAAAAGCAAGTACCATTTCAAGATAGAGACAAAGAACCTTTTATTTAACTCTCGAGATAAAAACCCCAATTCTATCATGTAAAACCCTAGAAAGCTATATCTAACTCAACTTCACTAATTGGAAGTTAAATAATTGGATCAATCACATCTAGAATAGCTATAAATTTTGAGCGCAGCTCTAAAATCCAACATCTTGATCAAGGTCAAGAACAAATATGATGCCTTCTCAAGATAGAAATACTCATTTTTAACTTGTTTCATCAATAATACACTAATTGCCTAACTTTAAGAGGAAACTACAAGATAAAGATAATGCAACCAATTGTTATCAAACTCTGAGATCAAGAACTCTAAAAATACATCATCTAAACTCGCTGTCTGAAACCCAGAAAAAGAAAAAGCTATTCAAATGTAATTTGAAATCCATCCTCTCCATCAAAAGATCAAGATCAGCTCCAAGCAACAAGGTAGAAGCCCAACTACACTTATTTGATAAATCAAGAAAAAAAACTAATTTTAAGAGCAAACTAAAAGATATAGTGTAACTGTTCACGAACAAACTCTGTAATCAACAGCCCTCACTTAGAAGAGCAACTTCTTACTGTATAATCGCCAATGACACTAAACGGATTCAATAGAACTCAAAAGATTGCAAAGAACAAGGAACACTATTCTGATAAGTGTAATACCAAAATCCATCGTCTCCATAAAGGAACAAAGATAATTTCCATGTATATGATAGAAACCCAGAAGATAAAACCATAATTTCATCAACCAGTCATTGTTTATTAACAATCTTATTCAACATATTAATATAACAACAATAGGAAAGAATCAGACCAACAATCAGAAAGATGAAAAGAAGAGCAAGAAGGAGACAAGAGGGAGGGAAAGAGAGAGGACAAAACAATAGTAAGCAAAAGAGAAAGAAAAAAAATAGCAATAACTATGCGACAACAGTAAGTCAATATGTTAGTATTGCTTGTGGGAGATAGACAGATTGTTTTGGTGTAGATTGGATGACACTGAATGGCATCATATTGAACTTCAAGAAACTATTGGTTAGATTCTCGGAGAGATTGAAAAAGGGAGCGGAGAAAATGTTGAGAGCTGACATTATAAGATGATAAGATCTAGTTCCCGTCCTAACTCATAACCAGTTATTATGGTTAAGGAATATGGTGTCGCACATGAAGTTGCAGCCACCATTTGCCATATACAAATATGTCATCAAAATCACCAAAACAAACCTTCTCTAAGTTTGAGTCTAAAGAGACTTTAGACTCAACTGAAAGATTGAATGGTCGAAATGGTATCATTACAAATTCATTACAGCCTCCATGAAGTTCAAAAGCTTGTTTTGGGAATGTCTACTTCATTAATCCTAAATTTGATGATACCTCAACTAAACTAACTTAGAAAAAATTCTCCAAACTACTCATATAATTTCTCATCTATAACAAGTCAAGAAAATTTATCCTCAACAATTTGTCGGTCCATGGAGATATAGTTGATATGTGCATTCTATGTGTGTCATCATACTTCTTGATCATCAAAATCGGTAAGACAAAGAGCTAGGCCTTATAATGCCTGCTCTAAACAAATCCTGATAAAATACAAAGAAGTGCATATAACACCTTTTTGTATACTGCCTTACACAAGAGTTGGGTAACTGTTCATTAAACTCTGAAGTCAAGAACCCTAAAAACAAATTTTCATCTAACCATTACAGTCAATTCACAAATTTTTTTTGATTAAGTTCCAAAGTTCAAGACGACCACATCAAGAAATAAGGACATCTATTCAACTACAGCTCTAAATCCAAAATCTTGATCAAGATATCATGCCTTCTAAGACAGAAATACTAGCTTTTATGTTTTATTCTTTCATCAATGAAAGAAAGAAAAAAAAAACTAACTCTAGAAGCAAACATGTAACTGTTTCATTACCAAACTCTGTGATTAAGAACCAAAATTTTGTTGTCTAAAACCCTAGAAAAGTATTTCTTTCTGAATCATCGCAACATCGTAAACAAGTATAATTGCCAATTACACTAGAAGGAATCAATAAAACCCCACAAGATCATTGTCATATTTATATATATTAGAAACCCTAACTGTACTTAAGATGATAAAACCCTAATTTCATCAATAAAAACAGATAAAAATCAAGATCAGTTCCGAGCAACATGAAAGAAACCCTAATAACTGCACTTATTTGATCGAACAAGAAAAGAAACTAACATAAAGAGAAAACAATAGTACAAACTGCTCATCGATGAGTTTTCTGTGATCAAGAACCCTAATTTCATTGTCACCGCATCAAAATCCATCCCCTTTATCATATAAAACTCGAGAAAGAAAAAGCCCTAATAACTGTAGCTAAGCTGAGGAAACCCTAACCTCGTCGATTTCAAATTTAGGCGGAGAGAGGGGGAGGGGGAGCAGCGGAGGGAGTGCCGAGGAGGCTGGCCTGCTGGAGCTCGAGCTCGTTCATCTGCTGCTCGCGATCCATCTCGATGATGAGGGGGACCACGAGGATGAGGAAGGTCGTGCCGGCGATCCAGGCGGCGCGGCCGGTGCTCCAGAGGAGCTTCTTGGCCACGACGCCGGCGTCGGAGGCCGCCTTCTTCGATCTGTACACGATCGGGGAGTTGGAGATGGACGACGACGCGCGGGAGAGGATCCCGCCGCCTTTGTCGCCGCCGCCGGTGATCCTGTTGTTGCGGGAGGCCATCGCTTCTTAGGGTCGAGAGAGAGAGAGGGGCT
Organism: Asparagus setaceus; assembly: GCA_012295165.1. NCBI lineage: Eukaryota > Viridiplantae > Streptophyta > Magnoliopsida > Asparagales > Asparagaceae > Asparagus > Asparagus setaceus. Next base: position 2,104,791 of record CM022701.1, on the reverse strand, counting down.
GGCGGCTGGAGGCGAGATTAAATGGTTATTAGGGTTTGTGTTGTCGGTTGGGGGTTCCAATGAGAATGAGCCAAAGATTAGAAATTCCCAAGTTCACTATTAACATATTACGTCCTACAACTTTCAAAATATCAGAAAACCTCCCTTAAAGTGAGGGGTTTATCATACTACCACCTATAAGTTTAAGATTTGGACAAATTTTTATTTTAGACCCTTCTACGAATTTATTTTCAAAAATCGACCCCTTGCACATTTATTTGCCAAAATCGACCTAGTTTCACCACCGCCCAAACCGGGTCGATTTGGCACTTTCAAAACTTCACGGGAAATCATTTCCCGTGAAGTTTAGAGGCATATTAGCACGAAGCTGGGTCGCTAATTAGCAACACAGCTGCCAAAAACTTCACGAAAAATCATTTTCCGTGAAGTTTTGGATCGCATTAGTGGCGCTAATACGCCTCTAAACTTCCCGTGAAGTTTCGGAAGTTTTTCGCCAATCGACTCGGCCAAACACTCACAAACCGGGTTGATTTTCGCAAATAACCGCGTAAGGGTCGATTTTGAAAATAAAGTTGTAAAAGGGTCTAAAACGAAAATTTATCCTTAAGATTTCATCAGAAGCCCCTTAAGTTAGGGGGTTTCTGGGAAAATCTTACGCTTAAAGGATGCTAATGATGGTTAGAATATTATTAGTACATGATTCGAACAATAATGTTGTGTAATAAGCTTATAGTACCATTAAGATTAATAATTTATAAGTTTAATTAAGTTAACTATTTAACTATAAGTAATTTAATCATTCGTAAAACATTATTATTCTGAACGTTATGTTTTCAACTGTATTCCCAAAAGTCAGGATGGAGCAAGAATGATTAAATTACATACATTTAACTAGTGTAAAATAAAGATAACTAATGTAAGCACATAAATAAAAATAACTAGTGTTCAAGTATATAAAAAATAACTATTGACCGACCATATAAAAACTAATTTGTATATTTAAATATGCAAATATTAAATATATTGAAAATTTTTATATCAAACATTTGACATCAAATATTATAATGATTTAATATGAAATATTTTTATTATTTAATATATTAAAATTTTAGATATTACATGTATTTAATTTTTATGTACTTAATATATTTTATTTCTAACATTTAAAAAACAAAATGAATGTAGCATAATATTAAATATTTAAAACATTTATATATTTAAGAAATGTTAAATACTAAACTTATCTAATTTAATATAAATATTAAATATATTAAGTGATTAAATGGTATTAAATATATTTTATTTTAAATGAATTAAATAAAACAAAGTTGATTACAAATATTTAAAATTAAATACATTCAATGTATAATATATAAATAATTTAGGAATAATGAATATTTTATGATTAAATATATTTAATTTGAAATATGTTAAATATTTAAATAAGTCAAGAGAAGAGGAGAGAGAAAATCTACAGAGTGAGATTGCAATCCATCAATTTTAACTTCGACTTTCTTTAAAAATTTCCCATTAAAACCAGAGTTGGAATAAAGTGTGGATTTTGAAATCCTAGTACTAATAACAATCCTATACAATCAATAACACCTTAAATTCAAATCTAAATTCTAGTCCTAAACCAATAACATGTTAAATTCAAATTTAGGCGGAGAGAGGGGAGGGGAGCAGCGGAGGGAGTGCCGAGGAGGCTGGCCTGCTGGAGCTCGAGCTCGTTCATCTGCTGCTCGCGATCCATCTCGATGATGAGGGGGACCACGAGGATGAGGAAGGTCGTGCCGGCGATCCAGGCGGCGCGGCCGGTGCTCCAGAGGAGCTTCTTGGCCACGACGCCGGCGTCGGAGGCCGCCTTCTTCGATCGGTACACGATCGGGGAGTTGGAGATGGACGACGACGCGCGGGAGAGGATCCCGCCGCCTTTGTCGCCGCCGCCGGTGATCCTGTTGTTGCGGGAGGCCATCGCTTCTTAGGGTCGAGAGAGAGAGAGAGGGGCTGGCGGCTGGAGGCGAGATTAAATGGTTATTAGGGTTTGTGTTGTCGGTTGGGGGTTCCAATGAGAACGAGCCAAAGATTACAAATCCCTGTTTTTCCAAGTTCACTATTAACGGATTACACCCTATAACTTTCAAAATATCAGAAAACCTCCCTTAAAGTGAGGGGTTTATCATACTACCACCTATAAGTTTAAGATTTGGACAAATTTTTATTTTAGACCCTTCTACGAATATATTTTATTTCTAACATTTAAAAAACAAAATGAATGTAGCATAATATTAAATATTTAAAACATTTATATATTTAAGAAATGTTAAATACTAAACTTATCTAATTTAATATAAATATTAAATATATTAAGTGATTAAATGGTATTAAATATATTAAGTGATTAAATGGTATTAAATATATTAAGTGATTAAATGGTATTAAATATATTAAGTGATTAAATGGTATTAAATATATTAAGTGATTAAATGGTATTAAATATATTAAGTGATTAAATGGTATTAAATATATTAAGTGATTAAATGGTATTAAATATATTAAGTGATTAAATGGTATTAAATATATTAAGTGATTAAATGGTATTAAATATATTAAGTGATTAAATGGTATTAAATATATTAAGTGATTAAATGGTATTAAATATATTAAGTGATTAAATGGTATTAAATATATTAAGTGATTAAATGGTATTAAATATATTTTATTTCTAACATTTAAAAAACAAAATGAATGTAGCATAATATTAAATATTTAAAACATTTATATATTTAAGAAATGTTAAATACTAAACTTATCTAATTTAATATAAATATTAAATATATTAAGTGATTAAATGGTATTAAATATATTTAATTTGAAATATGTTAAATATTTAAAACATTTATATATTTAAGAAATGTTAAATACTAAACTTATCTAATTTAATATAAATATTAAATATATTTTATTTCTAACATTTAAAAAACAAAATGAATGTAGCATAATATTAAATATTTAAAACATTTATATATTTAAGAAATGTTAAATACTAAACTTATCTAATTTAATATAAATATTAAATATATTAAGTGATTAAATGGTATTAAATATATTAAGTGATTAAATGGTATTAAATATATTAAGTGATTAAATGGTATTAAATATATTAAGTGATTAAATGGTATTAAATATATTTAATTTGAAATATGTTAAATATTTAAAACATTTATATATTTAAGAAATGTTAAATACTAAACTTATCTAATTTAATATAAATATTAAATATATTAAGTGATTAAATGGTATTAAATATATTAAGTGATTAAATGGTATTAAATATATTAAGTGATTAAATGGTATTAAATATATTTAATTTGAAATATGTTAAATATTTAAAACATTTATATATTTAAGAAATGTTAAATACTAAACTTATCTAATTTAATATAAATATTAAATATATTAAGTGATTAAATGGTATTAAATATATTTAATTTGAAATATGTTAAATATTTAAAACATTTATATATTTAAGAAATGTTAAATACTAAACTTATCTAATTTAATATAAATATTAAATATATTTTATTTCTAACATTTAAAAAACAAAATGAATGTAGCATAATATTAAATATTTAAAACATTTATATATTTAAGAAATGTTAAATACTAAACTTATCTAATTTAATATAAATATTAAATATATTAAGTGATTAAATGGTATTAAATATATTAAGTGATTAAATGGTATTAAATATATTTAATTTGAAATATGTTAAATATTTAAAACATTTATATATTTAAGAAATGTTAAATACTAAACTTATCTAATTTAATATAAATATTAAATATATTTTATTTTAAATGAATTAAATAAAACAAAGTTGATTACAAATATTTAAAATTAAATACATTCAATGTATAATATATAAATAATTTAGGAATAATGAATATTTTATGATTAAATATATTTTATTTCTAACATTTAAAAAACAAAATGAATGTAGCATAATATTAAATATTTAAAACATTTATATATTTAAGAAATGTTAAATACTAAACTTATCTAATTTAATATAAATATTAAATATATTAAGTGATTAAATGGTATTAAATATATTTTATTTTAAATGAATTAAATAAAACAAAGTTGATTACAAATATTTAAAATTAAATACATTCAATGTATAATATATAAATAATTTAGGAATAATGAATATTTTATGATTAAATATATTTAATTTGAAATATGTTAAATATTTAAATAAGTCAAGAGAAGAGGAGAGAAAATCTACAGTGAGATTGCAATCCATCAATTTTAACTTCGACTTTCTTTAAAAATTTCCCATTAAAACCACGAGTTGGAATAAAGTGTGGATTTTGAAATCCTAGTACTAATAACAATCCTATACAATCAATAACACCTTAAATTCAAATCTAAATTCTAGTCCTAAACCAATAACATGTTAAATTCAAATCCAAATCCTAGTCCTAAACCAATAACACCTCAAGTTTAAATCCAGATTCTAGTGCTAAACCAATAACACCTTAAGGCTCTGTTTGGTAAAGGGTTAAGGAAGAGATTGGCAAAGGGTTAAGGAAGAGAGATTAAAGAGAAAGACTAACATAGTTAGTCAATTCGATAATCCAAGAACTAAATTATTAACCCGTTATATAAGTTTTATTTTAGCCATTATGATCATTTTTAGTGTTTGGGAATAATAAGGATTTTGACTATTTTCTTTATAATTAGAGGGTTAACTCTTAATCCTTCTAAATAGGAGTATTAGTAAACCCCTCATGTCGAGGGGTTAACTCATTTTAACCCTCTAGAAAGGTTAGCTTATTAATCCTTCGCATTTTTAAGTTTGGCAAATTATGGAGAGTTAACTCATTTCGAGGGGTTAACTCATTTTAACCCTCTAGAAAGGTTAGCTTAACCCTTGCCAAACGCCACCTAAATTTAAATCCAAATTCTAGTCGAAATGAATAACACCTAAATTATAATCCAAGAAAAAATCGAGTCTAAATCAACAATCCTCAACCAATAATAACAATTGATGAATAAAAGTGTAATATAAGAAATGGATAAATATGACAATCTTGCTCAGATAAGTCCACTAAATTTTCAAAATTCTACAAATCTCTCCAGCACTGTTGTAAAATACATAAACAAGTCTTATTTTATTGTAGATGTAAACATTTATCTGTTCATCCATACTTACAAAACTGAATGAATATTTTATGATTAAATATATTTAATTTGAAATATGTTAAATATTTAAATAAGTCAAGAGAAGAGGAGAGAGAAAATCTACAGAGTGAGATTGCAATCCATCAATTTTAACTTCGACTTTCTTTAAAAATTTCCCATTAAAACCACGAGTTGGAATAAAGTGTGGATTTTGAAATCCTAGTACTAATAACAATCCTATACAATCAATAACACCTTAAATTCAAATCTAAATTCTAGTCCTAAACCAATAACATGTTAAATTCAAATCCAAATCCTAGTCCTAAACCAATAACACCTCAAGTTTAAATCCGATTCTAGTGCTAAACCAATAACACCTTAAGGCTCTGTTTGGTAAAGGGTTAAGGAAGAGAGATTGGCAAAGGGTTAAGGAAGAGAGATTAAAGAGAAAGACTAACATAGTTAGTCAATTCGATAATCCAAGAACTAAATTATTAACCCGTTATATAAGTTTTATTTTAGCCATTATGATCATTTTAGTGTTTGGGAATAATAAGGATTTTGACTATTTTCTTTATAATTAGAGGGTTAACTCTTAATCCTTCTAAATAGGAGTATTAGTAAACCCCTCATGTCGAGGGGTTAACTCATTTTAACCCTCTAGAAAGGTTAGCTTATTAATCCTTCGCATTTTTTAAGTTTGGCAAATTATGGAGAGTTAACTCATTTCGAGGGGTTAACTCATTTTAACCCTCTAGAAAGGTTAGCTTAACCCTTTGCCAAACGCCACCTAAATTTAAATCCAAATTCTAGTCCGAAATGAATAACACCCTAAATTATAATCCAAGAAAAAATCCGAGTCTAAATCAACAATCCTCAACCAATAATAACAATTCGATGAATAAAAGTGTAATATAAGAAATGGATAAATATGACAATCTTGCTCAGATAAGTCCACTAAATTTTCAAAATTCTACAAATCTCTCCAGCACTGTTGTAAAATACATAAACAAGTCTTATTTTATTGTAGATGTAAACATTTATCTGTTCATCCATACTTACAAAAACTGACTGAATATATTAAAAGAGTGTACAACTGCCAACAATTACATAATAGAAAACTGCAAAATTACAAAACGTGACAAAAGAGTTGATGGGGATCTTTATGCAAAATTCTGAATGGCAGCAAATGCCAGTTAAAAGAACAAACTATCCAAAATTCCATAGCTATTAAATATAGTTCACGTCAATGTTTATTCTTGAAGAGAAATATCAAAGAATGTTTCCACGGCCACAGAAAACTGGAACCATATGAAATAGGAGAAATTTCTAACATACAACAATGAAAAAATAAACATGGCATCCTAATTTATCAATCAACCAGCACAAATCCTCTCTTGATATATTCCAAACAAGGAAATGGCAAGTCAAGCAAAAGCTCCACCAAATTGGATTTGGATACAAGAGAACTCAGTATCAAATCCCTACTAACAGAATCCCTCCATTGCCACTTCTCAACCCCACACCGTGCTCGCAACCAAAGTGATATTGCAAAGCCAAGGAACTGAAACCTTGAAAGCCAACCCAATATTATCCTTATATGATCTGCAAACCTGTGATATATATTTTCCCATGGGCAAAATGAACTCAGAAGAACAATTATCGGCCATCCCAGAAGCCAAAACATCTGAATCTGAATGAAGATTGACAGCAATATTTCCATGAACAGGATGAAGCCTTTCTTTCAGAGATTTAAGAAATAAACCATTTGGATCCCACAGTTTGTGTGGAAATATATCGTCGCCATCATAAGCATCCACGAACATTAAATCGTAGGTGTTTGAAGAGTTGAGAACAAAATCCTCAGCATCTGCTCGGTACAAAGAGATTCGCTGATGGACATCTTGCCAAAGTAATTGTTCGGAATCAGTAGGTTGTGGGGAGGATATTTGAACTAAAGTTTTTTCCATTACAGTAGATGGAGGAAAGCCCATTGCTTGAGTGGAGGCGGCAATTACAACAGGATCAATCTCAACACTGTGGACATTGGCACCTGAAGAGGAACAAGCGGTGATTAGGCAGTGCACATTTCTTGTAGTTATTTCATTGTTTAGAACAGGGAAGGATTAGTTTTGTTTTGTGGTTTTTTCAGTAACTTCATCAAATTTTGAACACAGATTGTTATCCACCAGCACTGTCAACTACATCCTTTGTCTTTATACTCTTTCCCGGGTTAAGGGGATATTTCATCACTCCAAAATTTATGATTAAGAATAGTTCTAAAATTTGAAATTTAGCTCATAACATGACTTGAACATAATTGACATATGATGCCAGTCGAGTACATTATGGTCAAAAAATTGAAAAAAGAAGACAATTTCCAACTGATATTTTATTGTAGATGTAAACATTTATCTGTTCATCCATACTTACAAAACTGACTGAATATATTAAAAGAGTGTACAACTGCCAACAATTACATAATAGAAAACTGCAAAATTACAAAACGTGACAAAAGAGTTGATGGGGATCTTTATGCAAAATTCTGAATGGCAGCAAATGCCAGTTAAAAGAACAAACTATCCAAAATTCCATAGCTATTAAATATAGTTCACGTCAATGTTTATTCTTGAAGAGAAATATCAAAGAATGTTTCCACGGCCACAGAAAACTGGAACCATATGAAATAGGAGAAATTTCTAACATACAACAATGAAAAAATAAACATGGCATCCTAATTTATCAATCAACCAGCACAAATCCTCTCTTGATATATTCCAAACAAGGAAATGGCAAGTCAAGCAAAAGCTCCACCAAATTGGATTTGGATACAAGAGAACTCAGTATCAAATCCCTACTAACAGAATCCCCTCCATTGCCACTTCTCAACCCCACACCGGTGCTCGCAACCAAAGTGATATTGCAAAGCCAAGGAACTGAAACCTTGAAAGCCAACCCAATATTATCCTTATATGATCTGCAAACCTGTGATATATATTTTCCCATGGGCAAAATGAACTCAGAAGAACAATTATCGGCCATCCCAGAAGCCAAAACATCTGAATCTGAATGAAGATTGACAGCAATATTTCCATGAACAGGATGAAGCCTTTCTTTCAGAGATTTAAGAAATAAACCATTTGGATCCCACAGTTTGTGTGGAAATATATCGTCGCCATCATAAGCATCCACGAACATTAAATCGTAGGTGTTTGAAGAGTTGAGAACAAAATCCTCAGCATCTGCTCGGTACAAAGAGATTCGCTGATGGACATCTTGCCAAAGTAATTCTTCGGAATCAGTAGGTTGTGGAGAGGATATTTGAACTAAAGTTTTTTCCATTACAGTAGATGGAGGAAAGCCCATTGCTTGAGTGGAGGCGGCAATTACAACAGGATCAATCTCAACACTGTGGACATTGGCACCTGAAGAGGAACAAGCTGTGATTAGGCAGTGCACATTTCTTGTATTTATTTCATTGTTTAGAACAGGGAAGGATTAGTTTTGTTTTGTGGTTATTTCAGTATCTTCATCAGATTTTGAACACAGATTGTTATCCACCAGCACTGTCAACTACATCCTTTGTCTTTATACTCTTTCCCGGGTTAAGGGGATATTTCAGATCACTCCAAAATTTATGATTAAGAATGGTTCTAAAATTTGAAATTTAGCTCATAACATGACTTGAACATAATTGACATATGATGCCAGTCGAGTACATTATGGTCAAAAAAAATTGGAGGAAAACAAAAAAGAAGACAATTTCCAACTGATATTTGATTGAAGAAAACCGCAGGTTGAGGTTTGACAGATGTAGAGTGTTAATTGACTTTCGAAGTTACAATTAAGCATTAGAGAATCTAGTTTCATAAAACTAGAGGTTCTTGAGGGAAAAAAACTAAACATAAAGATATGAGAAGAGGTTTGATAGCAAGAAGGAAAGAGCACAGAGAAGAAGGGTTGGGGAGAATATCCAGGAAACCGTCATAAAAACACTAAATATTAAAATTGAGAATCCTAAACACAAGACGACAATTACCAATAACCAGGAACATACAAACAGTCAAACAGAGTGAAAATGGATAAAGAAAACACAGAGGAAGAATATTTACCTTTAATTTTACTGGCCAAGAATAAAGGTAGATTACCACCTCCATGACCAATGCATAGAACATTTAGAGTTCTCTTTCCAGCAACTGCTTCAAAAATATCATAACCCGAAGAAGCTAACGAAGTCAATCCAGCTGATACCATACTTTTTAAATCTATCAAACAGCAGCAGATTTAAACATTGCATCAGAACGAATTACCCAAAAAAAAAAAGAAAAAGAAAGAGGAACCAGGAGAGTTATTTATTAACAGATAAAAGAGACATATCTATGATTTTCAAGTAACTGCGTCAACTCTGCCAAACATATGACCAAACTATTGTATATTTAAACATCAGTATATAACCAGTCTCCCATAATCAAATTATGTTCTGATACGAAGTGAAACACAAAATGTAGCAATTAGGAACAACTTTCTTTAGCATGCACCCAAGAGAAAGTAAATTGAAACTCATTCAACCAACTAGGATGTTCAGAAGAACACAACCAATTCTTCATACTAGCATGCCATATTATACTCCCAGACACAAAAGTTATAGTATTAACCTCTCAGATTTGAACCACAATCAGTTCTATATTTGGACGTAAATACCAAAAGTTTAGAGGACTTTTAACTGTGCCTCAATAGTAGATAACAGCCTTCGATTAAATTCTATCATAATCTACACAATTACTTGGCTTCAATCATCCTTAAAGTTTTCAAGACAGCAATGCCAATATTGTTATAATTGGTACCCTAGAACTAACGGCAACAGAAGAGCATTGCTCCATGCTCCTACTTTAAGATTCAAACATGCAATTTCAGTCTTGGTCTGAACAGAGAAACAAATCCCAATTTGTGGGTTCTGAGAGCTTGTTTACTGCCATTTATCCAAGGGCCATAAACTTTTTGTACAATATGAAAGATCATTGACATAATAGAGCTTCAAAAAGGCCAAAAATGCAAGTCAGATTGGTTTCACACTCCTAGTCAGATTTTCATGACGGAAAAGTTTCAATTTGTGAATGCAAATTAAAAAATCCTCCTAATTGGATTCCGAACATGTCTGTGCCACAGGAGCAAAGCAGAATTAACTTTTCTCCATAATGTGAAATATCAAAGGACATATACATCAATGATAAATATAGGACCATTATTAATGCAACATCAGATTACCAACTTTTGGAGAAAGCCAAGAACAAGCCAGATCTCAGAAAAGGGATTTACATGGGACAGGCAAACAATTTGTCTGTTGCATTAAATATAATGATGCAGGGTCTGATTTTCTGTATGCAGCCATTACTTTGGTAGTACTTTGACGAGTGTTGTCATTAAAGCGAAGAACGCGCCATTGATAACCAAGTACCTTAAACTGTTCATCGTGTTCGAATTCTGGGTGGAGCTTTGCGTACCTTTGTTGAAGCCACTTCTCTACAGTTGGCAATTGTTCTGGAGCCTGCGGTACAACATATGTAACAAGATTACAATAACTAATAGCAGCAATAGAATAAATTGTAGCAAGTTGAACCAAATTGAAATAATTGCGGAAAAATGTTTACTGAAAGAATGAAAAGTCAATGATCATCCACAAATATAATCACTCGAGAAAACATTTCCATATTAACCAAGACACATCAAATCAAACAGATAAAAGCTCCTGCAGTCAAGCTTGCTAATTTGCACACAAAATAATATCATGACATGTGGAGTCTGTTAATGTAATGCAGGGTTACCCAACTTCAATTAAAATGTGTGGCTTAAAAGAATTCTTTCAGAAGCTAAAAGAAAAGAGTTACCCCTATTTGATTACTCAAAAATATAGGACCATTATTAATGCAACATCAGATTACCAACTTTGGAGAAAGCCAAGAACAAGCCAGATCTCGAAAAGGGATTTACATGGGACAGGCAAACAATTTGTCTGTTGCATTAAATATAATGATGCAGGGTCTGATTTTCTGTATGCAGCCATTACTTTGGTAGTACTTTGACGAGTGTTGTCATTAAAGCGAAGAACGCCATTGATAACCAAGTACCTTAAACTGTTCATCGTGTTGAATTCTGGGTGGAGCTTTATGCACCTTTGTTGAAGCCACTTCTCTACAGTTGGCAATTGTTCTGGAGCCTGCGGTACAACATATGTAACAAGATTACAATAACTAATAGCAGCAATAGAATAAATTGTAGCAAGTTGAACCAAATTGAAATAATTATGAAAAATGTTTACTGAAAGAATGAAAAGTCAATGATCATCCACAAATATAATCACTCGAGAAAACATTTCCATATTAACCAAGACACATCAAATCAAACAGATAAAAGCTCCTGCAGTCAAGCTTGCTAATTTGCACACAAAATAATATCATGACACATGGAGTCTGTTCCAACTTCAATAAAAATGTGTGGCTTAAAAGAATTCTTTCATGTTATATAAATAAGGGTTTTCCTAGAAACCACCTTAAAAATAGGGTAATTATACGGAAACCACCTTTCATTTTCAATTTATACATAAACCACCTTTAAAGTTGGTTTTTGTTGTAATCAACCACCTCCCAGTCAAATTCTTCACTTAAAATCCAAAATTACCCTTAAAAAACTCACATTCAATGTACATGACACATTTTTTTAGTATTTGGATCTTATTAGGATACAACTCACATTCCTTGAAGTTGAATTTTTAAGCTTATTTTTAGTTTTTTAGTGAAAATTTGACTAGGAGGTGGTTGATTGCAACAAAAACCAACTTTTAAGGTGGTTTATGTATAAATTGAAAATAAAAGGTGGTTTCCGTATAATTACCCTATTATTAAGGTGGTTTCTAGGAAAAAACCCTATAAATAACATTGCCCGCGGCTGCAGCCTTTCTTCATCCTCAACCTGCTATCAAGGTCCAAATTACAAAGTAGTATACATTACCCATCATTGTATAGTAGAAGCTGCATGAAATATCTTTATTCACCTCGACCATATAGGGGACATTCCCTCATTTCTATTCCGGAGCATCTAAATCTTAATTTCGTATTTATTCATTGAAAAAAATCAATTATTGATTCACTACTCATCAAACCATATGACCAATTTAGCAATAAGATAATGTATGTTCTGTTTACTGAATCACATGAAATTTTAGCTAACCCCATATACATATTTCATACCTATGAAAGAGCATTTCCAGTGATTAAAAAAACTAATTTCACAAAAAGAAAAAAATTTAAACAGTTTCGCACTTACTGCTTTAAAAAAATCACAAAATCATTTGATTTTTTTATTTAAAACAAAAACAGTTGTACTAGATCACAGCTATCAGCACAGATTTTCAATTAGGATGGTAAATTGGCAACATTTTGGGTATATTAGATAATAACCTAATTCAGAGTTCAACTAACTCGTCGATATCTTCATTAATTTTGGATTGATGTATGCAAAAACAAACTAGATGTTAGGGGGGAAAATGAAAATTTACCGGCTTCGAACAAGGGTAAGAGACGACGGAGACGACGCCGTTACCGTGATCCGACGTGGACCGGAAAACCGTGTGGCCGCCGTCAGATCCCTCAGCTCCCCACCACTCAGCAGCGTACTTCCAGTCACCCTCATCCTCGACGACGTTACGCCTGACGGCGCTGTGGAAACGGCGTGATCCTGCCCTTTTCCAGACGAAACCCCCTCTTCTCCACATTTTGCACTTTGAGGACGGAATAAACCCTACGATTGAGGGTTCAAAGACAGAGAGACGGGAGACTGGAGAGAAGAGTGTTTTGGGCTGAACTTGATAGCGTTATTATTACGAGAACGGTTGGCCCATAATAGTAGTTGGGCTGCGATCCATATTTACCAACTAGTTTAATGGATTGTCAATTTCAACAACGATGTGTGTTTTTATGCATGCCTGCAAAAGCTGAGACACGCTGACATGAAACAGAGCATTCACATACAAGGGTTACCCTAGAGTTCAAACATTGCTGGACTTGTGAAATAAGCAATATATGTAAGTAGGAAAAATGCTAGAGTCTCTTAGAGATAACAAAAGAAGAAACTTTGATATTGAAGTGGACTTGAACACATCAAACTATCTGCCATCCAGTAAGACCAACCAAATGAAATGCTATACTGATTAAGTAATAATAATAATAATAATAACCTACTGCTTTGCTCCTCCCACCAGAGGGGAAATCCGGCGAAGTCTCGAATTTTGTTTGGATTTCCCCAAACCCATCTCCCATCAACCCACTGTTTCCCACTCATACCCTGACTGATCCAACCTTTCTCATTACTTCCGACCATTCCCTCAACTGTCCATTCAGCCCTTCAGACCTTGCTTTAATCCTCCAAAGTATTTTTCTCTGAATCCTATTTCCAATTCAACTCCCTTTCCATTTCGCTTTAACCATTTTCCACCCTCCTTTATCCACTGTCCTTTCCTTTGATGATCTGGTCTTTTCCCCTTTGTTGAGCAAGTTCTGAGGCCTCTCTTTTCTTTTCCCTCCCCCCTGTTCTTTGTGCCCTGCTTCCGCCTCTAAGGACCTGTTCCTCTTCCCCCTAAAACATATGCCCAAGTTTCCAGGGGCTCGAGAGGCTCTGGCTTCGTGAGATCTCATGCTGCTGATGTTGAATCATTTGCGCGGCTTCCCCGTACAGGAGTCAATATCATTTGCGGATCTAGAGAGGGTATTCCTTCCTTCTCGTTCGTCAGCTCAGACCTTCCAACAGTGGAGGATCTCTATACCAATGCATTAGTTATGAAATTCCATGGCGGCCGCCCATCGCTGGAAGTCAGTCATAAGAAAATTCAGAGTTGGGGCCTCGAGCACCCATTCACCATTGGGCCCCTCACCTCCCGAGCTTTTCTACTGAGATTCCAGGATAACAAGGATCTTACTAGAGTCCTGACCCGGCCATCAACTCTCCTCATCACATACCCATACAAAATCTTCAGGTGGCACAACCTATGCCATCTCAAAGAAGACTCATGCTACGCTCCTGTATGGATTTCACTGCCGCGTCTACCTCTCCAATGCTTCATACCCAAATTCCTTGAATCAGGAGCCAACAAGATCGGCCGCTTTCTCTGCTTTGATAAAACTACTACTACACTCGCCCGCCCTAGCGCAGCGAGATTATGCGTAGAGATTGATCTGAGGAAACCACCACCCTCATTCATTTGGGTGGGTTTGTTTGATGGGCTAAAACGGCCTATCATTTACGAAAAATTGCCGAAATTTTGTAATGAATGTCAACCTCAAGGCCACTTGGCCGCTGACTGTCCCAAGGGTCAAAGGGAGACCCCTTCCATTCAAGCGACGACTTGTTCCAAGCCCATTCGGGAACGCACACAACATGTTCGACGGAATGCCACAGCGCCATCGTCAACCTTGATGCATCAATCAAACAATCCTTCCGCCACTCTCTCCACGCCAAACCCCCATCCATCACCCAACCACCCGCTTTTCACAGCCCCTAGTGCAGTTCATAGTATTCTTGTGGATGCCGCTGCGACCGGACAACCCTCCCCGGTCGTAGCACACTCCGCATCCTCCTCGGCCAACCCCACTCACCCGCTCTTCAAAGCCTCAGATCAGCAGGGTAAGGCTCAAGCCCCACCACCTCCACCTCCAATCAATACCCTAGCTAGGCCAAACGACCAGCAGCCCACAATCCCTCCCCCACCCCCAGCAATCCCACCCCTCATTGTCCCCTCCACCCTGCACAAACCTCCCCTCTCTACCTCTTCTCAACAAAAGGCTAAACATCAGCGCAAATCTACTGCTATCTTGCCTCAGCAATCAAACCTGGAAGCCAACTAGGATTTTTAGGATGCCGTTAACCGCCAACTAGCACTAAACGAGCAGGCGCGCCTTAAGGCCCCCATCGCTGATGCTAGTAGTAGCCCAATCGCTATTTGCTCCTCGGGGAACATTACTCCCTCACCCCTCACAACAGTCCCTCCCCAACCAAACCTAGAAGCTGACTCATCATTTGAACGATTCCCACCCTCCTCACCTTTCGCTATCATTCAAGATGCCAAAACCCTTTGGCGCTCTTGGTCTATGATTAGAAGGAAGAGCCCCTTCAGAGGCCACTAATCGCGGCTTATGCTACCGATGATATCATATCCAAAGTGTCTGTAGATCCAAAAGAAACAAAAGGCACCACGATCAACCAATCAAAGTTCAGCCCGGGGTTAGGAAAACCGTCTTGGGTCGAGGCGATATGGTTTGATCGGATGAGCATATACCCAGCATTAGGAGATAACATCGAAAATTTGTACTCGGACCGATATGGGCATCAGCGGCATGTTGGTATTTGATCGGTTCAGCGGTGCCAACACACTTTCATGATAGTGAGTACGTTCCCACGTTTTGAGAGTATTCTTCATAACATTATGCCACTCGGGTATGTTTCTAGCTAATCTGTTCAGCGCCATATGTGGGAACGCCTCTTGGTTTTGTTTTGTCTTTTCAGAGCTCATCTGTTACATAGCTCATATGTTTATGTTTTAACAGTAATATGTATTTTGGATACTTTTGTACAAGTGAGGGATGTCTCACTTCACCTTTACGCTCTCAAAGTCTATGAGAGGCGGTACTATGTAACTTATTTTGTTTAATGATATTTGGGTAGTTTGTTTCCCAAAAAAAACAACCCTACTGCTTTGTCCAATCGTCTTTAACACTTTACTGAGACATAGACCCCAACCACCTTCTCAGTATTCATGTTATATAAATAACATTGCATATTCCTCCTTATATCTACCTAGCCCGTGGCTACAACCTTTCTTCATCTTCAACCTGCTATCAAGATCCAAATCCCAAAGTAGCATACATTACCCATCATTATATGCCAGAAGCTACATGAAATATCTTGGCTCACCTCGGCCATCTGGGGTACATGCCCTCATTTCCATTCCGAGCATCTTAATCTTAAATTTCGTATTTATTTATTGAAAAATTCAACTATTGATTCACTACTCAATTACTCATCAATCCATATGACCGATTTAGCAATAAGATAATGTATATTCTGTTTACGAATCACATGAAATTTTAGCTAACCCCATATACATATTTCATACATATGAAATAGCTTTTTCAGTGAAAAAAATTAACTAATAAAAAACAGTTTCAGCACTTACTGCGTTTAAGAAAGAAAAAAATATCACAAAATCATTTGGTTTTTAAATTTTTTAGAAAAACAGTTGTCGAAATTTTCAATTAGGATGGTAAATTGGCAACATTTTGGGTATATTAGATAATAACCTAATTCAGAGTTCCACTAACTTGTCGATATCTTCATTAATTTTGGATTGATGTATGCAAAACAAACTAGATGTTAGGGGAAAATGAAAATTTACCGGCTTCGAGCAAGGGTAAGAGACGACGGAGACGACGCCGTTACCGTGATCCGACGTGGACCGGAAAACCGTGTGGCCGCCGTCAGATCCCTCGGCTCCCCACCACTCAGAAGCGTACTTCCAGTCACCCTCATCCTCGACGACGTTACGCCTGACGGCGCTGTGGAAACGGCGTGATCCTGCCCTTTTCAGACGAAACCCCTCTTCTCCACATTTTGCACTTTGAGGACGGAATAAACCCTACGATTGAGGGTTCAAAGACAGAGACGGGAGACTGGAGAGAAGAGTGTTTTGGGCTGGACTTGATAGCGTTATTATTACGAGAACGGTTGGCCCATAATAGTAGTTGGGCTGTGCTCCATATGTACCAACTAGTTTAATGGATTGTTAATTTCAACAACGATGTGAAGTTATGTTGCATGAAAGTAGTTAATAAAAGGATTATTTGCTTTTGTACCCAAAAGTTTACAACTTCTTTTCACCTTGATACCCAAAAGTTTACAAATTTTTAACCTTGATAAATTACCATGATCCATTTAATTACTTTGGTATCCAAACGTTTTACACTTTGATACCTTAATTTCATTGTTATTTAACTTCAATACCCTCCATTACACGATTATTTATTTTCTGTTTAAAACATATCACCAATGAAGAAGAAAAAATCCCTCTACACACTTTTGCCCCTCGTTCAATTTAGACCAAAGTCATTCTACTCTCCTTTTTCCTCCTCATTTTCTTTAGACCAAACACATTTTATGGGGGCATAATAAAAGAGGGAAGTTAAGGGTAGAGGGATAAAGTTTCCGTCTTGAGGGTAGTCGGTAGTATAAGCATCAAGTACCATAGAAAAAGAGCATATTAAATATTGAATTTTAAGTATCAAGAATTGGATGCCTGCAGAGACCTCAAATATCCCCACTGTAATGATTAGAAATTTTAAAATGGTATCGAGCAACACGACTCAAATCCCACCGGTCACAAACTAAAAACCGATACTTGCGTGAGTCCAGGATACAAAAGATACATTGTCACACGCAAAAATTATGGGATAATTAGATATACACGCTAAATTTTGTTGGCAGATTCAAATATTTTGAATATTTAGTATAACCGACTAAATATATTTTATTGCTTCTAGTTTGTTGCATCCAAAACTATAAGTAGCGCCGTTCTTCCTATCATGTCTTACTTTTCTACATGGTATCGAGTTATCTTTTCAATTCTAGAGAACCACTCTACTCTTTCTAGATCTTAGGGCCGTCGAGGAGGGTATTTCCGCGAATTTTGACTCTGCACTTCCTCTCGGCAGCCCTATCAAGTCTTAACATATCGCACTCAGATCTCGTCTCTTTCTTCTTCATTTCCTCCGATCGGATCTTGCCTGGTGGTTCAACGTACTCCTTTAGGCTTTGACTATGTCGACTCATCACCATTCCGTTCGTCGCCGCCAATTCTTTCCGATGCACATACAATTTGGTGACTTCCACATCTAATCCTCGATACTGCTCGGTGCCCCCAGGATTGTGTTCCAAATTATTGTTTGGCGCACATCCTCTTGGATCATGGCCTAGAACTGGTACGTGGAAGTAAAATCACTAACTATGCGGCCATCCACCTAAGCGTGGTTATCGTAGAGATTGATCGAGGAAACCACCACCCTCATTCATTTGGGTGGGTTTGTTTGATGGGCTAAAACGCCTATCATTTACGAAAAATTGCCAAATTTTGTAATGAATGTCAACCTCAAGGCCACTTGGCGTGGTACATCCCAAGGGTCAAAGGGAGACCCTTCCATTCAAGCGGCGACTTGTTCCAAGCCCATTCGAACGCACACAACATGTTGACGAATGCCACGGCATACATCGTCAACCTTGATGCATCAATCAAACAATCCTTCCGCCACTCTCCACGCCAAACCCCCATCCATCACCCAACCACCGCTTTTCCGCGACCCAGTGCGATTCATAGTATTCTTGTGGATGCCCGTGCGGCCGGGACAACCCTCCGGTTGGTAGCCTCGCATCCTCCTCGACCCACTCACCCGCTCTTCAAAGCCTCGGATCGGCCGGTAAGGCTCAAGCCCCACCACCTCCACCTCCAATCAATACCCTAGCTAGGCCAACGACCGACAGCAATCCCTCCCCGCCCCACAATCCCACCCTCATTGTCCCTCCACCCCGCACAAACCTCCCTCTCTACCTCTTCTCAACAAAGGCTAAACATCCCGAGCAATCTCTTGCTATCTTGCCTCAAAGAATCAAACTCGAAGCCAACTAGATTTTAGGATGCCGTTAACCGCCAACTAGCACTAAGCGGCATGCCAAAGGCCCATCGATGCTAGTAGTAGCCCAATCGCTATTTGCTCCTCGGGGAACATTACTCCCTCACCCCTCACAACAGTCCCTCCCCAACCAAACCTAGAAGCTGACTCATCATTTGAACCTGATTCCCAACCCTCCTCACCTTTCGCTATCATTCAAGATGCCAAAAACCCCTTTGACGCTCTTCAGTCCTATGATTCCGAAGGGGAAGAGCCCCCTTCAGAGGCCACTAATCTGGCAGCTTATGCTACTGATGATATCATATCCAAAGTGTCCTGTAGATCCAAAAGAAACAAAAGGCACCCTGATCAACCAATCAAAGTTCAGCCCAGGGTTAGGAAAACCCCGTGCCGATTCAGAGACTGATATGGTTTGATCGGATGAGCATATACCCCGCAGTAGGAGATAACATCGAAAATTTGTACTCAGACCGATATGGGCATCACTGGCATGTTGGTATTTGATCGGATTCAGCAGTGCCAACACACTTTCATGATAGTGAGTACGTTCCCACGTTTTGAGAGTATTCTTCATAACATTATGCCACTCCTGGGTATGTTTCTAGCTAAGTACGCTGCTGCCATATGTGGGAACGCCTCTTGGTTTTGTTTTGTCTTTTCAGGAGCTCATCTGTTACATAGCTCATATGTTTATGTTTTAACAGTAATATGTATTTTGGATACTTTTGTACAAGTGAGGGATGTCTCACTTCACCTTTACGCTCTCAAAGTCTATGAGAGGCGGTACTATGTAACTTATTTTGTTTAATGATATTTGGGTAGTTTGTTTCCCAAAAAAAAAAAAAAAAAAAAACAACCCTACTGCTTTGTCCAATCGTCTTTAACACTTTACTGAGACATAGACCCCAACCACCTTCTCAGTATTCATGTTATATAAATAACATTGCATATTCCTCCTTATATCTACCTAGCCCGTGGCTACAACCTTTCTTCATCTTCAACCTGCTATCAAGATCCAAATCCCAAAGTAGCATACATTACCCATCATTATATGCCAGAAGCTACATGAAATATCTTGGCTCACCTCGGCCATCTGGGGTACATGCCCTCATTTCCATTCCGGAGCATCTTAATCTTAAATTTCGTATTTATTTATTGAAAAATTCAACTATTGATTCACTACTCAATTACTCATCAATCCATATGACCGATTTAGCAATAAGATAATGTATATTCTGTTTACGAATCACATGAAATTTTAGCTAACCCCATATACATATTTCATACATATGAAATAGCTTTTCAGTGAAAAAAATTAACTAATAAAAAACAGTTTCAGCACTTACTGCGTTTAAGAAAGAAAAAAATATCACAAAATCATTTGGTTTTTAAATTTTTTAGAAAAACAGTTGTCGAAATTTTCAATTAGGATGGTAAATTGGCAACATTTTGGGTATATTAGATAATAACCTAATTCAGAGTTCCACTAACTTGTCGATATCTTCATTAATTTTGGATTGATGTATGCAAAACAAACTAGATGTTAGGGGAAAATGAAAATTTACCGGCTTCGAGCAAGGGTAAGAGACGACGGAGACGACGCCGTTACCGTGATCCGACGTGGACCGGAAAACCGTGTGGCCGCCGTCAGATCCCTCAGCTCCCCACCACTCAGCAGCGTACTTCCAGTCACCCTCATCCTCGACGACGTTACGCCTGACGGCGCTGTGGAAACGGCGTGATCCTGCCCTTTTCCAGACGAAACCCCCTCTTCTCCACATTTTGCACTTTGAGGACGGAATAAACCCTACGATTGAGGGTTCAAAGACAGAGAGACGGGAGACTGGAGAGAAGAGTGTTTTGGGCTGAACTTGATAGCGTTATTATTACGAGAACGGTTGGCCCATAATAGTAGTTGGGCTGCGATCCATATTTACCAACTAGTTTAATGGATTGTCAATTTCAACAACGATGTGAAGTTATGTTGCATGAAAGTAGTTAATAAAAGGATTATTTGCGCTTTTGTACCCAAAAGTTTACAACTTCTTTTTCACCTTGCTACCCAAAAGTTTACAAATTTTTAACCTTGATAAATTACCATGATCCATTTAATTACTTTGGTATCCAAACGTTTTACACTTTGATACCTTAATTTCATTGTTATTTAACTTCAATACCCTCCATTACACGATTATTTATTTTCTGTTTAAAACATATCACCAATGAAGAAGAAAAAATCCCTCTACACACTTTTGCCCCTCGTTCAATTTAGACCAAAGTCATTCTACTCTCCTTTTTCCTCCTCATTTTCTTTAGACCAAACACATTTTATGGGGGCATAATAAAAGAGGGAAGTTAAGGGTAGAGGGATAAAGTTTCCGTCTTGAGGGTAGTCGGTAGTATAAGCATCAAGTACCATAGAAAAAGGAGCATATTAAATATTGAATTTTAAGTATCAAGAATTGGATGCCTGCAGAGACCTCAAATATCCCCACTGTAATGATTAGAAATTTTAAAATGGTATCGGAGACCAACATGAACAAATCCACCGGTCACAAACTAAAAACCGATACTTGCGTGAGTCCAGGATACAAAAAGATACATTGTCACACGCAAAAAATTATATATGCTAAATTTTGTTGGCAAATTCGAATATTTTGAATATTTAGTATAACCGACTAAATATATTTTTATTGCTTCTAGTTTGTTGCATCCAGAACTATAAGTAGCGCCGTTCTTCCTATCATGTCTTACTTTTCTACATGGTATCAGAGTTATCTTTTCAATTCTAGAGAACTACTCTACTCTTTCTAGATCTTAGGGCCGTCGAGGAGGGTATTTCCGCGAATTTTGACTCTGCACTTCCTCTCGGCAGCCCTATCAAGTCTTAACATATCGCACTCAGATGTCGTCTCTTTCTTCTTCATTTCCTCCGATCGGATCTTGCCTGGTGGTTCAACGTACTCCTTTAGGCTTTGACTATGTCGACTCATCACCATTCCGTTCGTCATCGCCAATTCTTTCCGATGATGACTTCCACCTCTAATCCTTGATACTGTTCGGTGCTCCCCCAAGGATTGTGTTCAAAATTATTGTTTGGCGCACATCCTCTTGGATCATGGCCTAGCTAGAACTGGTACGTGGAAGTAAAATCACTAACTATGCGACCATCCACCAAACCGAGCCGAACCTCTCTTTCTCGTATGCCACCTCGTCGGGCTCTTCTTTACTTTGTGGCGGACCTGCAGAAAACTGGTCTTAACAAGAGCAGGTTTAACTCGTAGTTTTGAGGGTGCGGCGTGACAAAATCCAAGCGAACTTAAATAACAAAGGCGATGACTATTACACTCTGGTGGTGATTGCTGTAGGGAAGGAGATGTATTCTGAAGAGAGTTGACACAGCATGTTTTCATCAGTTGAGTGGGTGGTCTACGTGCACAAACAAAACATGTTAGGAGGGTCGAGGTTGGATTTGCACTAACGCCCATCCGACGTCCAAGAAGTCAAAAAGGATTCTAGCGGAAAGAAATAAGCTATAATGATTACGAGCTAAAAGCTAGTTTTTGAAATATGTCCATTAACAAAAATCAACGATTGTGATAAAAAGTAGTGATCTCTACACAACTTTTTGTAGTGGAGAAGATCCAAGTGATAGTGGGAAAGACTTGACAAAATAGTTTAAAGAATGTTAACTGTAATAACAGTATATTCTATATTCTCCACAACAAAGCAAACAACTTACTGAAGGGACTAATTTCAAACAACTCATACGATTTGAGGGACCTAATAGCAATTTTAATGATTTGAGGGATTTGCTGGCGGTTTCTTTAGGGGCTGTTTGTTTTGAGCTGGAAACCCCCGAAAAATCCCCCCCCCACCACGCGCGCGCGGAAAACGATCAGTTCTCTCCAAACTGTTTCCTATTCCTTGGCTTGGCTTGGAAAGGAGGCTTTGAGTTTCTTGATACGTCACATTTCATCACCCTTTTAAAGAAACCCAATTCGAGTTTTCTTTAATAATTACGTATTCGAGTGATAGTGTTGATATACAACTGCGACTTTGGAAGAGGATTTTCAAGCAAGATTTACACGCTAAATCCAACATGCACCGGAAGAGCCCCTTCAGAGGCCACTAATTCGCAGTTTCAGGCACTGGCGATATTCCGGTATCCAGTGTCTCAAATTCAGACGTTCCCCAACCCGTCCGAGTATGGTTTGATCGGATGAGCATATACCCCGCTAGAGATAACATCGAAAATTTGTACCGGGACCGATATGGGCATCACGGCATGTTGGTATTTGATCGATTCAGGTGCCAACACACTTTCATGATAGTGAGTACGCTCCCACGTTTTGAGATTCTTCATAACATTATGCCACCGGTATGTTTCTAGCTAAGCACGCTGCTGCCATATGTGGAACGCCTCTTGGTTTTGTTTTGTCTTTTCAGAGCTCATCTGTTACATAGCTCATATGTTTATGTTTTAACAGTAATATGTATTTTGATACTTTTGTACAAGTGAGGGATGTCTCACTTCACCTTTACGCCTCAAAGTCTATGAGAGGCGGTACTATGTAACTTATTTTGTTTAATGATATTTGGGTAGTTTGTTTCCCAAAAAACAACCCTACTGCTTTGTCCAATCGTCTTTAACACTTTACTGAGACATAGACCCCAACCACCTTCTCAGTATTCATGTTATATAAATAACATTGCATATTCCTCCTTATATCTACCTAGCCCGTGGCTACAACCTTTCTTCATCTTCAACCTGCTATCAAGATCCAAATCCCAAAGTAGCATACATTACCCATCATTATATGCCAGAAGCTACATGAAATATCTTGGCTCACCTCGCCATCTGGGGTACATGCCCTCATTTCCATTCCGAGCATCTTAATCTTAAATTTCGTATTTATTTATTGAAAAATTCAACTATTGATTCACTACTCAATTACTCATCAATCCATATGACCGATTTAGCAATAAGATAATGTATATTCTGTTTACTGAATCACATGAAATTTTAGCTAACCCCATATACATATTTCATACATATGAAATAGCTTTTCAGTGAAAAAAAAATTAACTAATAAAAAACAGTTTCAGCACTTACTGCGTTTAAGAAAGAAAAAAATATCACAAAATCATTTGGTTTTTAAATTTTTTAGAAAAACAGTTGTCGAAATTTTCAATTAGGATGGTAAATTGGCAACATTTTGGGTATATTAGATAATAACCTAATTCAGAGTTCCACTAACTTGTCGATATCTTCATTAATTTTGGATTGATGTATGCAAAAACAAACTAGATGTTAGGGGGAAAATGAAAATTTACCGGCTTCGAGCAAGGGTAAGAGACGACGGAGACGACGCCGTTACCGTGATCCGACGTGGACCGGAAAACCGTGTGGCCGCCGTCAGATCCCTCGGCTCCCCACCACTCAGAAGCGTACTTCCAGTCACCCTCATCCTCGACGACGTTACGCCTGACGGCGCTGTGGAAACGGCGTGATCCTGCCCTTTTCCAGACGAAACCCCCTCTTCTCCACATTTTGCAACTTGGAGGACGGAATAAACCCTACGATTGAGGGTTCAAAGACAGAGAGACGGGAGACTGGAGAGAAGAGTGTTTTGGGCTGGACTTGATAGCGTTATTATTACGAGAACGGTTGGCCCATAATAGTAGTTGGGCTGTGCTCCATATGTACCAACTAGTTTAATGGATTGTTAATTTCAACAACGATGTGAAGTTATGTTGCATGAAAGTAGTTAATAAAAGGATTATTTGCGCTTTTGTACCCAAAAGTTTACAACTTCTTTTTCACCTTGATACCCAAAAGTTTACAAATTTTTAACCTTGATAAATTACCATGATCCATTTAATTACTTTGGTATCCAAACGTTTTACACTTTGATACCTTAATTTCATTGTTATTTAACTTCAATACCCTCCATTACACGATTATTTATTTTCTGTTTAAAACATATCACCAATGAAGAAGAAAAAAATCCCCTCTACACACTTTTTGCCCCTCGTTCAATTTAGACCAAAGTCATTCTACTCTCCTTTTTTCCTCCTCATTTTCTTTAGACCAAACACATTTTTATGGGGGGCATAATAAAAAGAGGGAAGTTAAGGGTAGAGGGGATAAAGTTTCCGTCTTGAGGGTAGTCGGTAGTATAAGCATCAAGTACCATAGAAAAAGGAGCATATTAAATATTGAATTTTAAGTATCAAGAATTGGATGCCTGCAGAGACCTCAAATATCCCCACTGTAATGATTAGAAATTTTAAAATGGTATCAGACCAACACAGACTCAAATCCCACCGGTCACAAACTAAAAACCTGATACTTGCGTGAGTCCAGGATACAAAAAGATACATTGTCACACGCAAAAAATTATGGGATAATTAGATATACACGCTAAATTTTGTTGGCAGATTCAAATATTTTGAATATTTAGTATAACCGACTAAATATATTTTATTGCTTCTAGTTTGTTGCATCCAAAACTATAAGTAGCGCCGTTCTTCCTATCATGTCTTACTTTTCTACATGGTATCAGAGTTATCTTTTCAATTCTAGAGAACCACTCTACTCTTTCTAGATCTTAGGGCCGTCGAGGAGGGTATTTCCGCGAATTTTGACTCTGCACTTCCTCTCGGCAGCCCTATCAAGTCTTAACATATCGCACTCAGATCTCGTCTCTTTCTTCTTCATTTCCTCCGATCGGATCTTGCCTGGTGGTTCAACGTACTCCTTTAGGCTTTGACTATGTCGACTCATCACCATTCCGTTCGTCGTCGCCAATTCTTTCCGATGCACATACAATTTGGTGACTTCCACATCTAATCCTCGATACTGCTCGGTGCCCCAGGATTGTGTTCCAAATTATTGTTTGGCGCACATCCTCTTGGATCATGGCCTAGAACTGGTACGTGGAAGTAAAATCACTAACTATGCGGCCATCCACCAAACCGAGCCGAACATCTCTTTCTCGTACGCCACCTCGCCCGGCTCTTCTTTACTTTGTGGCGGACCTGCAGAAAACTGGTCTTAACAAGAAAGCAGGTTTAACTCGTAGTTTTGAGGGTGCGACGTGACAAAATCCAAGAAGCAGAACTTAAATAACAAAGGCGATGACTATCACACTCTGGTGGTGGTTGCTGTAGGGAAGGAGATGTATTCTGAAGAGGAGTTGACACAGCATGTTTTCATCAGTTGAGTGGGTGGTCTACGTGCACAAACAAAACATGTTAGGAGGGTCGAGGTTGGATTTGCACTAACGCCCATCCGACGTCCAAGAAGTCAAAAGGATTCTAGCAGAAAGAAATAAGCTATAATGATTACGAGCTAAAAGCTAGTTTTTGAAATATGTCCATTACAAAAATCAACGATTGTGATAAAAAGTAGTGATCTCTACACAACTTTTTGTAGTGGAGAAGATCCAAGTGATGGTGGGAAAGACTTGACAAAATAGTTTAAAGGATGTTAACTGCAATAACAGTATATTATTCTATATTCTCCACAACAAAGCAAACAACTTACTGAAGGGACTAATTTCAAACAACTCATACGATTTGAGGGACCTAATAGCAATTTTAATGATTTGAGGGATTTGCTGGCGGTTTCTTTAGGGGCTGTTTGTTTTGAGCTGGAAACCCCTGAAAAATCCCCCCCCCACACGTCAAGCTGAAAACGATCAGTTCTCTCCAAACTGTTTCCTATTCCTTGGCTTGGCTTGGAAAGGAGGCTTTGAGTTTCTTGATACGTCACATTTCATCACCCTTTTAAAGAAACCCAATTCGAGTTTTCTTTAATAATTACGTATTCGAGTGATAGTGTTGATATACAACTGCGACTTTGGAAGAGGATTTTCAAGCAAGATTTACACGCTAAATCCAACATGCACCGGCTGCTAGTACTTTAAAAAGTATGTCAAGTTTGGCAACAACATTAATATTAGATGATAGTAAGTTGAGGTTTAATGGTCTTTGGATGGTCATCATGGTCCTTACGTTATGTAGTAACGCACAAGCCTCGCTTTCATCAGAGCACCAGTGGTCTAGTGGTAGAATAGTACCCTGCCACGGTACAGACCCGTTCGATTCCCGGCTGGTGCATTTTTTTCTTCAATTTTTGTAACGCACCAGTTCAAATCATGCATGAAATCATTCTCACAGTACAGTGTTGTCTAAATTTGTGTCACATCCAAATTAAGTTAGATAGATACGTGCTTGAAGTTCCTGAAAATTTTGTTTTTCGAAAAACAATAAGAAATCATGCATTTATTATAGTTAATTTCGTACGAATTATTTAGTGGCATCTCCGGACTGTGGAAGGTCTAAGTAGAATTTCAACTATCAATTGTATAGGATGGTGCTGTAATTAGGGCGGAGGGACTACTACCCGGTGAGCAGGTGTATAATTTTTGAGGTGCTGCATTTTATTGTAAGTTTGTTTTTTTTAAAAATGATCTTTATGAATCTATAATTGTTATAATTTCGGCAAATGAGTGTTTGCTACTTGTTACATCTCGATTGCCAGATTTTATGTGAATTGTTCCCTCTTAATAGAATTCTGCTTTGTTGTATAGGTCCTCATCACCTCGAGGTTTATGTCCTGTTATCTTATGCAAAACAAGTTTTTGTGCTTAATGTGCTAGCTGATTCTCTTATAATTGTATATTTCATGTGCTATTAACAATATTGTGAAGTATCCAGACATCAAGTTAACTTAAATTTTGTATATGAGTCATTTCGATAGACCTAAAAGAACTTGGTTGAAAAAAATTAACTAATAAAAACAGTTTCAGCACTTACTGCAAGAAAGAAAAATATCACAAAATCATTTGGTTTTTAAATTTTTTAGAAAAACAGTTGTCGAAATTTTCAATTAGGATGGTAAATTGGCAACATTTTGGGTATATTAGATAATAACCTAATTCAGAGTTCCACTAACTTGTCGATATCTTCATTAATTTTGGATTGATGTATGCAAAACAAACTAGATGTTAGGGGAAAATGAAAATTTACCGGCTTCGAGCAAGGGTAAGAGACGACGGAGACGACGCCGTTACCGTGATCCGACGTGGACCGGAAAACCGTGTGGCCGCCGTCAGATCCCTCGGCTCCCCACCACTCAGAAGCGTACTTCCAGTCACCCTCATCCTCGACGACGTTACGCCTGACGGCGCTGTGGAAACGGCGTGATCCTGCCCTTTTCCAGACGAAACCCCCTCTTCTCCACATTTTGCAACTTGGAGGACGGAATAAACCCTACGATTGAGGGTTCAAAGACAGAGAGACGGGAGACTGGAGAGAAGAGTGTTTTGGGCTGGACTTGATAGCGTTATTATTACGAGAACGGTTGGCCCATAATAGTAGTTGGGCTGTGCTCCATATGTACCAACTAGTTTAATGGATTGTTAATTTCAACAACGATGTGAAGTTATGTTGCATGAAAGTAGTTAATAAAAGGATTATTTGCGCTTTTGTACCCAAAAGTTTACAACTTCTTTTCACCTTGATACCCAAAAGTTTACAAATTTTTAACCTTGATAAATTACCATGATCCATTTAATTACTTTGGTATCCAAACGTTTTACACTTTGATACCTTAATTTCATTGTTATTTAACTTCAATACCCTCCATTACACGATTATTTATTTTCTGTTTAAAACATATCACCAATGAAGAAGAAAAAATCCCTCTACACACTTTTTGCCCCTCGTTCAATTTAGACCAAAGTCATTCTACTCTCCTTTTTCCTCCTCATTTTCTTTAGACCAAACACATTTTATGGGGGCATAATAAAAGAGGGAAGTTAAGGGTAGAGGGATAAAGTTTCCGTCTTGAGGGTAGTCGGTAGTATAAGCATCAAGTACCATAGAAAAAGGAGCATATTAAATATTGAATTTTAAGTATCAAGAATTGGATGCCTGCAGAGACCTCAAATATCCCCACTGTAATGATTAGAAATTTTAAAATGGTATCCCGGGCCAAACCTGAGACTCAAATCCCTTGAGTCCAGAAACTAAAAGCGATACTTGCGTGAGTCCAGGATACAAAAGATACATTGTCACACGCAAAAAATTATGGGATAATTAGATATACACGCTAAATTTTGTTGGCAGATTCAAATATTTTGAATATTTAGTATAACCGACTAAATATATTTTATTGCTTCTAGTTTGTTGCATCCAAAACTATAAGTAGCGCCGTTCTTCCTATCATGTCTTACTTTTCTACATGGTATCGAGTTATCTTTTCAATTCTAGAGAACCACTCTACTCTTTCTAGATCTTAGGGCCGCCGAGGAGGGTATTTCCGCGAATTTTGACTCTGCACTTCCTCTCGGCAGCCCTATCAAGTCTTAACATATCGCACTCAGATCTCGTCTCTTTCTTCTTCATTTCCTCCGATCGGATCTTGCCTGGTGGTTCAACGTACTCCTTTAGGCTTTGACTATGTCGACTCATCACCATTCCGTTCGTCATCGCCAATTCTTTCCGATGATGACTTCCACCTCTAATCCTTGATACTGTTCGGTGCTCCCCCAAGGATTGTGTTCAAAATTATTGTTTGGCGCACATCCTCTTGGATCATGGCCTAGCTAGAACTGGTACGTGGAAGTAAAATCACTAACTATGCGACCATCCACCAAACCGAGCCGAACCTCTCTTTCTCGTATGCCACCTCGTCGGGCTCTTCTTTACTTTGGGGCGGACCCTGCAGAAAACTGGTCTTAACAAGAAAGCAGGTTTAACTCGCAGTTTTGAGGGTGCGACGTGACAAAATCCAAGAAGCAGAACTTAAATAACAAAGGCGATGACTATTACACTCTGGTGGTGATTGCTGTAGGGAAGGAGATGTATTCTGAAGAGAGTTGACACAGCATGTTTTCATCAGTTGAGTGGGTGGTCTACGTGCACAAACAAAACATGTTAGGAGGGTCGAGGTTGGATTTGCACTAACGCCCATCCGACGTCCAAGAAGTCAAAAAGGATTCTAGCAGAAAGAAATAAGCTATAATGATTACGAGCTAAAAGCTAGTTTTTGAAATATGTCCATTACAAAAATCAACGATTGTGATAAAAAGTAGTGATCTCTACACAACTTTTTGTAGTGGAGAAGATCCAAGTGATGGTGGGAAAGACTTGACAAAATAGTTTAAAGGATGTTAACTGCAATAACAGTATATTATTCTATATTCTCCACAACAAAGCAAACAACTTACTGAAGGGACTAATTTCAAACAACTCATACGATTTGAGGGACCTAATAGCAATTTTAATGATTTGAGGGATTTGCTGGCGGTTTCTTTAGGGGCTGTTTGTTTTGAGCTGGAAACCCTGAAAAATCCCCACCTGGCATATGGAAAATCAGTTCTCCAAACTGTTTCCTATTCCTTGGCTTGGCTTGGAAAGGAGGCTTTGAGTTTCTTGATACGTCACATTTCATCACCCTTTTAAAGAAACCCAATTCGAGTTTTTCTTTAATAATTACGTATTCGAGTGATAGTGTTGATATACAACTGCGACTTTGGAAGAGGATTTTCAAGCAAGATTTACACGCTAAATCCAACATGCACCGGCTGCTAGTACTTTAAAAAAGTATGTCAAGTTTGGCAACAACATTAATATTAGATGATAGTAAGTTGAGGTTTAATGGTCTTTGGATGGTCATCATGGTCCTTACGTTATGTAGTAACGCACAAGCCTCGCTTTCATCAGAGCACCAGTGGTCTAGTGGTAGAATAGTACCCTGCCACGGTACAGACCCGGGTTCGATTCCCGGCTGGTGCATTTTTTTTTCTTCAATTTTTTGTAACGCACCAGTTCAAATCATGCATGAAATCATTCTCACAGTACAGTGTTGTCTAAATTTGTGTCACATCCAAATTAAGTTAGATAGATACGTGCTTGAAGTTCCTGAAAATTTTGTTTTTCGAAAAACAATAAGAAATCATGCATTTATTATAGTTAATTTCGTACGAATTATTTAGTGGCATCTCTCCGGACTGTGGAAGGTCTAAGTAGAATTTCAACTATCAATTGTATAGGATGGTGCTGTAATTAGGGGCGGAGGGACTACTACCCGGTGAGCAGGTGTATAATTTTTGAGGTGCTGCATTTTATTGTAAGTTTGTTTTTTTTTTTAAATGATCTTTATGAATCTATAATTGTTATAATTTCGGCAAATGAGTGTTTGCTACTTGTTACATCTCGATTGCCAGATTTTATGTGAATTGTTCCCTCTTAATAGAATTCTGCTTTGTTGTATAGGTCCTCATCACCTCGAGGTTTATGTCCTGTTATCTTATGCAAAACAAGTTTTTGTGCTTAATGTGCTAGCTGATTCTCTTATAATTGTATATTTCATGTGCTATTAACAATATTGTGAAGTATCCAGACATCAAGTTAACTTAAATTTTGTATATGAGTCATTTCGATAGACCTAAAAGAACTTGGTTGAAAGCAATTAATCGGAAGGCTATGATAGTAGTTAAAATAGCACAAAATAGAACTGAATGGAATAATATGTCATTTCGGTCTAAGTTAATGTTTCTATTTTAACCTGTATAAGCTTCAGCTTTCCTGTTCAAATTTTAATATTTCTGAAACTTTATTTTCACATCTGTCATTCTTTTAGATACCATTTATGTGTTGCAGAATCTTAAAGAGCAAGTTCTTCAACTTGCCAGGTTGGATTCAGGTCTAATTTTAGATTTTAGAGTTGACATGCAAGTAGTTTTAACATCTTCATCACTTCAGTATTATTCATTCTTTGAAAAATTTGCATAACTTCATCTAAATTTTTGCTCGCTTTCAACTGGCGTGGCGTATGCAACTATATATCGCCTTGTGATCCTTGCAGATATTGTGTAGCTTGCTGTTTTAAATTCATGCTGCATACAAGCATTTGATTCTGATTTTTGATCAAGTCAAATACAGATGTGATGACATTTTCAACTGATGTTCCTAGTTCTCTTAACTTCTGTTTTTCATACGCATTTGTTCTGATGATCAAATACTTGACAACCAAAATTTTGGAATAGGAGTACCTATTTTTGTAGCATTTAAATGTTATATTGCAACTTTGAGCTCTTCCTCTGCAGTTAAATATTTGACAATTCCAAGCGCGGATGGATTCACCCAAGCATTTACTATTGACCCTTTCACAGAAAACTGAGAACAGACTGTTCAACAAATGGAGCTGATGACAACAGTTTTCACTTGGCAATAACAAATGATTCTATAACAAGACAAGGAGAAAAGAAGCATAAAAGACCAAGGCAGGTTGGTTCTCTCTTATCTGAGGAGGAATTCACTTCTGCCAAAAATATTAACAACAGGAACACCACACTTTGTTTCATGTTTCGGTCCTATGTTTTACGTCCACAAAAGTAATTTCTCCTTCTTTAAACCAATTAATTTGGTTCTGTCTGACAAAATTCAGGACTAATTGCAAACAGATCCTCTTAGTATCACCGATTGCGAAAAAACCCCATGTAGTTCTATTTTTGCCAATAGACCCCTCAAGTGCCCTCAAGTGAATTTCTTTTGACTCTTAAAATCGTTAAAAGGTTTAAGGATCGGGTAGATCCCTGTAGTTCAATTGGTGAGGAAGGATAGACCCTTAATTGTTTTTGTTTTTTTTTTTTGACATCCTCTTGGATCATGGCCTAGAACTGGTACGTGGAAGTAAAATCACTAACTATGCGGCCATCCACCAAACCGAGCCGAACATCTCTTTCTCGTACGCCACCTCGCCGCTCTTCTTTACTTTGTGGCGGACCTGCAGAAAACTGGTCTTAACAAGAAAGCAGGTTTAACTCGTAGTTTTGAGGGTGCGACGTGACAAAATCCAAGAAGCGAACTTAAATAACAAAGGCGATGACTATCACACTCTGGTGGTGGTTGCTGTAGGGAAGGAGATGTATTCTGAAGAGGAGTTGACACAGCATGTTTTCATCAGTTGAGTGGGTGGTCTACGTGCACAAACAAAACATGTTAGGAGGGTCGAGGTTGGATTTGCACTAACGCCCATCCGACGTCCAAGAAGTCAAAAAGGATTCTAGCAGAAAGAAATAAGCTATAATGATTACGAGCTAAAAGCTAGTTTTGAAATATGTCCATTACAAAATCAACGATTGTGATAAAAGTAGTGATCTCTACACAACTTTTGTAGTGGAGAAGATCCAAGTGATGGTGGGAAAGACTTGACAAAATAGTTTAAAGGATGTTAACTGCAATAACAGTATATTATTCTATATTCTCCACAACAAAGCAAACAACTTACTGAAGGGACTAATTTCAAACAACTCATACGATTTGAGGGACCTAATAGCAATTTTAATGATTTGAGGGATTTGCTGGCGGTTTCTTTAGGGGCTGTTTGTTTTGAGCTGGAAACCCTGAAAAATCCCCACACGCCGAAAACGATCAGTTCTCTCCAAACTGTTTCCTATTCCTTGGCTTGGCTTGGAAAGGAGGCTTTGAGTTTCTTGATACGTCACATTTCATCACCCTTTTAAAGAAACCCAATTCCGAGTTTTTCTTTAATAATTACGTATTCGGAGTGATAGTGTTGATATACAACTGCGACTTTGGAAGAGGATTTTCAAGCAAGATTTACACGCTAAATCCAACATGCACCGGCTGCTAGTACTTTAAAAAAGTATGTCAAGTTTGGCAACAACATTAATATTAGATGATAGTAAGTTGAGGTTTAATGGTCTTTGGATGGTCATCATGGTCCTTACGTTATGTAGTAACGCACAAGCCTCGCTTTCATCAGAGCACCAGTGGTCTAGTGGTAGAATAGTACCCTGCCACGGTACAGACCCGGGTTCGATTCCCGGCTGGTGCATTTTTTTTTCTTCAATTTTTTGTAACGCACCAGTTCAAATCATGCATGAAATCATTCTCACAGTACAGTGTTGTCTAAATTTGTGTCACATCCAAATTAAGTTAGATAGATACGTGCTTGAAGTTCCTGAAAATTTTGTTTTCGAAAACAATAAGAAATCATGCATTTATTATAGTTAATTTCGTACGAATTATTTAGTGGCATCTCTCCGGACTGTGGAAGGTCTAAGTAGAATTTCAACTATCAATTGTATAGGATGGTGCTGTAATTAGGGGCGGAGGGACTACTACCCGGTGAGCAGGTGTATAATTTTTGAGGTGCTGCATTTTATTGTAAGTTTGTTTTTTTTTTTAAATGATCTTTATGAATCTATAATTGTTATAATTTCGGCAAATGAGTGTTTGCTACTTGTTACATCTCGATTGCCAGATTTTATGTGAATTGTTCCCTCTTAATAGAATTCTGCTTTGTTGTATAGGTCCTCATCACCTCGAGGTTTATGTCCTGTTATCTTATGCAAAACAAGTTTTTTGTGCTTAATGTGCTAGCTGATTCTCTTATAATTGTATATTTCATGTGCTATTAACAATATTGTGAAGTATCCAGACATCAAGTTAACTTAAATTTTGTATATGAGTCATTTCGATAGACCTAAAAGAACTTGGTTGAAAGCAATTAATCAGAAGGCTATGATAGTAGTTAAAATAGCACAAAATAGAACTGAATGGAATAATATGTCATTTCGGTCTAAGTTAATGTTTCTATTTTAACCTGTATAAGCTTCAGCTTTCCTGTTCAAATTTTAATATTTCTGAAACTTTATTTTCACATCTGTCATTCTTTTAGATACCATTTATGTGTTGCAGAATCTTAAAGAGCAAGTTCTTCAACTTGCCAGGTTGGATTCAGGTCTAATTTTAGATTTTAGAGTTGACATGCAAGTAGTTTTTAACATCTTCATCACTTCAGTATTATTCATTCTTTGAAAAATTTGCATAACTTCATCTAAATTTTTGCTCGCTTTCAACTGGCGTGAGCGTATGCAACTATATATCGCCTTGTGATCCTTGCGCAGATATTGTGTAGCTTGCTGTTTTAAATTCATGCTGCATACAAGCATTTGATTCTGATTTTTGATCAAGTCAAATACAGATGTGATGACATTTTCAACTGATGTTCCTAGTTCTCTTAACTTCTGTTTTTCATACGCATTTGTTCTGATGATCAAATACTTGACAACCAAAATTTTGGAATAGGAGTACCTATTTTTGTAGCATTTAAATGTTATATTGCAACTTTGAGCTCTTCCTCTGCAGTTAAATATTTGACAATTCCAAGCGCGGATGGATTCACCCAAGCATTTACTATTGACCCTTTCACAGAAAACTGAGAACAGACTGTTCAACAAATGGAGCTGATGACAACAGTTTTCACTTGGCAATAACAAATGATTCTATAACAAGACAAGGAGAAAAGAAGCATAAAAGACCAAGGCAGGTTGGTTCTCTCTTATCTGAGGAGGAATTCACTTCTGCCAAAAATATTAACAACAGGAACACCACACTTTGTTTCATGTTTCGGTCCTATGTTTTACGTCCACAAAAGTAATTTCTCCTTCTTTAAACCAATTAATTTGGTTCTGTCTGACAAAATTCAGGACTAATTGCAAACAGATCCTCTTAGTATCACCGATTGCGAAAAAACCCCATGTAGTTCTATTTTTGCCAATAGACCCCTCAAGTGCCCTCAAGTGAATTTCTTTTGACTCTTAAAATCGTTAAAAAGGTTTAAGGATGCGGGTAGATCCCCTGTAGTTCAATTGGTGAGGAAGGATAGACCCTTAATTGTTTTTTTGTTTTTTTTTTTTTTTTGACTTTTAAAAGATTCGAAAAAAGTTAAATATGGAGAAATGAAGAGACCATCACTCACACATGAAGACTGTCTGGAGATATGGAGAAACAAAGAGACCATCACTTCACTTAATAGACCATGCTAAACACTAGACAGCTAAAGGAAGGTACATGCATGTATCAAAATCCAGTATATATATATGCATGGCCAGGTACTTGCTCCCTCATCCACAATGAGCTTGAACTTGAGCTTAAGCAACCTCTTCATGAGGTACCCTGATATCATCCTATCCCTTGCATCTTTCCTCTTGATCTACATCCTCCGATGCTCCTACCGGAGCTCCGGCAATGCAATCCCGACAAACTGGCTGCTCATCGGCATGCTTCCAAGCCTCGCCCTTAACAGCGAAAACTTCAACAGTTGGGTGGCCGCGGTCCTGAGGGAAGCTGGCGGCAACTTCCTCTTCAAAGGTCCGTGGCTCACCGGCATGGACACCTTCGCCACATGCGACCCGCCAACGTCAACCACATCCTCAGCTCCAACTTCGAGAACTACCCCAAAGGTGAAGAATTCTCCGAGGTGCTCGACACTCTAGGTGACGGCATCACTGCCTCTGACGGAGACTCATGGGCATTTCAGCGGAGAATCGGGCTCACTCTCATGAGCTCGACCAAGTTCCGGTTGTCTATGAGGGCGGCGAGCTTTAAAAAAGCCGCTGAGGGGCTCCTTCCGCTGCTTGACTGGATAGCTGATGGAAATCGCGTGGTGAACTTATGCGACGTGCTGATGAGGTTCTCGTTCGATCTATCATTGGTTATGGTTCTTGGTGTTGATCCGGGATACCTTGCTCCTGATCTTCGGATATTCCGTTTGCGACAGCTATGGTAGAGATGGAGAATGTCTGTTTTCGTCGATTCACGACGCCCAGATTCTGGTGGAAGCTGAAGAGGAGGTTCGCCTCGAAGAGAAGATTCTCCTCCAGCTCAAAAGATCGTCGACGACTTCTTGGCTCAACGCATTGAAAAGAAGAGAGAGGAGAGCAAAACTAGCAGCGGAGGCGAAAATGTCGATCTGCTGAGTTCATTAATATTAGATGATAGTAAGTTGAGGTTTAATGGTCTTTGGATGGTCATCATGGTCCTTACGTTATGTAGTAACGCACAAGCCTCGCTTTCATCAGAGCACCAGTGGTCTAGTGGTAGAATAGTACCCTGCCACGGTACAGACCCGGTTCGATTCCCGGCTGGTGCATTTTTTTCTTCAATTTTTGTAACGCACCAGTTCAAATCATGCATGAAATCATTCTCACAGTACAGTGTTGTCTAAATTTGTGTCACATCCAAATTAAGTTAGATAGATACGTGCTTGAAGTTCCTGAAAATTTTGTTTTCGAAAACAATAAGAAATCATGCATTTATTATAGTTAATTTCGTACGAATTATTTAGTGGCATCTCTCCGGACTGTGGAAGGTCTAAGTAGAATTTCAACTATCAATTGTATAGGATGGTGCTGTAATTAGGGCGGAGGGACTACTACCCGGTGAGCAGGTGTATAATTTTTAGGTGCTGCATTTTATTGTAAGTTTGTTTTTTTAAATGATCTTTATGAATCTATAATTGTTATAATTTCGGCAAATGAGTGTTTGCTACTTGTTACATCTCGATTGCCAGATTTTATGTGAATTGTTCCCTCTTAATAGAATTCTGCTTTGTTGTATAGGTCCTCATCACCTCGAGGTTTATGTCCTGTTATCTTATGCAAAACAAGTTTTTGTGCTTAATGTGCTAGCTGATTCTCTTATAATTGTATATTTCATGTGCTATTAACAATATTGTGAAGTATCCAGACATCAAGTTAACTTAAATTTTGTATATGAGTCATTTCGATAGACCTAAAAGAACTTGGTTGAAAGCAATTAATCAGAAGGCTATGATAGTAGTTAAAATAGCACAAAATAGAACTGAATGGAATAATATGTCATTTCGGTCTAAGTTAATGTTTCTATTTTAACCTGTATAAGCTTCGCGCTTTCCTGTTCAAATTTTAATATTTCTGAAACTTTATTTTCACATCTGTCATTCTTTTAGATACCATTTATGTGTTGCAGAATCTTAAAGAGCAAGTTCTTCAACTTGCCAGGTTGGATTCAGGTCTAATTTTAGATTTTAGAGTTGACATGCAAGTAGTTTTAACATCTTCATCACTTCAGTATTATTCATTCTTTGAAAAATTTGCATAACTTCATCTAAATTTTTGCTCGCTTTCAACTGGCGTGAGCGTATGCAACTATATATCGCCTTGTGATCCTTGCGCAGATATTGTGTAGCTTGCTGTTTTAAATTCATGCTGCATACAAGCATTTGATTCTGATTTTTGATCAAGTCAAATACAGATGTGATGACATTTTCAACTGATGTTCCTAGTTCTCTTAACTTCTGTTTTTCATACGCATTTGTTCTGATGATCAAATACTTGACAACCAAAATTTTGGAATAGGAGTACCTATTTTTGTAGCATTTAAATGTTATATTGCAACTTTGAGCTCTTCCTCTGCAGTTAAATATTTGACAATTCCAAGCGCGGATGGATTCACCCAAGCATTTACTATTGACCCTTTCACAGAAAACTGAGAACAGACTGTTCAACAAATGGAGCTGATGACAACAGTTTTCACTTGGCAATAACAAATGATTCTATAACAAGACAAGGAGAAAAGAAGCATAAAAGACCAAGGCAGGTTGGTTCTCTCTTATCTGAGGAGGAATTCACTTCTGCCAAAAATATTAACAACAGGAACACCACACTTTGTTTCATGTTTCGGTCCTATGTTTTACGTCCACAAAAGTAATTTCTCCTTCTTTAAACCAATTAATTTGGTTCTGTCTGACAAAATTCAGGACTAATTGCAAACAGATCCTCTTAGTATCACCGATTGCGAAAAAACCCCATGTAGTTCTATTTTTGCCAATAGACCCCTCAAGTGCCCTCAAGTGAATTTCTTTTGACTCTTAAAATCGTTAAAAAGGTTTAAGGATGCGGGTAGATCCCCTGTAGTTCAATTGGTGAGGAAGGATAGACCCTTAATTGTTTTTTTGTTTTTTTTTTTTTTTTTGACTTTTAAAAGATTCGAAAAAAGTTAAATATGGAGAAATGAAGAGACCATCACTCACACATGAAGACTGTCTGGAGATATGGAGAAACAAAGAGACCATCACTTCACTTAATAGACCATGCTAAACACTAGACAGCTAAAGGAAGGTACATGCATGTATCAAAATCCAGTATATATATATGCATGGCCAGGTACTTGCTCCCTCATCCACAATGAGCTTGAACTTGAGCTTAAGCAACCTCTTCATGAGGTACCCTGATATCATCCTATCCCTTGCATCTTTCCTCTTGATCTACATCCTCCGATGCTCCTACCGGAGCTCCGGCAATGCAATCCCGACAAACTGGCTGCTCATCGGCATGCTTCCAAGCCTCGCCCTTAACAGCGAAAACTTCAACAGTTGGGTGGCCGCGGTCCTGAGGGAAGCTGGCGGCAACTTCCTCTTCAAAGGTCCGTGGCTCACCGGCATGGACACCTTCGCCACATGCGACCCGCCAACGTCAACCACATCCTCAGCTCCAACTTCGAGAACTACCCCAAAGGTGAAGAATTCTCCGAGGTGCTCGACACTCTAGGTGACGGCATCACTGCCTCTGACGGAGACTCATGGGCATTTCAGCGGAGAATCGGGCTCACTCTCATGAGCTCGACCAAGTTCCGGTTGTCTATGAGGGCGGCGAGCTTTAAAAAAGCCGCTGAGGGGCTCCTTCCGCTGCTTGACTGGATAGCTGATGGAAATCGCGTGGTGAACTTATGCGACGTGCTGATGAGGTTCTCGTTCGATCTATCATTGGTTATGGTTCTTGGTGTTGATCCGGGATACCTTGCTCCTGATCTTCGGATATTCCGTTTGCGACAGCTATGGTAGAGATGGAGAATGTCTGTTTTCGTCGATTCACGACGCCCAGATTCTGGTGGAAGCTGAAGAGGAGGTTCGCCTCGAAGAGAAGATTCTCCTCCAGCTCAAAAGATCGTCGACGACTTCTTGGCTCAACGCATTGAAAAGAAGAGAGAGGAGAGCAAAACTAGCAGCGGAGGCGAAAATGTCGATCTGCTGAGTTCATTCGTGGGGGCCTGTGGACAAGATAACGCGATATCCGACGAGTTCCTCCGCGACATCTTGCTCAGCTTTATACCGCAAGCAAAGACAATGCGGTATCGTGCTCGGCTGGTTCTTCTGGTTGGTTTCGTTGAACCCCAAGTCGAGAAGAAGATCCTAGATGAACTTCGACTGTCTAAACCATCGTCAAACAACTTCGACAGTTTTCGACGCTGACGATGTCGACAAGCTTGTCTACTTGCACGCAGCGATCTACGAGTCGTTGAGGCTGTACCCGCCAGTGCCGTACAACATCAAGCTCGCTTTAGAGGACGACGTGTTGCCGAGCGGACACAGGGTCAACGCCGGTCAACACATGTTTATATCGATGTACGCGATTGCAGGATGGAGGGTTTGGGGAAAAGATTGCTTGGAGTTTAGACCCGGCGATGGATCGATGAGAGGACGGGGAAGTTGAGGTTTGAGCCGCCGCAAGTTCTTGAGTTTTCATTGTGGGCCGAGGTCTTGCCTCGGGAAGAACATGGCGTTGGTGTCGATAAAGATGGCGGCGGCCGCCTTGATGTACAACTTCGAGGTGGAGGTGGAGGAGGGGCATGTGGTCGAGCCGAGCCTCTCCATCCTCTTGCTGATGAAGAATGGGCTGAGGGTTAGGCTTAAGAAGAGGGCATGGATCACTGCATAGTTTCTCTGTTACCGTTCGTGTGTGCGTGCGAAATAATGATGGGTTTAGTGTTTCTGAACCTTGGGGTGCTGCCTGTACATCAAATTACAGAAGAGGATTTTCAAGCAAGATTTACACGCTAAATCCAACATGCACCGGCTGCTAGTACTTAAAAAAAGTATGTCAAGTTTGGCAACAACATTAATATTAGATGATAGTAAGTTGAGGTTTAATGGTCTTTGGATGGTCATCATGGTCTCACGTTATGTAGTAACGCACAAGCCTCGCTGTCATCAGAGCACCAGTGGTCTAGTGGTAGAATAGTACCCTGCCACGGTACAGACCCGGGTTCGATTCCCGGCTGGTGCATTTTTTTTTCTTCAATTTTTTGTAACGCACCAGTTCAAATCATGCATGAAATCATTCTCACAGTACAGTGTTGTCTAAATTTGTGTCACATCCAAATTAAGTTAGATAGATACGTGCTTGAAGTTCCTGAAAATTTTGTTTTCGAAAACAATAAGAAATCATGCATTTATTATAGTTAATTTCGTACGAATTATTTAGTGGCATCTCTCCGGACTGTGGAAGGTCTAAGTAGAATTTCAACTATCAATTGTATAGGATGGTGCTGTAATTAGGGCGGAGGGACTACTACCCGGTGAGCAGGTGTATAATTTTGAGGTGCTGCATTTTATTGTAAGTTTGTTTTTTTAAAATGATCTTTATGAATCTATAATTGTTATAATTTCGGCAAATGAGTGTTTGCTACTTGTTACATCTCGATTGCCAGATTTTATGTGAATTGTTCCTCTTGATAGAATTCTGCTTTGTTGTATAGGTCCTCATCACCTCGAGGTTTATGTCCTGTTATCTTATGCAAAACAAGTTTTTGTGCTTAATGTGCTAGCTGATTCTCTTATAATTGTATATTTCATGTGCTATTAACAATATTGTGAAGTATCCAGACATCAAGTTAACTTAAATTTTGTATATGAGTCATTTCGATAGACCTAAAAGAACTTGGTTGAAAGCAATTAATCAGAAGGCTATGATAGTAGTTAAAATAGCACAAAATAGAACTGAATGGAATAATATGTCATTTCGGTCTAAGTTAATGTTTCTATTTTAACCTGTATAAGCTTTCAGCTTTCCTGTTCAAATTTTAATATTTCTGAAACTTTATTTTCACATCTGTCATTCTTTTAGATACCATTTATGTGTTGCAGAATCTTAAAGAGCAAGTTCTTCAACTTGCCAGGTTGGATTCAGGTCTAATTTTAGATTTTAGAGTTGACATGCAAGTAGTTTTTAACATATTCATCACTTCAGTATTATGCATTCTTTGAAAAATTTGCATAACTTCATCTAAATTTTGCTCGCTTTCAACTGGCGTGAGCGTATGCAACTATATATCGCCTTGTGATCCTTGCGCAGATATTGTGTAGCTTGCTGTTTTAAATTCATGCTGCATACAAGCATTTGATTCTGATTTTTGATCAAGTCAAATACAGATGTGATGACATTTTCAACTGATGTTCCTAGTTCTCTTAACTTCTGTTTTTCATACGCATTTGTTCTGATGATCAAATACTTGACAACCAAAATTTTGGAATAGGAGTACCTATTTTTGTAGCATTTAAATGTTATATTGCAACTTTGAGCTCTTCCTCTGCAGTTAAATATTTGACAATTCCAAGCGCGGATGGATTCACCCAAGCATTTACTATTGACCCTTTCACAGAAAACTGAGAACAGACTGTTCAACAAATGGAGCTGATGACTACAGTTTTCACTTGGCAATAACAGATGATTCTATAACAAGATCAGGGAGAAAAGAAGCATAAAAGACAAAGGCAGGTTGGTTCTCTCTCTATCTGATGAGGAATTCACATTTATCACCTGCCAAAAAT
Source organism: Asparagus setaceus (assembly GCA_012295165.1). Taxonomy (NCBI): domain Eukaryota; kingdom Viridiplantae; phylum Streptophyta; class Magnoliopsida; order Asparagales; family Asparagaceae; genus Asparagus; species Asparagus setaceus. The sequence goes on along the minus strand of CM022701.1, from coordinate 2,062,400 downwards.
ATTAACAAAAGGAACACCACACTTTGTCTCATGTTTCGGTCCTATGTTTTACGTCCACAAAAGTAATTTCTCCTTCTTTAAACCAATTAATTTGGTTCTGTCTGACAAAATTCAGGACTAATTGCAAACAGATCCTCTTAGTATCACCGATTGCGAAAAAACCCCATGTAGTTCTATTTTTGCCAATAGACCCCTCAAGTGCCCTCAAGTGAATTTCTTTGACTCTTAAAATCGTTAAAAGGTTTAAGGATGCGGTAGATCCCCTGTAGTTCAATTGGTGAGGAAGGATAGACCCTTAATTGTTTTTGTTTTTTTTTTTTGACTTTTAAAAGATTCGAAAAAGTTAAATATGGAGAAATGAAGAGACCATCACTCACACATGAAGACTGTCTGGAGATATGGAGAAACAAAGAGACCATCACTTCACTTAATAGACCATGCTAAACACTAGACAGCTAAAGGAAGGTACATGCATGTATCAAAATCCAGTATATATATATGCATGGCCAGGTACTTGCTCCCTCATCCACAATGAGCTTGAACTTGAGCTTAAGCAACCTCTTCATGAGGTACCCTGATATCATCCTATCCCTTGCATCTTTCCTCTTGATCTACATCCTCCGATGCTCCTACCGGAGCTCCGGCAATGCAATCCCGACAAACTGGCTGCTCATCGGCATGCTTCCAAGCCTCGCCCTTAACAGCGAAAACTTCAACAGTTGGGTGGCCGCGGTCCTGAGGGAAGCTGGCGGCAACTTCCTCTTCAAAGGTCCGTGGCTCACCGGCATGGACACCTTCGCCACATGCGACCCGCCAACGTCAACCACATCCTCAGCTCCAACTTCGAGAACTACCCCAAAGGTGAAGAATTCTCCGAGGTGCTCGACACTCTAGGTGACGGCATCACTGCCTCTGACGGAGACTCATGGGCATTTCAGCGGAGAATCGGGCTCACTCTCATGAGCTCGACCAAGTTCCGGTTGTCTATGAGGGCGGCGAGCTTTAAAAAAGCCGCTGAGGGGCTCCTTCCGCTGCTTGACTGGATAGCTGATGGAAATCGCGTGGTGAACTTATGCGACGTGCTGATGAGGTTCTCGTTCGATCTATCATTGGTTATGGTTCTTGGTGTTGATCCGGGATACCTTGCTCCTGATCTTCGGGATATTCCGTTTGCGACAGCTATGGTAGAGATGGAGAATGTCTGTTTTCGTCGATTCACGACGCCCAGATTCTGGTGGAAGCTGAAGAGGAGGTTCGGCCTCGGGGAAGAGAAGATTCTCCCTCCAGCTCAAAAGATCGTCGACGACTTCTTGGCTCAACGCATTGAAAAGAAGAGAGAGGAGAGCAAAACTAGCAGCGGAGGCGAAAATGTCGATCTGCTGAGTTCATTCGTGGGGGCCTGTGGACAAGATAACGCGATATCCGACGAGTTCCTCCGCGACATCTTGCTCAGCTTTATACTCGCAAGCAAAGACAATGCGGGTATCGTGCTCGGCTGGTTCTTCTGGTTGGTTTCGTTGAACCCCAAGTCGAGAAGAAGATCCTAGATGAACTTCGACTGTCTAAACCATCGTCAAACAACTTCGACAGTTTTCGACGCTGACGATGTCGACAAGCTTGTCTACTTGCACGCAGCGATCTACGAGTCGTTGAGGCTGTACCCGCCAGTGCCGTACAACATCAAGCTCGCTTTAGAGGACGACGTGTTGCCGAGCGGACACAGGGTCAACGCCGGTCAACACATGTTTATATCGCGATTGCAGGATGGAGGGGTTTGGGGAAAAGATTGCTTGGAGTTTAGACCCGAGCGATGGATCGATGAGAGGACGGGAAGTTGAGGTTTGAGCCGTCGTGCAAGTTCTTGAGTTTTCATTGTGGGCCGAGGTCTTGCCTCGGGAAGAACATGGCGTTGGTGTCGATAAAGATGGCGGCGCCTTGATGTACAACTTCGAGGTGGAGGTGGAGGAGGGGCATGTGGTCGAGCCGAGCCTCTCCATCCTCTTGCTGATGAAGAATGGGCTGAGGGTTAGGCTTAAGAAGAGGGCATGGATCACTGCATAGTTTCTCTGTTACCGTTCGTGTGTGCGTGCGAAATAATGATGGGTTTAGTGATCTCTACACAACTTTTGTAGTGGAGAAGATCCAAGTGATAGTGGGAAAGACTTGACAAAATAGTTTAAAGAATGTTAACTGTAATAACAGTATATTCTATATTCTCCACAACAAAGCAAACAACTTACTGAAGGGACTAATTTCAAACAACTCATACGATTTGAGGGACCTAATAGCAATTTTAATGATTTGAGGGACCTAATAGCAATTTTAATGATTTGAGGGATTTGCTGGCGGTTTCTTTAGGGGCTGTTTGTTTTGAGCTGGAAACCCCCGAAAAATCCCCCCCCCACCACGCGCGCGCGGAAAACGATCAGTTCTCTCCAAACTGTTTCCTATTCCTTGGCTTGGCTTGGAAAGGAGGCTTTGAGTTTCTTGATACGTCACATTTCATCACCCTTTTAAAGAAACCCAATTCCGAGTTTTTCTTTAATAATTACGTATTCGGAGTTATAGTGTTGATATACAACTGCGACTTTGGAAGAGGATTTTCAAGCAAGATTTACACGCTAAATCCAACATGCACCGGCTGCTAGTACTTAAAAAAAGTATGTCAAGTTTGGCAACAACATTAATATTAGATGATAGTAAGTTGAGGTTTAATGGTCTTTGGATGGTCATCATGGTCTCACGTTATGTAGTAACGCACAAGCCTCGCTGTCATCAGAGCACCAGTGGTCTAGTGGTAGAATAGTACCCTGCCACGGTACAGACCCGGGTTCGATTCCCGGCTGGTGCATTTTTTTTTCTTCAATTTTTGTAACGCACCAGTTCAAATCATGCATGAAATCATTCTCACAGTACAGTGTTGTCTAAATTTGTGTCACATCCAAATTAAGTTAGATAGATACGTGCTTGAAGTTCCTGAAAATTTTGTTTTCGAAAACAATAAGAAATCATGCATTTATTATAGTTAATTTCGTACGAATTATTTAGTGGCATCTCTCCGGACTGTGGAAGGTCTAAGTAGAATTTCAACTATCAATTGTATAGGATGGTGCTGTAATTAGGGCGGAGGGACTACTACCCGGTGAGCAGGTGTATAATTTTGAGGTGCTGCATTTTATTGTAAGTTTGTTTTTTTAAATGATCTTTATGAATCTATAATTGTTATAATTTCGGCAAATGAGTGTTTGCTACTTGTTACATCTCGATTGCCAGATTTTATGTGAATTGTTCCCTCTTGATAGAATTCTGCTTTGTTGTATAGGTCCTCATCACCTCGAGGTTTATGTCCTGTTATCTTATGCAAAACAAGTTTTTTGTGCTTAATGTGCTAGCTGATTCTCTTATAATTGTATATTTCATGTGCTATTAACAATATTGTGAAGTATCCAGACATCAAGTTAACTTAAATTTTGTATATGAGTCATTTCGATAGACCTAAAAGAACTTGGTTGAAAGCAATTAATCAGGAAGGCTATGATAGTAGTTAAAATAGCACAAAATAGAACTGAATGGAATAATATGTCATTTCGGTCTAAGTTAATGTTTCTATTTTAACCTGTATAAGCTTCGCACTTTCCTGTTCAAATTTTAATATTTCTGAAACTTTATTTTCACATCTGTCATTCTTTTAGATACCATTTATGTGTTGCAGAATCTTAAAGAGCAAGTTCTTCAACTTGCCAGGTTGGATTCAGGTCTAATTTTAGATTTTAGAGTTGACATGCAAGTAGTTTTTAACATATTCATCACTTCAGTATTATGCATTCTTTGAAAAATTTGCATAACTTCATCTAAATTTTTGCTCGCTTTCAACTGGCGTGAGCGTATGCAACTATATATCGCCTTGTGATCCTTGCGCAGATATTGTGTAGCTTGCTGTTTTAAATTCATGCTGCATACAAGCATTTGATTCTGATTTTTTGATCAAGTCAAATACAGATGTGATGACATTTTCAACTGATGTTCCTAGTTCTCTTAACTTCTGTTTTTCATACGCATTTGTTCTGATGATCAAATACTTGACAACCAAAATTTTGGAATAGGAGTACCTATTTTTGTAGCATTTAAATGTTATATTGCAACTTTGAGCTCTTCCTCTGCAGTTAAATATTTGACAATTCCAAGCGCGGATGGATTCACCCAAGCATTTACTATTGACCCTTTCACAGAAAACTGAGAACAGGCTGTTCAACAAATGGAGCTGATGACTACAGTTTTCACTTGGCTGTAACAGATGATTCTATAACAAGCTCAGGGAGAAAAGAAGCATAAAAGACAAAGGCAGGTTGGTTCTCTCTCTATCTGATGAGGAATTCACATTTATCACCTGCCAAAAATATTAACAACAGGAACACCACACTTTGTCTCATGTTTCGGTCCTATGTTTTACGTCCACAAAAGTAATTTCTCCTTCTTTAAACCAATTAATTTGGTTCTGTCTGACAAAATTCAGGACTAATTGCAAACAGATCCTCTTAGTATCACCGACATAAAACCCCATGTAGTTCTATTTTTGCCAATAGACCCTCAAGTGCCCTCAAGTGAATTTCTTTTGACTCTTAAAATCGTTAAAAGGTTTAAGGATGCGGGTAGATCCCCTGTAGTTCAATTGGTGAGGAAGGATAGACCCTTAATTGTTTTTGTTTTTTTTTTTTGACTTTTAAAAGATTCGAAAAAGTTAAATATGGAGAAATGAAGAGACCATCACTCACACATGAAGACTGTCTGGAGATATGGAGAAACAAAGAGACCATCACTTCACTTAATAGACCATGCTAAACACTAGACAGCTAAAGGAAGGTACATGCATGTATCAAAATCCAGTATATATATATGCATGGCCAGGTACTTGCTCCCTCATCCACAATGAGCTTGAACTTGAGCTTAAGCAACCTCTTCATGAGGTACCCTGATATCATCCTATCCCTTGCATCTTTCCTCTTGATCTACATCCTCCGATGCTCCTACCGGAGCTCCGGCAATGCAATCCCGACAAACTGGCTGCTCATCGGCATGCTTCCAAGCCTCGCCCTTAACAGCGAAAACTTCAACAGTTGGGTGGCCGCGGTCCTGAGGGAAGCTGGCGGCAACTTCCTCTTCAAAGGTCCGTGGCTCACCGGCATGGACACCTTCGCCACATGCGACCCCGCCAACGTCAACCACATCCTCAGCTCCAACTTCGAGAACTACCCCAAAGGTGAAGAATTCTCCGAGGTGCTCGACACTCTAGGTGACGGCATCACTGCCTCTGACGGAGACTCATGGGCATTTCAGCGGAGAATCGGGCTCACTCTCATGAGCTCGACCAAGTTCCGGTTGTCTATGAGGGCGGCGAGCTTTAAAAAAGCCGCTGAGGGGCTCCTTCCGCTGCTTGACTGGATAGCTGATGGAAATCGCGTGGTGAACTTATGCGACGTGCTGATGAGGTTCTCGTTCGATCTATCATTGGTTATGGTTCTTGGTGTTGATCCGGGATACCTTGCTCCTGATCTTCGATATTCCGTTTGCGACAGCTATGGTAGAGATGGAGAATGTCTGTTTTCGTCGATTCACGACGCCCAGATTCTGGTGGAAGCTGAAGAGGAGGTTCGGCCTCGGGGAAGAGAAGATTCTCCCTCCAGCTCAAAAGATCGTCGACGACTTCTTGGCTCAACGCATTGAAAAGAAGAGAGAGGAGAGCAAAACTAGCAGCGGAGGCGAAAATGTCGATCTGCTGAGTTCATTCGTGGGGGCCTGTGGACAAGATAACGCGATATCCGACGAGTTCCTCCGCGACATCTTGCTCAGCTTTATACTCGCAAGCAAAGACAATGCGGGTATCGTGCTCGGCTGGTTCTTCTGGTTGGTTTCGTTGAACCCCCAAGTCGAGAAGAAGATCCTAGATGAACTTCGACTGTCTAAACCATCGTCAAACAACTCGACAGTTTTCGACGCTGACGATGTCGACAAGCTTGTCTACTTGCACGCAGCGATCTACGAGTCGTTGAGGCTGTACCCGCCAGTGCCGTACAACATCAAGCTCGCTTTAGAGGACGACGTGTTGCCGAGCGGACACAGGGTCAACGCCGGTCAACACATGTTTATATCGATGTACGCGATTGCGAGGATGGAGGGGGTTTGGGGAAAAGATTGCTTGGAGTTTAGACCCGAGCGATGGATCGATGAGAGGACGGGGAAGTTGAGGTTTGAGCCGTCGTGCAAGTTCTTGAGTTTTCATTGTGGGCCGAGGTCTTGCCTCGGGAAGAACATGGCGTTGGTGTCGATAAAGATGGCGGCGGCCGCCTTGATGTACAACTTCGAGGTGGAGGTGGAGGAGGGGCATGTGGTCGAGCCGAGCCTCTCCATCCTCTTGCTGATGAAGAATGGGCTGAGGGTTAGGCTTAAGAAGAGGGCATGGATCACTGCATAGTTTCTCTGTTACCGTTCGTGTGTGCGTGCGAAATAATGATGGGTTTAGTGTTTCTGAACCTTGGGGTGCTGCCTGTACATCAAATTACAGAAGCAGCTGAATGTTATCTGCTAATGTATTATCATGTGTCAATGTTTGTTCTAAAATAATTATACGTGTGGGTTGTTCCTTTTGAATTGGGTAAATTAAGATGAATCTTCTTCATTTGCAGCGTGTTTTCTAAGAGCTCTCCCAATCTAAAAAATTCCATAAGATACCCACTTATCTACGACCATGAAATTATAGCAGACTCTCATTATTCATAACATCCTAAAAAATTCTATAAGATATCCAGCTCCTAAATTACTAGGAAACGAAACATCACTCGTACGGCAGTGCATCCTGAAGGAAGGAGAAAATCTCACAGATCAACAAGTAAACTAATCATCAACATGTAATTACTGCCTGTACATCAAATTCCTGAGAAATGGTCAGCAACATTTCTCAGGAATTCCTCACATATTCTTCAAAGTTCACAATCTTTCATTCATCCTTTTCATAGAAATAAAAACTTTTTTTTTTTTACATGTATAAATGTTTATCGCACTAATAAATATCATGTCCTTGCAGTTGCTCTTAGCAAAGTTAAATATAACAAGTCTGGCCAAAGAAAGGAGCACTATTATGTACTTTGATCCTCCTTATTACTACCTTTATTTTGCGATATTTTTTTATCAATCACAGAGCAATAGGGTACTAAATGCGTCATCAACATGTATAAAAAAATTTATTGTCGTTCAATAGAATTGAGAATATCATAAAACACAGAAGGCCTCTTCCTAGATCCCAAACAGAGTTCCTGAAAAACAAACACAAAATAAAAGTCATTCTAAGCAGTGGTAACTTCACAATAGAGTATAAATAGTGAGCCTCGTAGCAACAAACATGAGCCAAGGTGCTTATGGAACTGACAGTTGATCCTATTCATGACCAAGTACAGAACCAGGCAGTCAACAAAATGCTAAAGACAACTTTTGGCAAGATTGGCAATTAAATTGCACCAATAATCTTAATGGAACATGATGGAATTCGTAGTTCTTTTCTATGCAGGGAAGAACTTTGCCCCGCACTGAATACTGATACCATCAATAGCAAGATGCTTGTGCCCATATTAAATTTTTTCCCCCAAAATAGTAATAATAATAATAATTGCAACAGATTCATGTACACAAGCGTTGGGACAAATTAACACATGCCAAATTTAAATATTCTGATTAACCATATCTCGTCAATCACCTATTAAGCTATGACCACAATCATGATTCTTTGGAGCTGTATTACTGAAATTTTTAAGAATGATTGCTTAGGCAACCCCTTTCCTCTAATTTCCATTACGTGCTCTTATCTCTAAATGTTGGGAAAACACCTCATTTACCTAACACTAGCCTGCGTTGTAATTACCCTTCCCTGAGCTCTAAAGATTTTCACACTCATCTATCTCTTTTAGTCCTTCCTTCTCCTAGACAAGCTCCACTTCATCACCTTTTACTCTCTCAACTACCTCTAAAAACTTATTTTCAATTGCCATGCTGATGACTTTCTCATTGTTTTTGCGTCCCACTTTCTTTCTCTGGAGCATACTTCCTAAGTTATTAAGTAGAGAGACTTTCTCAATTGCCTTGATCCCAATGACATGAAATAACTTCTTCACTGTTTGCTACATAACAATTTACTAATGTAATGTAAAAAGAAGAAAAAAAATACCTCCAGTGCAGAAGCCACACGCAAAATGCTAGCCTCACCCCAGGGACGGCCTATCAGTTGCAAGCCTATAGGAAGTCCTTCCTTGTCATGACCAATCTAAATATTAAAGAGGCCTAACATCAACAAGGGACACGAGGAATATTGCATATAATATGAAAAGTTATGTAAACCACAAGAAGAAATTACCTGCTGAGAAAGTGAATATGTCAATTATTCCCATATAAGTAAATCTTGAATATTAAGTCTATATAAATGACTACTCAAAGGCAATTTGGGAAACCCCACATGGGAAGTGAAGACCTCAAAACAAAGGTGATGCAGAAGTTTATTTCGATAGCTATTGGATGTAACCAAAACATAAATATCCCGAATTTTCTTCGGATCAGATCTTTCATTAGCACTTCTCCTTGTTTTTTAGTTAGAAAAAAATACGGTCAGTTAATTACAAAAGGAATTAATATTACAGAAAGTATAAACTCTGTTCTTACAATTTCCTTTGGCAGATTCCACTTGATCCACCCATAGAACACTTTTGAAGTTCATTTTCTAGCTTCTTAAGAATTCAAATAATCTCTATTTTCCTAAATAACTAAAATCTACAAATTCAAATCTCGTGTCATTGACCGGGATACATGTTAGAAGTTGTACAGAAAATACATGAGGTTAAGAGTTGAGAAAGCTCAATGCTTCTTTAAAGTAACATGATTGTGCTATTTTCTCAAAAGATACAAAAAACCACTTCATGTGTTCAACTTTACTATGAACTTGCAGAGAATGATGAACCTGGAATATGCATTTAAAATGTATTGTAGGCATATTTGCTTCGTTCGTCAAACTAATATGCAGTTTGCTTCTTTCCGAAAGTAAAAATGTGGATGTGATAAGAAAACTATTTGTGCTTGATTTCGACATATATCTTAAATTTCACAGAGCGATTTCCCTTTACACATTTGGGAAACTCTCTCCTTAATTTAATAATAAAAATAGAACAAATCAGAAGCTGAAATATTTGGAGAACAAGAAAGTATGCAATCAACCGCTAACTTACAGGAACAGTAACAGCTGGAAGCCCAAGAAGGTTTCCTGCCAGTATAAACCGCATAAGGTAACCTGCATCAGGGAATCAACATAGCGCATAACTAAATGAATAACAATATAGAGAGTCTGATTCTGCTTTGTAAATACAATTAAAAAAAAAGGATTGCAACCACCAAAAGCATGAAATTATATGTATGATCTCATCCAACAAAAAGATACAGGAAATGACTTGGATATCTTTAAATGCTGTAAGTCTATAAGTTATATTCAATTTCTTTCGGTTTCTCTTGCAAAATGGACTGAAATTTGACGGCGGCTGGTTGACTTAGGTGAGGGGATGGAGTAATCTTTGCATCTTTCCCCTTTATTCTGAACTTCTCCTTTTCCTATTTTCTTTCCCTTTACTAAACATTCTTATTCAGATCTAATAACAAGCCTATTTCCTATAATACGTAGGTCATGTTCCCCAACCAAAAATAGGCAGGTTCATAGCTCCAGGACATGACACCTGTATCCACCAAATTCCTGGAACTTACAAACGTGTACTTTGTTACTCTCCTAGGAACGCGTACGAGATGAAAGATAAAATCTATAGATCACTTCATCCAAATTAGATTGTATTAAATATATACATGTTCATAAGAAATCTACATATGTAGTTGTGCCTCATGTGACCATGTCTTTATTTTGGTGCTTTCCTGTCCAACGCCCATGTTGGTATTGAAATATAACGCTTTTGTCCATATACTTAATTCATTCAACAAACATTCTTTGTTTCACCATCCTCTGTCCCTCACTCCTCAACACTTATGGAAACCCTCGTTTGTGCTGCAGTCATTTCTAAGTCATGCTGGTTGATTGCGAGAAATTGTTGGGCCATTACATAACAGCTCCCAGTACTAAGTTTTTTATTATCCAGCTCACAACTGCTGCCCCCTTTTGTCAAACATTAAATTTTGCATGTAGAACTTGTGATTCCAACTCAGCTCCTCATCCTGAGCATCAGATCTGGAGGGTCCTTGTAATTTCAGCCATTCTGTTTCATTCTCAATGGCACGGAAAATATCGACAAGTCATGCCAAGGAGTTACAATACTGAGACGGGTGAGTGGTATTATGCTAACAGATAAAATGAAAAAAAGAATGTATTTGTGAAAAATTGGGTAGCCGCGATTGAGGACAGAATGAGAAGAACAGGCTGTGATGGCTTGGGCAATGTGCAATAGAGATCAACGGGTGTGCCACTTAGCAAGAGTGATAAGATCATAGCTAATGGAGCAATGAGGACAAAAGGCAAGCTTCAAAGAACACAGATGGAGGCAGTCGAAAAGAGTATGATAGTTGTCTGAAACTTAGAAACATGCATCGTAGAGCTAAATGGGAGAAAAGGAATCACTAAAGGCCTCCCCCAAAATTATGGGGGGAATGCTTTGTACTTAATATTGTCGTGCAGGTGGAGTCAGCTTCTTGGTTTATTTTAGCTTAGAGATAATATTTAACAGCTCACTCGGTAGCTTATTAAAAAACAAATGAGATCTTAAAAATTTGCATGCCAGAAAATAAACTAAGGATGAAATTTAATACACAAGATAAGAGCATGTCAGAAAACAAACTAAGGATGAAATTTAAACAAAATGAGCGCATGATTTAACCTTAAGCTGAAGTCTGCGCTCGTGAAATCTTTTTTCTGTCTTGTAAAAATCTCCAACTTCTCTTTTTTCCATTATTCAGATCTTAACAAGACTATTGCTCTTAATCATTATTACTCTAGCCAGCCTCTTACTTCAACCCCAAAAAAAAAAAAAAAAAGAGGAAAAAAAGCTAACCAGCCTCTGTTTCAACATCTTTTATATTCTAGACTGCTTAAGCACTTGTTCACTACAGGAAGATGCACTGAGGAACTTCCCTAGAATAATTTGTATGTAAAGTTTCACGGATGGAGTTTTGCTACACCACTCCTGTCTATGAACAGTAATCGCAAATGTGGTACTTGCTGAACTGGGCTCCCACCTATTTCTGTTAAAAAGAGTCCAATCATTGTGTTTTCAGGTATAATATGTCAATCATCTACCTAACTTGTGGAGATTCCAGATTTAGAGAAGCAGAATCTGGAAAACTCCTGCACCAAAAAACTCCCTCATGCAACAATTAGATGGATGATCACGAGCTGACCATGCATCTCTAGTGAGATTATATTCTCAAGAATCTCAACAGTGAGCATATTATCTTTATGAGACTAAGACTTGCCTCAATTAGTTGATATGGAAAACAAGTATCTTCATGTAGGGTATTTGGACAAGCATATGGAACTCTAAGATGATGTTAACCATCTGCATCAGTTTTATCTCTATAAATAGTCAAGATAACTTCGTAAACTGACAAAGCGACATGGTTGTCAGTGCCATTATGCTGCCACTGCACACAGTCAAGAGGCTCAAGCCAACTTCATATTTCAAGTCATATGGTTACTTCTATACACCACTAAGAAATCCAAGTCATACATATAGACTTGGACCAGCACATGCAACCTCCAAAGTCATACATATATTAACAATTCAACATAAATTCTACCTCTACACATGTCCAGACAGCTCTGTAATCCGATGAAGCTACATGGTTGCCATAGCCAACGTGTTGCCTAAGCACATAGTCAAGAGGCTCAAACCAACTTTATCGCTCAAGTCCTATCACTAACTCTGTGGTCCGCCACTAACTCACTGTAAGTCGCTCACTCTTATATTTCACAGAGGAAGAGCAAAGTTATGTAGAGATGTTGCCTCAATGACGACGCGGTCTGGGTTTAATCAGTCAGACATGCAGCTGATATATAATTGCCTTTTTTTTAAATCTTTCATACTCCACTGTATGTAGCTTGAGAAAAGATTATAAAATTCTTAAATGTCAGTAGCACTCAAGTTCATTCCCACTGTATGGAATTTGATTACACTTTCCCACATGCAAGAGGAATTGGGAAGAAAAATATAATGATAACGATAATTTATCTCTATAGGCTAAAAGAGTCATATAAGAACTATATTACAATCCAACAAAATGAAAACCATCTTTGTTGTCTGAAAGATTCCAGTAGTAAGATTATCGAAACCAAAGAACAGTGATCTAATCCAACTTACCTGTCACCTCGTAATTTGTTTCCCCATGTTCAAGAGAACTTAATGGTATTTTAGGTGCAGTCATCCTGTAATGGATGAAATCTGTTACTCTCAAGTTGTATAAAAGAAGAAGCTATATAGAGCATCAACGGAGCTTTAGTGTGAGCATGCTGTGTACAGTCTTCAGCTTTTTCCAGAAACCCCCGAATCTATCATATTTGCAAATTTTAAGCCCCCACAAAAAAAACCAAAAACACTATATATTTGCTAATTTCCTCCAAATCTTCCATATTGCTTTTTTCTACCCCTCAATTTTCAAATTTCAATATCACTAATATACCCCAAATCAAGTTAATTAGTTTTATTAATTTGTGTATATGTGTGTGTGAGAGAGAGAGAGAAGAAGAGCAGATGGGGAGGATAAATTAGTATCTCCTCTATATATATAATCTAATTACAAACTAATAAATTTATAACTTAATCAGGAATATTAGTGATATTTGGAAACTGAGGGGTAAAAAATTTCAATGTGGGAAATTTGGAGAGCAAATTAGCAAATATCTAGATTTAGGGGGTAAATTTGCAAATACGGTAGATTCTGAGGGTATGTAAAAGCCCTTTAAATTAGACCATGTGGTATGTAATTTAGTACACGTTTGCATAAGTGTATGCATATATGCAAGGAGTGTCCAATGATGTATTGATGCCCCATATCCATACAACTTCACAATATAAGCACTCATGGTATATAGGTTGAGAAGTCACTAACTGGCATAGGGGGACACCTAGTCAAACTTATGAAGTACTAGAGAAATCTGTTCTTATACATGTATAACAGTAATTTTTTTAAAATCCAGTGATTGGTTTTAAGGTATTCAGCTTTACAGATGTCAGCAGAAGGATTTCTTATGGTGATGAATGCATATTTATAAATTCATTAACTTAAACACGCATACAGAAATAGTTGTGTACACATGCATGCAAAGTCAAACGGAAGATGCCTACTATAGATTGCAGCTAAAGAAATTGCATTTATTTGACTCAAAGATAACCAAATCAACAAAAGAGACAGAAAAAAAAAGACCTACCCTGTTGTAGGAGTTACAATGATGTCAACCTTCTTGAAAATTTCCATATGATAGTACATTAACCTTCTCCTGCATCACACGCTTGCTGATGTAAATAGAGCATTGCATTGAAGAACACATTTAAGTAAGTGGAACAGAATCACAAATTTTGATTTACTATATTGAGAATAAAAGTTATAACATTTTTATAAATCTCTCAATGGAGCATGTTAAGTAGAGATCATCATCATGAAACAGATACTTGCAAGAGACGTCGTGGCATGGCATAACCTCTAAGTCTAATACAGGCAGTACTAGACCATATAACCGGTGAAAAGAAGAAACAAACACCAGATATCTTGCAAAGTAAAGTGACATCAGAAGTATCATTTTGAATTTAGATCTGGTTAAATTTATCATGGAGAGTGATCAAACAAGGACAACTTGTCCTGACCAACTTGCTCATTTAGATCTACCCAGCTTTTCAGATAATGTTTCAAATACATGTAAAATGTTCCAGACTGACACAATTACCACCACTCATCAATCTAAGTTTTTAGATGAAATGATATGCAACATGGAGCCATTCTATCACGTTTAATGACTAAAGGTCTTAGGTTCAAATATCAAAACCAATGTGTTTTCTTTCTCGGAGGGTGGCTATTGGATGTTGGGGTATAAAATATTTTTTGGGGCGCCAGTCATCTTAAGGTTTTGGGCAAAGTGGTTGCAAACAATGCTAAATGATATAAAAGCTTCAAGGAAATAGAAGATCAACGCAGTAATGACCAATTGCCCGAAATTCACCTGCACACCCCCACCAAACTCCAGAATGCAATTTTGGCATTTAGAAATTTGTTATCAACTTACCTAAGTCGTTGTGCAGAAACATAATCCGCCGCAGAGAACGTATGGAAAAGTTCCAAGCAAACTCGAGTATCAAGTGTTAATTTGGAACAAGTTCTACAGAAAGAAGTTGTTCAGTAATATATAACCAAAAATTGACAATAAGATTATGATGAAAAAAAACCAGATAAATAAACAACGTAATTAGATAAACCCATACTGGAGTTGAATAATAAGAAGAAAATTTACTCCTACAAAATATATTATCTTACCCGTCCTCATAATTGGGGTATAATCCACTTAATGCTTCGGCACCAATAGAAACAAGGTGGGCAGTTCGCATTTCTTCCAACTCTGGCAGTGTTATCTCTGTGATCTTGGACCATGAAATGCACAGAGCAGTAGATCAGTACCTCCATGAGGAGATGTACGTGTGCATCTATTCTTGCAGAAAAGAAAGTAATGATTTACATGTCTCTAGTAGGCTTACTTTGCACCCAAAGGATTCTAAAAGCAGATTGAGAGCATCCTCACACTTGGTGGAGATATCAGGACAGTAAACATCATGAAACCACTACAAGTAGATGGCAATATAAATGAAAAATACATTCCACATGATTAATGTTTAAATTTTAGAAGACAGTATAATTCATACCTCTGAATATTTTCCAAGTCGTGGATCTCAGGATGTCTAAATTAACAGATGGTGACAGATTTGGCAAACAAAGAGCTGACTGTAATAAGTCAGACATGGATTAGTTTATTGGGTAAAGTAACAATATACAGGATCAGCATAATCATAGTGCACTGAATGGAAAGGAACCATTTCTAGAACAATTTTAAGGCATGCTAGAACATAATATATTATCTTGCTCCTAATTAGAAAATGTAACTCTGGAAAAATGAGAATTCAGCATGCTTCCATTATTCTCTATGAACTGCATTTAAGAAGAAGAAGAAGAAGAACACAATAGCGGTGTGATGAATGAAAAGAAGGGAAGAATGTTGTCACCCCGGGATATTTCAAACATGTTACCCTCACCGAAGTTAACTAGTCAAAGATGAAAACCTCCATCCATATGAATGATATGTCCACCTCCTTTGCCCACTTTACTTTAATAGCAATATTGTCCTTCTCATTTCTCTTTCCAGATTAATGTTACCATGCAAACCAAATTCTCACTCATCCCCCTTACGCCCACCTGTCAACACCCCCCTAGTCACCTCATTCCACCCCTCCCCGTTGTCACACCAGACCCTGATAATCCCCCACCCTGCCCCCTCCCTTGAACTCCCCACTCCCAGCTAGCTGCCTGCTTACTTTCAAATATATCTATTTTATATTGACTTTTCTAGTTTTATTTATTATACCTACTTTTCATATGTCCAACCACCTTTCCAATATTTCTATCTATTTTTCAGACTAAAATTTTCTACTTTTATATAGTATATACCTTTTTATACAAAATTTTCCACCTTCCATATGTTTCTATCTACCTCATAGAAATTATTCTACCTTTATATAATTTGTACAGTTTTCATATGAATCTATCTACCTTCATATGATTCTATCTACCTTATAGAAATTATTCTACCTTCAGATAATATATATTCAGTTTTCATATGAATTTGTCTACCTTTCATATAAAGCTTTACGGCTTTATATAATCTGTCTGCTTTTCATGTGAATATATCTACTTTTGTATAAATCTATCTAACTGTATATACAGCTCCCTTTCTTTCACACGCCTATAATTTGCCTACTTTTTATGTATCCGGTCTAACTTTTAATAAATTTTTTCATGAGGGAGGGAGGACAAGATAAGAGGCAAAGTGATTCTATCAATTTATTTTAAGAAAATAAGAAAAAAATATTAAAAGGCTTCTCAACACTTTAAGAAAATAAGAGGAGTACCGGTTTAAACTGATTCTATCAACTGGTGAGCAGCCAGCCATTGCAGCATACCTGAGATTAATCAGCTAGTTAGCCTATTTTACAATGAGAGTCTACATATTTCACTATATAAGTTCAACAAAACCATTTAGTGTAATGAAACTTACATCTAGGTAATTCATAACTGATAAGAAAATCAACTTTCACTCGCTTATAGATTGCAGCTAAAGAAATTGCATTTATTTGACTCAAAGATAACCAAATCAACAAAAGAGACAGAAAAAAAGACCTACCCTGTTGTAGGAGTTACAATGATGTCAACCTTCTTGAAAATTTCCATATGATAGTACATTAACCTTCTCCTGCATCACACGCTTGCTGATGTAAATAGAGCATTGCATTGAAGAACACATTTAAGTAAGTGGAACAGAATCACAAATTTTGATTTACTATATTGAGAATAAAAGTTATAACATTTTTATAAATCTCTCAATGGAGCATGTTAAGTAGAGATCATCATCATGAAACAGATACTTGCAAGAGACGTCGTGGCATGGCATAACCTCTAAGTCTAATACAGGCAGTACTAGACCATATAACCGGTGAAAAGAAGAAACAAACACCAGATATCTTGCAAAGTAAAGTGACATCAGAAGTATCATTTTGAATTTAGATCTGGTTAAATTTATCATGGAGAGTGATCAAACAAGGACAACTTGTCCTGACCAACTTGCTCATTTAGATCTACCCAGCTTTTCAGATAATGTTTCAAATACATGTAAAATGTTCCAGACTGACACAATTACCACCACTCATCAATCTAAGTTTTTAGATGAAATGATATGCAACATGGAGCCATTCTATCACGTTTAATGACTAAAGGTCTTAGGTTCAAATATCAAAACCAATGTGTTTTCTTTCTCGGAGGGTGGCTATTGGATGTTGGGGTATAAAATATTTTTTGGGGCGCCAGTCATCTTAAGGTTTTGGGCAAAGTGGTTGCAAACAATGCTAAATGATATAAAAGCTTCAAGGAAATAGAAGATCAACGCAGTAATGACCAATTGCCCGAAATTCACCTGCACACCCCCACCAAACTCCAGAATGCAATTTTGGCATTTAGAAATTTGTTATCAACTTACCTAAGTCGTTGTGCAGAAACATAATCCGCCGCAGAGAACGTATGGAAAAGTTCCAAGCAAACTCGAGTATCAAGTGTTAATTTGGAACAAGTTCTACAGAAAGAAGTTGTTCAGTAATATATAACCAAAAATTGACAATAAGATTATGATGAAAAAAAACCAGATAAATAAACAACGTAATTAGATAAACCCATACTGGAGTTGAATAATAAGAAGAAAATTTACTCCTACAAAATATATTATCTTACCCGTCCTCATAATTGGGGTATAATCCACTTAATGCTTCGGCACCAATAGAAACAAGGTGGGCAGTTCGCATTTCTTCCAACTCTGGCAGTGTTATCTCTGTGATCTTGGACCATGAAATGCACAGAGCAGTAGATCAGTACCTCCATGAGGAGATGTACGTGTGCATCTATTCTTGCAGAAAAGAAAGTAATGATTTACATGTCTCTAGTAGGCTTACTTTGCACCCAAAGGATTCTAAAAGCAGATTGAGAGCATCCTCACACTTGGTGGAGATATCAGGACAGTAAACATCATGAAACCACTACAAGTAGATGGCAATATAAATGAAAAATACATTCCACATGATTAATGTTTAAATTTTAGAAGACAGTATAATTCATACCTCTGAATATTTTCCAAGTCGTGTGGATCTCAGGATGTCTAAATTAACAGATGGTGACAGATTTGGCAAACAAAGAGCTGACTGTAATAAGTCAGACATGGATTAGTTTATTGGGTAAAGTAACAATATACAGGATCAGCATAATCATAGTGCACTGAATGGAAAGGAACCATTTCTAGAACAATTTTAAGGCATGCTAGAACATAATATATTATCTTGCTCCTAATTAGAAAATGTAACTCTGGAAAAATGAGAATTCAGCATGCTTCCATTATTCTCTATGAACTGCATTTAAGAAGAAGAAGAAGAAGAACACAATAGCGGTGTGATGAATGAAAAGAAGGGAAGAATGTTGTCACCCCGGGATATTTCAAACATGTTACCCTCACCGAGTTAACTAGTCAAAGATGAAAACCTCCATCCATATGAATGATATGTCCACCTCCTTTGCCCACTTTACTTTAATAGCAATATTGTCCTTCTCATTTCTCTTTCCAGATTAATGTTACCATGCAAACCAAATTCTCACTCATCCCCCTTACGCCCACCTGTCAACACCCCCCTAGTCACCTCATTCCACCCCTCCCCGTTGTCACACCAGACCCTGATAATCCCCCACCCTGCCCCCTCCCTTGAACTCCCCCACTCCCGCGCTAGCTTTCGCTCTCGTTTACTTTCAAATATATCTATTTTTATATTGACTTTTCTAGTTTTATTTATTATACCTACTTTTCATATGTCCAACCACCTTTCCAATATTTCTATCTATTTTTCAGACTAAAATTTTCTACTTTTATATAGTATATACCTTTTATACAAAATTTTCCACCTTCCATATGTTTCTATCTACCTCATAGAAATTATTCTACCTTTATATAATTTGTACAGTTTTCATATGAATTTGTCTACCTTTCATATAAAGCTTTATAGCTTTATATAATATGTTCCCTTTTCATATGAATCTATCTACCTTCATACGATTCTATCTACCTTATAGAAATTATTCTACCTTCAGATAATATATATTCAGTTTTCATATGAATTTGTCTACCTTTCATATAAAGCTTTACGGCTTTATATAATCTGTCTGCTTTTCATGTGAATATATCTACTTTTGTATAAATCTATCTAACTGTATATACAGCTCCCTTTCTTTCACACGCCTATAATTTGCCTACTTTTTATGTATCCGGTCTAACTTTTAATAAATTTTTTCATGAGGGGAGGGGAGGACAAGATAAGAGGCAAAGTGATTCTATCAATTTATTTTTAAGAAAATAAGAAAAAAAATATTAAAAAGGCTTCTCAACACTTTAAGAAAATAAGAGGAGTACCGGGTTTAAACTGATTCTATCAACTGGTGAGCAGCCAGCCATTGCAGCATACCTGAGATTAATCAGCTAGTTAGCCTATTTTACAATGAGAGTCTACATATTTCACTATATAAGTTCAACAAAACCATTTAGTGTAATGAAACTTACATCTAGGTAATTCATAACTGATAAGAAAATCAACTTTCACTCGCTTTGCGGATAGCAACTTAATAGACACTATTCATTTCATAAAGTCCGAAAAACAACACTAGTTTCCAGATTAGACATCCATTATTTATATACCTATGGAGTTAAAACTTTTAAATCTGATTGGTAATCCTCTAGTGGCTTGACTGTGTCCAAATCCATGGATTGCAGAAAGAGAGACAATGCTGCATGCCTATGTGAAGTAGAGAAACAACCCTAGCGTCATCTCATTTAGATTCCCTTTAAATAGGGTTTAGCTACCTGTAAAGCGCAACAAGTCAGCCTAAAACCAGTAACTTGCTGTTTTTGTGCCTGGAAATTCTTGAAGAGTTTGCAACCATGTCCTATAGATGATAAAAAGTTTAAGGTGGGTAGGACGGCAGTTGGCCTGGTTAGTTTTAGAACAACGGACACAGAGCTTCAGTTTACTGTATTATAAAAACTAGCGATTGCTAAGTTGAATCTTTTCAGTGGAACAGTATTGTATATAGAGAGTGGCAATTTACATCCCTTGTGCACTCATCGAATCAGATGTATTGCCATGGATGTGTCACAGGGAACTACGAAGGGTGGATCTATTTGTACATCTGGTCCATTTTAAAACATGTTTCCAAAATCATGAGAAAGTAAATAGTGTATAAGCTGCAAGCAGCACCTTCTCACTCTGTCTTAAGTATGACCTCTCAGAAATAAAGAGTATGAATCCTTGAATAGATGTCAAAGGGTACGGAATCTTTGATTAGCCTATTGTGCCTCAAGTTTTTTCATCATTTCGATGACAATATTTGAATTCTTTTCCTAGGACTTTTGCCCATGCCTATATGCATTTTCTGCACTCTAAAGTTATAGCTAGTGCAAAAACATGTGCAACACAACCACCTCATGATCCCTCAAATGAAAGTGAGAAGCGTAGATAACTTGTCCCATCAACAACCTCCCTTACCACTCCAACAAACAGACATAAGCTAACCTGAGTTCTTAATTAACCTCTCACCTTCAAATTAAAAGCTACAGGCATCCCCAATTCATAACCTTGGATATCAAATCACCATTTTCGTTGGAACTTGTAAAGCACCCTCCCTCAGAAAAGCCCCCGCATGATGCCCGAAATAATGAGAAGAAGAGTTGCATGATAAACAAAGGGTGCTTGGTATGCTGGTGAAGGGAGTGTTGACAAAAGGAAGGGTTTGGATTCAGGAAGAGAAGTAAGGTGTATCTGTTTCTCGACATTGACAAACAGAAAGGGGGAAAAATAAATCCTATTGGCGTTCACCAGGCCATTTTGCTGAACCTCTTGCATGGTCTCCTCTAGTTGTTCACTGCATAAATCTATCAGGCACTTTGTCCCATCAATAGCCTCTCCATACCACTCTAATAAACAAACTAGCCACAAAACCTTACCTAGGAACCTCATCTCCATTCTTACTGATCAAACAACAGCAGAGCAGATTTTACCTCACCCTGTTGGGATCGGGTATATGAATTATCTTTCCATTTAGATCCATTGACGATATCTTCTCGATGTAATATTTGACTAGCAGTTGGGATATCCTTTTCTTTGTTTCATGAATCTAGGTCTTCTGAGGTCAAGTGTGATTGCTAGATGTTTACATTTCCAAAACATTTCAAGATGTTCTCTCTCATCTTATCATCAATCAAAATATTCTCTTAACTTCATATGAGTGCACCAAATTTTTTATGAGAATTTTTTTTTAAAAAAAGACCCTTTTTAAAATATAGGAAAAATGACTTTTTTTTCTAAATAATTAGCAAAATCGATCTTTTTTTGGCTAGCTCATCAAGGTTGGCCAAAAAGAGGTCGATTTTTCAAAATTTAGTGTTGAAAACACACGGGACTACTAGTCCCGTGTGATTAGCATTCGCTAATCACCTCCTAAACACAACCCAGAAAATACCCAGGACTACTAGTTCTGTGTGTTAAACAGAAACTATCGCCCCTTGGCTCGTAGCAAATGCACAGGGCTCCCAGCAAATACACAGAACTAGTAGTCCCGTGTATTTGTCGGGGTACATAAGCCCAGTCATGCCCAAAAATTAGGGCACAGCTCTCAAATCAATCCCGATCTCTCCCATGTTTGCGATCCCTCTCTCTGCACTCTCTCAAATCAACCCTGATCTCTCCCTCAACTCTCTCCTGATCTCTCCCTCCCTCAACTCTCTCCCGATCTCTCCCTCAACTTTGTTCCGATCTCTCTCCCCCACCCCATTCATCCTCTCCCACATCACCTCCTTCTCCCTCAAATTTCTCTCTCTCCTTCTCTCCAAATCCAAACTGAGGCTCATCGCTAAAATTTTTCTCTTGATTCACTCCGGCGTTGTTGAACTCCGACGCCGTCTAACCTCTCCGACGCCTTAAAGCTCCGACGCCAACGAACTTCAACTCTTCATCAAGGTAAAATTTTCTAATTTTGTATAATTTTTTAATTACAATTGTAGTATGAAAATAACCCTATATTTTGAATAATTTTATTTTAATTTTGATAAACAATATGGTTTGGTTAAAATTAGGATTTAACTACAAATTTAATAGATTAAATTTGATATAGGGGGTCTTTCAACTATGGTTTAACTAGAAACAAGATATATAAAATTTAATTTATGAAGTGTAATAGATAATTTGCATATGATGAATGTTAATATTTCAGTTCCGATGGCGAATGGAATACCCGTTATTTGCTTCTTTAACAGGACACTGAGTGTTGGAATGAAATATGTCTATATATGAGGGAGGATCTAGAAAAATGTTCATGTTATCTAAAACATGCAACTTCGATGAAATGATGAAGGAAATATATAGAATTACTAGAATTAACTATGGAGAGAATGCAACTAAGGTGTTCTGTAATTGTTCGACAAATGAAAAAAGAATAATTGCTATAGAGATCACCAATGATCAAAAAGTGATTGACATTATACGACTCTCTGAAAAGCAAATCTCAATTAAGTTGTTCATTGAAAATTTTTCAATATCCGGTGTTGTCCAAGTTTTGAATGCTCCGGATCGCGTGCTTACATAGTTTAATTTAGCACAGCACGTTCCACAAGAAATTGAAAGAATAGAGAGAAAGGCCAACAAAGGTGGGCATCTGATAAACTAGGAAAATGTGCATCATCAGTACATACACAAATGGACTGATCGGCATTTGAGTATCATGGAGCAGATTGATCCTCCTCTGCATGAATAAGATTATATCATATGGTATTGAGGGATTACTAGAATGGATAATAAATCAGACCACGGGTCCAGTCGACGAACACGAACAACATGCCCTACAACAGAGATACGTGCCAATGGGTATAGATGAGAGAGAACTTGTAAGTAATTTACTATTAAATCCATTTATTTGGTATTACTACAGTTTGCTTATATATATACTTTTTTTACTTAATTGCATATAGATGTTATGGATGATATTGAGGGCATTGCAAATGAGGGCCTAACACTTTCTGTCGCAGAAACAGATCCAGGTGTACATGCATCTCTATATCAACGGATAATGCGGAGGGTTCGTAGAGCTTTTCATCGAACTCATGAGGATCTTCATGATGGTCACGAGGAGATGACGCATAAGGATCTCTTATATGCACGTCGACCAAATAGACGAAGACGAGATGGATCTTGTACGTACGACAATGAAGTTGGTCCGTCATAGCCACACACGCAACCGGAGAGCGAGGTCGTACAAGCTCAAGTCCATGGAGGACGACGACGATCTGAGCAGGTATAAAGAGGGAGACAAAGGGAAAGGGGCGGACTTCTAGGTTGTATGTGATAGATAATGGACTTTCTGCATGGACTCTATTTGTAAATAAATATACTTAATATATTTGGATTTGTGATAATATTTTGGCGTATGGATATAATATGTGTTGTCGTGGACAATCTATTGTGTTATGATGTTTTGGATTGATTAGAATATTAGATGTGTATTAAGTTATGTTTATTTCTTAAAAATTATAAGTTATAAGGATTATACTGTTTTGATATGTATGTATATGAGATGAATTAATATTTTTTGTGCACAGGAAATATTGTATGTACGCAGGATATAAGCTAGAATAGAAGCGTGCATGTTTTGTACATGTTTGGGGATGTTTTGTAAAACACACGGGATACTAGTCCCGTGTGTTTTCTGAGATCGTTCGAACACACGGACTAGTAGTCCCGTATTATCTCGACATCGTAGAAAACACACGGGACTGCTAGTCCCGTGTGTTTTCTGGGTTCTGCTTAGGAAGTGATTCACGAACACTAAACACACGGGACTAGTAGTCCCATGTGTTTTCAACACCAAATTTTACAAAATCGACCTCTTTGGGGCCAACCTTGGTGAGCTGGCCAAAAAGAGGTCGATTTTGCTAATTATTTAGCAAAAAGGTCGTTTTTGCTACTTATTTTTTAAAAATGGTCTTTTTTAAAAAATTCTCCATTTTTTTATTATCCTCACTCATTTATTATCCAAGCTTTTTGCATACTACTGACCTTTTCCAGCATTCTTTTGTGCCCTACAAGCTCACATGTTGGGCATGTTGTTTCTTGATTGCCCAACATATTGATCAATAAGGATGCTCTGTACCTTCTCCGTGTTTAAATGGAAATACAGTTCATTTGACATCACAAGAACCCTGCGGTCACAATATACCTCAGAAAACACTTCTGCACTTCACTCACCTCCTTCAATTATATGAATAACAAACCCATCAACCTCACCATAATTATCACAGCTGTCCTGTGTTTAAGGTAAATGATTTGTATCTTTAGCCACGTCATTCTTCAACCTTTGTCAAAGGTATGTAGTGTACATGTTCTATGTTCATCTATGAGTTGAGTCCCTTGCAGATTGGATCTATGACTCAACCTGTTCCTTTTACCGGCTTGTCTAATTATGTATGAAATGCAAGATTGGATCCTGTATGTCCTCAAGCACAGGATATAACTGGAGACACTTGCTTTTCCCTCAATAAAGGTAGAACCTGGATCCTGTATAAGCCTTTTATAAACCAATGAAGACCATAATTTTAAGAAATATGCTACGGAATTAGGCCAGTAACTCATCAATTTTAAAGGATGAGATATGTCGAGTAGTAAGAACTAAGAAATATTAAACAAGCATATTACCATCAGGAAAAAAAAAACCAAGTTACAGTTTTAAGCAGGGACCTCCTCTGAGGGTGCTTCTACAAAAGAAAGAGATATAAATGCTTGGTTGAGGTAAGACTGAGGGCTAGGAACCTTGACCGATAATATTGTTGTGGAATCATGACTTTGATTTGTAAAGATACTAGCAATTCTAGAAATATGAGGAAGGAATCAAGATAAAATGATGTATGACACACCCCTAATTGCATAAGAAGAAAACAGCATACAGTATTACTTTAGACAGTGAAATTTTGACCTAAATGGCTGCAAAAAAGAAGCTGAAAGCATGCAACTCATCTCAATAGACAATAGAAATGAACTAAAGAGACATGTCAACAGAAATCATACAGCATGAATGAATTCTTACACCAGCATGGTATCCTCGACTGTGGCTGCAAGTGGAGAAACAACTTCAACCGTACCAGAACCACATATTAACCTACAAGACATTGGTTAGGGGATTACAAACTTGTTGTTCATACGATATTAATGGAAAATTTCCAATTTCAATGCATTGTCTTCATTCAATCACACTCAATAAAAACATGTATGCAAACAACTAGCGGCAAATTAAAATGTATATCGAGAAGGTCAGAGTAAATTTGACCAGTCAGAGCCGAACATCAAGACAATCAGACTACCAGCTGAAAAAAGAATGTAAATCAATACTCTGAGCCGAACAAAGCCACCCTTATTTTAAGGAAAGTCTAAAACAACCATCAGCTTTGGCACAAAGAACTAATGTGTATGGTCGTTAATCTCAATTATGAATGATTTCCAAAGACAGCTATGCTTGAATAATCCTATGGCCTGAATTCTTAGGTGTTTCTCTAAGAGTCCTTTAGCAAAGCATTCATTACAAGAATATTACCCTTTCATGTCGATTCTCGCAAAAGTCGTTTTTAAACCCACAACACCACAAAGTGAAGAGGGAATTCGAATTGAACCTGTGTTCATAAAATAAAGTCACTAACATAGAAGAATATCAGAACCAAGGATATAAAGTTCTTAGAAGTCAAACTATATAACCTCCACCATCTGTGCCCAATGCAGCTGGACATAATCCAGAAGCTACAATTGCTGCCGGACCAGAGGAAGACCCTCCAGTGTATCTGTCAGTTGAGTGTGGATTTCTAGTTGTTCTGTGAAGAAAAACAAACTGGAAACTTTAGTCACAAAATAATCATAGCTAGTTAACACATAGTATGTGTCAATATTAGATGCTACAGAAGCAATAAATTCGGTAACACGAGAAGTATAGGCGTCAAACATTTATTTTAAGAAACATTCCCATGATGCATAAATATAAAGCTTTTACAGGATGAGATGAGAAGAAACACATCCACAAGGAAAAGAATATCACTCGCTGCCTCTCACCTTTAAGATACAGGTTTGAAGCTGTAACCACTATAGGCTAGTCAGAAAAAGTGGAATCTGGAGTAACACTAGAGTCATTTACTTTTCATTTCATCACCATTAATGCCTTCTGAATTCTTGTCAGCAATTTAGGGGTTGATAATGGAGCACAGATCATAATACAAATATACAAGATCGGAAAGCTCCAAAAAAAGATTGACAAACATCAACATGATGTCACTTTTCTATGAGCAACTGTGAGCTCTCAGCCAGGTTAATTATTAGCGCGCGCCGGGGGGGGAGGGGGTGGGGTGGGGGTGGTGGGGGTGGGGGTGGTTAGATATCCTACTTTCTTGGATCAACCAGTTTAAGCTCATGCAACCACAGAGAAACTTGCAAATTCCTTTAGACTGGGAAACAAACAAGAGGAAGAGAAAAGAATGTTAAGTCTGCTATCGGTTTGATTCATAACCAAAGGGGAAATAAGCTATCAACAGCAGCATCTAAGTCTTGCCCCCCACCCCAACGTGATGGAGTTGGATATGGAATACAAGTCCCATGGAGGGATTGACAATACTTTAGTATCAGATGTCAAACGCTGACTGATGCCAAACTCTTGACAATGAAACTACTATTGTGATTTTCATAAATCCTGAAAAGTCAGTTAGCACATAGCAAAATCTACCTCATAGCTGATGAGTTTAAGCTTCTACAACCAAGGAAACCATCCAGAATTTCTGAAACAATGAAAGAGGCCAGAAGGAGAAGATGATAGATTAAAGAGAATGCAGCTACTAACATTCCTATATATATATTCTACGAACTAATAGTACACAAAAGAAAAAAGAGCGAAAGCATTATCCTGTGTAGGAGCCCATAGTAGTTAAGCAATCACCTAGGTTTCCTAAGAGTTAGAATCTGATGCAGAAGCTCGCTGGTATTAATAGGTTCAGATTATTAGACAACAATCAATATTTCATGTGCTATCAATGTATCATACGACAGATAATAAAGAATTAAGCTTCCCAGGCCAGTATGAAGTATTACCCTTCATACTCAGATGATCAACCTGCATATTCTTCATAGTTCCTTTATACAAATTAATTCACACATTTAAGACCCTCATCACTATTTTTTTCTACCTCTTACCTTTATACTTGCTCGTTCTCTTTCTCCTGGCCTCTTGTAACTTCGATGTTACCTTTCCTATTTTTACCTTCTAAGAGGCTTCTTCACCATCCATATTTTTTAAGTCTTCTTTTTGTAGACTGCCTAGAATAGATATACTTTTCTTTTACATTTTATATATGCATAAAGGACAAAAAGGTTTAGATCAAACAAGGCAGCCCTTGAACTAGACTTCTTGTGCTTTCAATGTCTGGTGCACTATGAAAACTCTGGATTAGAAAAACTCACATAAACAGTTTCTATGTCAAAATCATTTAATCAGAAGGATAATGTCAGATAAACCTATACTCCTTGATTTCCTATGAAGTACTTAAAAAGTCAATAATGCTGCATCCAAATAATTATTTAGTTTGACAGGCTACAGATAATTGTTTAATAGCAGAAACGATATATGAGTGAAACTTCAGTTTTTTTTTTTAAGATAATGGCTGAGGATCCACCATACACCATACTTTCATATACTGGTAATAACACGGATTGCATAGGGGTATCAGAAATCCCTAGAAAAGAAAGAGAAATATTAAACCTGAGTCATACAAGCGACACACATCTCAAATGGTGCATGCTAAGCCCAAAACCCAACAAAAATAGAAGTAAAACAAATGCAAGCAAAGACCTCAATGATGTCACCTCAAAGAAGAGTTATACAGCTTCAAAATCCTACCCATAATTTGGATTATTTCCAGTTGTCCCCAAACCAAATTCATTCATGTTTGCCTTCCCAATAAATATGACACCACAGCTTCGCAGCCTAGAAACACAAACCGCATCTTGTTTGACAGGCCGAAGTTTGTGTAGCCATGTGGTACCACCTGAAACTCATAGTGGACTTAAATAAGCTTCACATTTCATAATTTCATCCAAGAAGAATTTTCTGGATTTACCCTTCGATGAATGAGGGAAGCAGTCCGTGTCATCTTTAATCGCCATAAATATGCCATCTAGGATTGATAAAGGGTTTCCTGCACATGACATACATATATGGTTGCCTCAGCATGACTAGAAAATTGTTCTCGAGGAACAAACTTCTAAGGGCATATATGGGGACTGAAGTTGGTTATCAATTCACATGAAGTGCATCTATATATGGTCAGTACCTTCCGAAAATCTTTGTGTAGAAGCTGCAGCTTGCTTTTTCACATCATCCGCATTAAAAGATATTAGAAATGACATAGAAGGCTTCCTGTTGTTGGATTTTTCCACCGCTGAAATGATATGTTCCGCAAGCTGTAAATAAGCAGTTACCTTGAATGACACTTGATTTATCAGAACTAAGGGCTCTCAAGAGGAAACAAACTTACAATTGATGGTGTTGTGAGATTAGATCTGTAAGCATGTGCATAGTCACGGATGGTCCAATAAAGGAATGGAGGGGAATCATGATTCCAGTGCCGAGAAGAATCATAGGGGGAAAGACACTGCAGGGCTGATGCCAAACGGATTGTAGGCTCTTTATCTTCATCCAAAACAACTACACCAGGTTCTTTCTCTGTCATATTAACATTCACATTGCTGGTATCAATAGCTACATATATCCATAAGCTAAGAAGCACAGTTCAGTTGTTAATGCTTATCTTGACCTCACGATGTAAGCCAAAATTTATTCACTTTGGACTTCTTTTAGCTATATTGGCAGAGCAAGAATTTTTCCATCCTATTCAAATAGGGTCTCAAGTGCTTGAAATTGTTGCGAAGACATGAACATGCTTTGACAGGTTAGATTCTGAATATCTTTTTGACTCTAGAAATGTTTATCCATTTTATAATATACAAGACAAAACCTGTCTAGAGAGCTCTATTGCTTTGGATCTTAGTGAGTCAATTGCCAACCTTGAAGCTTTGGGATATCATAACAGGTAAACAAAAGAGATTCTTTCTCCAGAGTTACCTCAGGTGTTTGTGAAGTGAGAAGCGGGAACAAGATAATATTTCTATACATATTGAATCTATACATACTGAGTTGAGGTTGGCTAATGACTAATCTCATTCCAGTTGTAAAGATTGACAATAATGATAGTAATTTCATCATGTTCCCAAAGCATTCTCATATTGATATGCGATTACTTGACGCTACTGCCTACTAGTGCTGCCTACATCTCCACCAAGTTACTAAGCTATCTATGTACGGTTAATCAGATCATTTTGGCAATAAATCTCTGACATTAGAATCTCAGAGATTAACATTAATTTACCAATGCATGTGTTTTCCAGTTAATTTAAGATACTAAAAAAAAAAAAAACTACTTGAATTGGCTTATCCTCAGCATTTTGTTTACTCCAAGAAAACCAGGTTCACAGGGGTATAAAACCACAAAGCATATAACTAGGCCTCCAGTTACCCTTTCTATTTCGGTTTCGATTTATCAACCAAATTTGAGATTGCTGAAATTTAAATACCTCATGCATTCTCTTCTCTAACTCCATCTGTTTTCCCAACATAAATTTCGATTCAAATACAAGACAAATAGACATATCGTAAACACTTGTTCAAACTAATCCTACTTTTCTCTTAAACATGATTCACTCACATTATTGCAATTGCACATGCATATCAGTATACGATACATAAAACAAGGTAATATTTTCAATAAATAAAAAAATTTACCTTGGGGCGGAAACTCGGGACGAAACATGGGCTTCTCAGGAATCACAGTGTTCCTCAGCACCTGCAAATTAATTACTAATTAATTACATGAATTACTCAAACCCAGACTAGAACGATCAAAACAAAAGAAAATTGCGTAAAAATCCAAATCGACCTTGTTAAAATTGTTATTCATTCTCTTGAACACCTCTAGTATGATAGCCCCCAAGATCGGCAGTTCGATCACCCACACAAACATCTTCAGCGCAAATCCCGTCAAATGCGGAGCTGATAATCATAATAATTATAATTAAATAAATAAAACCCCCAAAAATCACGAAAAAAAACCCTAAAATAAACCAAAACCTAGATTTTCGATCGGAATTAGGAGAGAGGAGTGACCTTTGACCGTAGTAGTGGGCTGATACTTGACGGCGGCGACGTCGACCTCCTCCACCGGCAGCATCGCGCTCTTCTTCCCCATCGTAAAAAAAAAACCCTAGAAACGCCCCAAAAATGAAGGAGGAATAAATGTGTGAGAAAAGATGTGATGAAATGTGATGAAGTAACGGAGTTAGTTGACGAGGTATCGGTGGGGAGAGAGTCAAGAAGAGGAGGCGATGACAAAGAAACTAATGGGGTATTTATTTTTGACATGGGTTTTTTTTTATATTAGTCCCTGACATGTTTCATATTCTAAAGGGAATCCATCAAATGATTCAAATTGCTATTTGGTACCAAAATTCTTGAGTTATTATAATTTTAATCAATCAAATCATTGAAGTTACTCTAATTAGGTACCTTAATTCTTACACTATGCTAAAATTATGGGTTTTTTTGGTAGAAACCATCTTTAAAATAGAGTAATTACACGGAAACCATCTTTCATTTTAAATTTATACACAAATCACCGTTAAGTGGGTTTTTGTTGCAATCGACCACCTTCTAGTCAAATTTTTTACCAGAAAATCAATATTACACTTAAAAACCTCACACTCAAGCCATGTGATTCATTTTGTTAGTGCATAGGTCTTGTTAGGATATAACACACATGCTTTAAACTTGAATTTTTTAAGCTTATTTTTTTATTTTTAGTTAAAATTTGATTTGGAGGTGATTGATTGCAACAACAAGCTACTTTAAAGGTGGTTTATGTAAAAATTATAATTGAAAGGTGGTTTCCATATAATTACCCTCTTTTTAAGGTGGTTTCTAGGAAAACTAAAATTACTCCCTCCAATCAAGTGTGGAAATAGCAATTGGTGAGACTAATTTGAAACAACTTGTGAGAACTAGGGGGGCTAATAGTCCATGATAATAGAGTTTATTTGGTAATTTCTCTAGTTGTAACATTAATTACTTTTGATTAGAGGGGCTGGTTTCAAAATAATTTAAGAAATTTGGGACCTAATAGCAATTTCAATGAAGTAAGGGACTGAATTTCAAATAAATTAAGAATTGAGGGACCACCTAGCAAATTTAGTGAGGACTGATTCTAAATATGAAAGATGCGTAAGGGAATAATATAGAAAATGCCAATTTGACGTCTGATTGATTGTAAGAGGGAGCGTGATGGTACTTACAACTCATAACTGGCAAGTGCGGTATGGTTCAGTGAAAGCGTGGGGTCTATAATAAAAAACGCGAACCTTTCGAGCTTTAATTAAGCCCCAAAAATGGGGCGAGATCCTTTGGCTGATTGGTGACTGTACGAGAGTTAGTTGAGACAAGGAGTTCATGGCATTAATAAATAATAAAGAGTTCGATTCCTATAAGAACGCCCCCACATTGTCGGTGAGAAAAAGGAGTTCATGGCATTAATAAAGAGGGCAATTCTTATCAGTACGCTCCGCACAATGTATGGCGTTCTGAACGAAGCATGAGAACCACAATAAGGATATTTTGGTAATAATCATATGTCATATGTGGTGGAGATATTCCCGTAATAAGAACATTACTCATCCTCTTTTAGAAAGATCCAACGAATGCGTTGCTAATGGGTTTTCCCCAATTTCTAGAAATAAAATATAATATTATAAAACTATAGGATATAAAGGTAGTGCACTTAATAAACTTTGTTAGCTTCATTCCATCGCATTTTACATGATTATTTGAGTTTCTGTTATTAAGGTTTTTAGTGTTTTAGCCCGTCTAATCTGATTGTTTAAAAGTTAAATGGGCTAATAATTTTAAATGAATGTAATGGGCTATTTTTTTTCTTTGATGCTATATAACGATTTTTAAATGACAATTCTATGATCTTTCAACGCTTGTTATTATTATTATTATTTTTTTTTTTGGGGAGGGGTGGTGATAATCTCCTAAAGCAAACCATAATATTTTAAGGGGGTGTTTGGTACACTATAATTGTATTTGTAGAAAATGTTGCGTGCAATATTTATTATAGGAAATTAACCTTACATCCATTGTTTGGATATTTGCCCTTTTATTATGGTAGATGCATTTCGCAATGCAAATCTAATGTTTAGTTAGCCACAAAATCTACAGGATTTACATATTTTATTATAGGATATACATTTCCATTGTAAATCATGTGTTTATTTCTCTTTAAATGTAAAAAGATCTATACATTTGAGTTAACTTCCACTCATTTGATGTTGCGGCGGTAGTTTTTAGGTTTTTTAGTCAACGCAAGAACTTGCAACATTTATTGCGGCCAATTTTTCCGCAACAAATACTATAATTTTAGTTTACGAAAAATATAAATCTAAATACTATCGACAACAACCTTGTTGCAAATTAAATATTAAAAGTAGAAATTTAGTTGCAACACTTACTGATGTAAAATCATTTATTGTCAACCAAATAGGGGGTGTTTGGTTGGGGTGTTTTATAGAAAAGTTTTGGGAAATATACTGACAGGGGCAGTTTTGTAAATAAAAGTTTTCCCACTATTTCTCAAAATTGTGTTTGGTTCAGAATAACTTTACAATATTTTTTCAGAAAGTGCAAATCAGACTTTTAAGAAATAAATTTTCACTCAAAATGGGCGAAAAATACCTAGAAATCTGACACAATTAATATAAAACTAATATTTTGTACTTTTTGAACCAACCAAACAAAGAATTTACCATTTTCAGACTTTTAATATTTCTATAAAGAATTACCATTTTCTTGTTTTGAACAAAACAAACAAAGTACAAATTATAAGAAAACTTGTACTTTTTGACTTCTCAAAACTTTTCTCATAATTTTTAAAGAAATATAAGAAAATCTATATTTTGGGTGTTTTACTTTTCCTATAATTTCTAGAAATTGAACCAAACACCCCCTAGGTGGAGAAATATCCTAGAATAGAATTTTACTCCCTCATTTGAAGTTGCCACTGAACGCTATTATGGCCCAGGTATCCTTACGGAGGAGTGGCCCATTCGTGGAGGTTCACGAGAAGGCCTAATATCGTACCAGCGGCTGGCCCATTTTGTTAGTAGAAGTTCACACATGGAATAAATGACAACTCGTTGGGACGTAAACTACTCCTTAACTTGCATGCACGAAAAAAATACACAGAAAATAAAATGAGTTAACCCGTTTTAACTTAAACGAAAAAAATACAAAAGAATTAAGAAAATATTTCTACACAGATAAAAAAAAAAGTTAATCCTGAAAAATGAGAGTTTTACTTAGTCTACCATTTCTTTAAGGCTTAATTGCACTTAAAGATGGTATATATAGTTTCCTACTTTGCACTAATATACCCTCACTTATTTTTGGCACCATTTATACACCTAAAGTTTTACAAACTTATATTTATATATCCACACTTATTTTTATAGCACTTATATACCCTAAAGTTTTTAAAATTGACTATTACTTAAACATCAAAGTTGAGGATCAAGTAACATCATAAACAAGCGAGGGTAAATAAGTTTAAAATTTTAGAATATAGAAGCACTATCAAAACAAGTGAGGGTATATAAGTGCAATACAATTGATATTATAGGCTGTTTAAATGCAATTAAGCCTCTCTTTTAGTAAAGAAAATAATAATAATTTTATTCTCAGTAAGAATAGCAGTAGCAATAAAACAGCAGCTGTCTTTATCATCTTCGATGTCTATCAATAATCCCATATGGTGTTCTTCGATGTCTATCAATAATCCCATATGGTGTTCTTTAAAAGACAATAAAAATCGATGTGGTCACTCATGAACCACAATAACAGTTTCTTCACTCCCAATCAATCATTTTCCAACTATTTTACACTAGTTTCTGTCACGTATGAGATGCACGTGTTTTTTTTTTAAGAAAAACCAATATTCTGGAAGAGTTGATAATGTTCTCATTGGCTGTTTGGTTGGGGCAAAAAACATGGAACCTATTATTATAGGAAATATATTTTCTGTAATAGTTTCTATTTCTTTGTTTGGTTCATGTATTGCATGAAACTAAAAAATTAATAAAAAAATTTAGGAAAATAATTTTCTTATGTCCTCAAAAGTACTGCCAAGTCACGATTCTATTAAGGGTAAAAAGACAAGAAATTACATTACAGGAAACACATTTCCTATAATGTTTTTGCTTTCCTTTGACTGGTTACATTGAAACAAAGAAGGAGGGTGATGCGGCAACCCCAACACCACCCCCCCCAATTGGTTGATTGACCTTTGTTTTAGAAATACATTTCCGGACTTTTGGTAGGAAGTCACTTATTAACCGTTTTTTAGGGCTTCATTGACAAATTTTCTCTTTTTTAGGTTTTAGGGAAATTAACCAAACATCCCCTAGTAATCAATGAAGGGACACAACTAAATTTTCAAACTCTATTCTCATCTTTTTGTTATCTCTATTTTTCTCTTTTCTTGATACAAGAAATATGAAGATACATATTTATAGCGTAGAGCTTTTATCAATAAGACTGAAAAACAAAAATTCCCTCATATGGGGAAACAATTTGTAGGCTTTCAATTCTGAGAACCAATGACATATGTTCTCCATGTAAATGATGTTTCACAAACAACACATTTACTATGAGAACTCTTCATTATGAAACATATTGCACTTGTAGCTTTATCAAGTGAAGTCGACCTCCTAAACTTAATCACTCAATGAACCATGCATACAAATGTAGCTGTCAAAATCAGCTCCACTATTTTCTCCGTACGCCTTGTCTAAGTCAATATAGATTTGGATGCAGAGACCATTATTTTTAAAAAATGACAATTGATTATCTAGTGGGTGGTTGAAGTTCTTTCTAATTAAATCTAACACTCAAACATATCTCCCATGAATTGTATTTATTCTTAATTTGCACTTAAAGAAAAAAAATCTTAACCATTAAATAGACAATCAACGAATATGATAGAGTAGTGGTCCATCCACTATTTTTTCTGTAGTGGAGACGATCCGTATCCGGTATCCAGTCACTAGCATGCAATCGTTTGTAGCGATGATGCATTTGTCTAATTGGTAGTTCTGCCAGTATAAAGACTCGTCAAAATTTATATTTAGAATCCTAAATCTTTTTATTTGAAAATTCCACTCCCAAATCTCCGTATTTGTATGTAACGACATTTAAAGAACAAACTAATGAATGGATTTGGAGGTGCAAATCCCAAATATGAAGTGTTATGTAAAATGAATTAAAAAATTTGACGGCCTAATATGAAACTAATTTGACATCATAAAAAAAATGGATTTTCAAATGCACCGAATTCCAAATTGATGTTTGAATTCAAAATAGCAAATTCATTTATTTTGTATGCATGTGTTCGCTCACGAGCCACAACACTGATCAATTTCTTCCCTCTCAATCAATCATTTTTCAACGAAATAAACGTGCGTTTTAAAGGAGGGAAAAGAAAAGAAAAAAGAAAAAAGAAAAAAATCTTTTGCGTGCGTGATAACCATATTAGTCGACTACAACTCATATTAGTCGACTACAACTCATATTAGTCGACTACAACTCATATTAGTCGACTACAACTCATATTAGTCGACTACAACTCATATTAGTCGACTACAACTCATATTAGTCGACTACAACTCATATTAGTCGACTACAACTCATATTAGTCGACTACAACTCATATTAGTCGACTACAACTCATATTAGTCGACTACAACTCATATTAGTCGACTACAACTCATATTAGTCGACTACAACTCATATTAGTCGACTACAACTCATATTAGTCGACTACAACTCATATTAGTCGACTACAACTCATATTAGTCGACTACAACTCATATTAGTCGACTACAACTCATATTAGTCGACTACAACTCATATTAGTCGACTACAACTCATATTAGTCGACTACAACTCATATTAGTCGACTACAACTCATATTAGTCGACTACAACTCATATTAGTCGACTACAACTCATATTAGTCGACTACAACTCATATTAGTCGACTACAACTCATATTAGTCGACTACAACTCATATTAGTCGACTACAACTCATATTAGTCGACTACAACTCATATTAGTCGACTACAACTCATATTAGTCGACTACAACTCATATTAGTCGACTACAACTCATATTAGTCGACTACAACTCATATTAGTCGACTACAACTCATATTAGTCGACTACAACTCATATTAGTCGACTACAACTCATATTAGTCGACTACAACTCATATTAGTCGACTACAACTCATATTAGTCGACTACAACTCATATTAGTCGACTACAACTCATATTAGTCGACTACAACTCATAT
The DNA here is from genome assembly GCA_012295165.1 of Asparagus setaceus. NCBI lineage: Eukaryota > Viridiplantae > Streptophyta > Magnoliopsida > Asparagales > Asparagaceae > Asparagus > Asparagus setaceus. Next base: position 2,025,960 of record CM022701.1, on the reverse strand, counting down.
TAGTCGACTACAACTCATATTAGTCGACTACAACTCATATTAGTCGACTACAACTCATATTAGTCGACTATAATGCCTATTAGTCGACTACAACTCATATTAGTCGACTACAACTCATATTAGTCGACTACAACTCATATTAGTCGACTACAACTCATATTAGTCGACTACAACTCATATTAGTCGACTACAACTCATATTAGTCGACTACAACTCATATTAGTCGACTACAACTCATATTAGTCGACTACAACTCATATTAGTCGACTACAACTCATATTAGTCGACTACAACTCATATTAGTCGACTACAACTCATATTAGTCGACTACAACTCATATTAGTCGACTACAACTCATATTAGTCGACTACAACTCATATTAGTCGACTACAACTCATATTAGTCGACTACAACTCATATTAGTCGACTACAACTCATATTAGTCGACTACAACTCATATTAGTCGACTACAACTCATATTAGTCGACTACAACTCATATTAGTCGACTACAACTCATATTAGTCGACTACAACTCATATTAGTCGACTACAACTCATATTAGTCGACTACAACTCATATTAGTCGACTACAACTCATATTAGTCGACTACAACTCATATTAGTCGACTACAACTCATATTAGTCGACTACAACTCATATTAGTCGACTACAACTCATATTAGTCGACTACAACTCATATTAGTCGACTACAACTCATATTAGTCGACTACAACTCATATTAGTCGACTACAACTCATATTAGTCGACTACAACTCATATTAGTCGACTACAACTCATATTAGTCGACTACAACTCATATTAGTCGACTACAACTCATATTAGTCGACTACAACTCATATTAGTCGACTACAACTCATATTAGTCGACTATAATGCCTATTAGTCGACTACAACTCATATTAGTCGACTACAACTCATATTAGTCGACTACAACTCATATTAGTCGACTACAACTCATATTAGTCGACTACAACTCATATTAGTCGACTACAACTCATATTAGTCGACTACAACTCATATTAGTCGACTACAACTCATATTAGTCGACTACAACTCATATTAGTCGACTACAACTCATATTAGTCGACTACAACTCATATTAGTCGACTACAACTCATATTAGTCGACTACAACTCATATTAGTCGACTACAACTCATATTAGTCGACTACAACTCATATTAGTCGACTACAACTCATATTAGTCGACTACAACTCATATTAGTCGACTACAACTCATATTAGTCGACTACAACTCATATTAGTCGACTACAACTCATATTAGTCGACTACAACTCATATTAGTCGACTACAACTCATATTAGTCGACTACAACTCATATTAGTCGACTACAACTCATATTAGTCGACTACAACTCATATTAGTCGACTACAACTCATATTAGTCGACTACAACTCATATTAGTCGACTACAACTCATATTAGTCGACTACAACTCATATTAGTCGACTACAACTCATATTAGTCGACTACAACTCATATTAGTCGACTACAACTCATATTAGTCGACTACAACTCATATTAGTCGACTACAACTCATATTAGTCGACTACAACTCATATTAGTCGACTACAACTCATATTAGTCGACTACAACTCATATTAGTCGACTACAACTCATATTAGTCGACTACAACTCATATTAGTCGACTACAACTCATATTAGTCGACTACAACTCATATTAGTCGACTACAACTCATATTAGTCGACTACAACTCATATTAGTCGACTACAACTCATATTAGTCGACTACAACTCATATTAGTCGACTACAACTCATATTAGTCGACTACAACTCATATTAGTCGACTACAACTCATATTAGTCGACTACAACTCATATTAGTCGACTACAACTCATATTAGTCGACTACAACTCATATTAGTCGACTACAACTCATATTAGTCGACTACAACTCATATTAGTCGACTACAACTCATATTAGTCGACTACAACTCATATTAGTCGACTACAACTCATATTAGTCGACTACAACTCATATTAGTCGACTACAACTCATATTAGTCGACTACAACTCATATTAGTCGACTACAACTCATATTAGTCGACTACAACTCATATTAGTCGACTACAACTCATATTAGTCGACTACAACTCATATTAGTCGACTACAACTCATATTAGTCGACTACAACTCATATTAGTCGACTACAACTCATATTAGTCGACTACAACTCATATTAGTCGACTACAACTCATATTAGTCGACTACAACTCATATTAGTCGACTACAACTCATATTAGTCGACTACAACTCATATTAGTCGACTACAACTCATATTAGTCGACTACAACTCATATTAGTCGACTACAACTCATATTAGTCGACTACAACTCATATTAGTCGACTAATGCATCAGATTAGTCGACTACAACTCATATTAGTCGACTACAACTCATATTAGTCGACTACAACTCATATTAGTCGACTACAACTCATATTAGTCGACTATAATGCCTATTAGTCGACTACAACTCATATTAGTCGACTACAACTCATATTAGTCGACTACAACTCATATTAGTCGACTACAATGCCTAGTAGTCGACTACTGAACCTGAAAATCTATTTGTGCATGTTTTTGTGCATGTTCTACAAAACAAACAAAGAGTTTTTATGTGGTTCGGCCAAACACGCCTATATCCACGGTCTCTTATCCACTATCTTCAAAAACAATGCAATCAATACAATCGATGCAAGTTTTGCACGAACAAATTTGAGAACCCTCGCACATCTCATATCTCTCAAGGAACCCGAGAACATCAATCACTCAAAAGCTTCAAGAGGTCATCATTATATCACATCACTCATAGAATCCAAGAACACCGAATCTTAAGAGTACTAAGAAGATTCTCCACCTCACCAAGAGGATGATCTTCTCAACACAAACACATTCTTTTATATAGTATTTCTTCTTTACTATATCCAATGACCAATTAAAATACTCTTGGCAATTTTGAAGAGCAATATTCAAGCTTCAAATTTATGCACCCTTCAAATTTCTGTTATTTGCATTCTCCAATGTTGACTAGTCTTTTAATCTTCCTAGCCAACACCTCAATGCATTTATGAGACTTTGGAGAGAATCCCAACATAGCTTGACATGTTTGCAAGGATTAGATTATTATGTAATATTTACAAGATGTGTTGTTGATTTGCAAGATGTGTTTCTTAGGCTGACTTTTGATTTGACTTGTAATTTGGTGTTTGGTGTTGATCCTGGTGCTTTATCGGAGGGATTTCCGACCATTCCGTTTGCGAGGGCGATGGACGATGTGACAGAGGCCTTGTTCTTCCGACAGCTGGTGCCTCCGCCATGGTGGAAGCTAATGAGATGGGCTAAATATCGGCACAGAGAGGAAGTTGCGTGACGCTGGGGTGTTATGGATGATTTCGCCGCTCAAACCATCGCGAAGAAAAAAGAGGTGATAATCTACGGATGTGACATATTGACATGTTATATGGAAGAAGAAGATTCGAAAGGAACAAACAATAAGTTCCTTAGGGACACGGTGGTGGAGTTCATGCTTGCCGGGAGAGACACGATTGGTGTGGCGTTGACGTGGTTCTTCTGGCTCTTGACCAAGAATCCAGGAGTAAAATCAAAGATTCTTGATGAATTGAGGGAGCTTTTGGATGAAAAGACATGGAAATTGGTCTACTTGCACGAACATTAAGCGAGAGCTTGAGGCTTTACCCTCCGGTTCCATTCATACGCAAATGTGCGGTCAAGACAGAGGATCTACCGAGTGGAAAGGTCAAAGCGAAGCAAAAGATTGTGTTTTCGATATATTCGATAGCGAGGATGGAGGGGATTTGGGGAGAAAATTGCTTGGAGTTTAAGCCTAAGAGATGGATATCGGAGAGAGGGAAGCTGAGGTACGAGCCATCGTACAAGTTTTTATTGTTTAATTGCGGTCCGAGGACTTGTTTGGGAAAACGCATAGCATTTACTCAGATGAAGATTGTGGCGGCTGCCATGATAAGCAAGTTTGATGTGGAGGTGGTTGAAGGCCATGTTGTTGAGCCCAAGTGTTCAATAATACTTCACATGAAGAATGGGCTCATGGTGAGGGTCAAGGAGAGGAGGGAGTTTATGTGAGAATGGTTAAGTAATGGTAATTTTCCAATAAGAAGATTTAGGAGAATATAAAAGTAGGATAGAACTTCGACGTCTAATATGAAAAAGGCAAAAACACATTTTTGTCCCTACTTTCATTTGGAAACCTATTAGACCAAATTTTTAAAAGGAAATAAAAAGCTGACTCATCTGTGACTAACAATGAAAAAAAAAATCAAAAGCTCAAGCAATTTCATCAGAGATACATTAAGAAGAAGATATATTTTCTCAATTCTAGGAGAGGTTACTGCACCAATGCAATCCATATTTTTTTCATTTAATCAACACCATGACACTTTACACTCCAGTCTAGGATGCACATTCTTACTACTAATTTAGCGGAATTACAACATGACGTCAAACCCCACATTTTGACTTTTATGATACTAGATTTCCAAAATCTAAAGCAATTACATGTATCCACATTGTAACATCAAATAGTGCTGTTACATGAAACGGCTTAATAAATTTAGGGGTGTAAACGACAAGTATCGAGGTGCCATTTAAAATAAATTAGAAGATTTGACAGTTTAACTTACAAATATGAAGATTAGAAGCTTAATATGAAAGTAGCATAAATTTTAGGGCTTTGTATTACAAAATCCATAAATATAAAAATGATTTTAGCACCGATGACTTTCAATCTGTACCGCAACTTTGAACTTTTGGTGAAGTTTTGGTGCAGTGGAAGAGTTCTTTGACAATCGTGACTTATTCTTACAGCCTTCAGCTTCCATTTTAAACTCAACACGTTGTATTCAGTATCTGGCTTTTATACGTACTGTATTTCGGTACATAAAGGGTAGAGTATAGTACTTTGATAGTTGCTAATGATGAGAAATAATGAGAACGACAACTGACATTTTCCTACTTGCAAAATCGTCAGTATTGCATTCATTTTAGGCCTTTTTCAAACCCCTTTCAACTCATTAATAAATCCATTAACGTGATTAGTTGAGAAACAGTTGGGAGATAATCAAATTTAGGACAACTCGTAGTTAATTCCATAAATTGAGTTAGAAAAGGGATAGGGATTGTCTCGATGCTGACAAATAATGAGCTTTCATCTCATAATAACACCAACACTGTGTTCTCCATCTGATAGCTAACATAATACAATTTTTAATGAAATCATTTGCATTGCACTGTTATTTCATGGTCGTTGTGGATGTCATTGAAAAGGATCGTCACATTTGTAAATGACGAAACTAATGTCGTGTGTCAGTGTTTTTGGGCCAAGAATTAGCCCGGACCCGTTACGAGTGTGCGCTAAGAAGTTAAACAGAACGAGTCCCCAGCAGGCCTACTTTATCCCAACAAGCGGGCCAGACCCGGTTTAAGCTATTTTGTTGAACAAAGCCATAACAGAGGGTGTCGGCATCCCAAATACCAGGAAAGAAGAATGGTACACTCGGCCCTCTTCCCCTCCAAAATTCAAGGGAGAGTTTCAATGTCGTTTTAATTTTGGCCATTGGACTAATTTAATTAATTTATCTATTATTTATACTGATTTATTTTTATCAGTATCTTTTTTGTTTATTGATTACTAATAGCTAGACATAGGGTGTGTTTGACAGCTTCACACCAATCCAGTTGAACTAAGCTGAGGGTCGTCCAAAGATATCATAGTTAAGGGCCTCTGTTTTTTAACTTATAAAAAAACTAGTTCAATGCCATACAAACTTTTGCGAGACACATTTTAAATCCTTAATCAAGTTAACTATATTATCCCGGTCAGTGGGCGAGTTGCCAAACGGGCCCATTGAGATAAATCGTTATATGATACTCGATAGAGGGTCCTCTATAGGGTTTCCTTTGTAGTTCTGTAGTTTTTTTCTCGGCTTTGGCATAGAATCGAACCTACCCTCAAGGAGTATTACACGGCCATGGCGACTCCATCACCTTTAGGAGTTTTGTAGTTATATAATGCATATAGTGCAAATTTAATTTATGCAATTGCACTCCTGCCCTGGGCAAAGTATTTTTCAGTCTATATTTAAAGACCCATGTTACGTCCAAAAATGGACTAAGTTCTCCCTCTTAAACTGGTTATTGTCATTTCTAGATATAATGCGCGCGCGCGCGCGCACAAAAAAAAAAAAAAAAAAAAAAAAAAAGAGAGGGAAAACTAATAACAAGTTTCCCTGCATCTCTAGCTCTTCATTTTGCAAGCTAATTGCGCACAAGAAAATTGCGGTGATTGATTTCAGTCATAGACTCGTATACGTTGGATGATGAGAAAGGAATAAATAATCTTTATAGATTTCAAACGCTAGCATTTCTTGACGAATTTACGAGACTTGAGTGTAAGTTGCAGGTGCAATGTTTTGAGCCATAAAAAAGAATTTAAATTGAACATGTCAATTGTAACTAACCTCTACGAAAAGTAAAAAATCGAACACTCCAGAAAAAAAACACAACAAGAATTGTGATTGCAAATTGTAAAATTGTAAAATTGTAAAAGTTAGATCTAAAAGCTGCAACTACATGCATATGATAGCAATTGCAGTGACTGTAATTACATGCAACTGATCCTTGCATCACAATTTCTATGAATGAGACATCACGCGATTTCGGGTTGGTAGAGGAAATTGCGATTCTTGTCAACAAACAATTCTAAATACCTCGACTTTTTCAGAACAGGTCTGAGTCAAATAGCAATGATTCGAAGCACTTCTTTTTACATTACACTATATTGGAAACCCAAGGACTCGCTCATATGGATATGTAAAATACAGGATTTCCAATCCTAGTAGGAAAATGAGGGAAATGGATACTCAATTTAAAGTAAGTAAACAGAATTCCATACTCGATCTCAAAGATACATATAGCATTGTATGTAAAGCCGTATTCAATGAAAATCGCATGTACGGCTTGGAGGGAGATCTTCATATCTTTCGAGATCCACCCCACAATATGGGGTCAAAAAGCCAAAATAAGTGATTTATTTTTAGCCCTTATAAAAGAAAATTGATTTTTAAACCTCTTCCACACTCATGTCACCCTGAGGTACTGCAAAAAAAAAAAAAAACTACAAAATCTGATCCAATTTATCGTAATTGATTAGTTAACATGTTGGTTAACCGTATTCTAAAATACAAAAAAGAGGTGATAATCTACGGATGTGACATGTTGACATGTTATATGGAAGAAGAAGATTCGAGAGGAACAGACAATAAGTTCCTTAGAGACACGACCGTGAATCTCATGCTCGCAATGAGAGAGACGACTGGTGTGGTGCTGACGTTGTTCTTTTGGCTCTTGACCAAGAATCCATCAGTAAAATCAAAGATTTTTTTATGAATTGAGTGAGCTTTTAGATGAAAAGACATATGACACATCGAAATTGGTCTACTTGCACGCAACATTATGCGAGAGCTTGAGGCTTTACCCTCCAGTTCCATTTGAATGCAAATGCGCGGTCAAGACAGAGAATCTACCAAGTGGAAAGGTCAAATCAAAGGAGAAGATTGTGCTTTCGACATATTCGACAGCAAGGATGGAGGGGATTTGGGGAGTAGATTGCTTGGAGTTTAAGCCTGAGAGATGGATATTGGAGAGAGGGAAGCCGAGGTATGAGCCAGCGTACAAGTTTTTATCGTTTAATTGCGGTCCGAGGACTTGTTTAGGAAAATACATAGCATTTACTCAAATGAAGATTGTGGCGACTGCCATGAAAAGCAAGTTTGATGTGGAGGTGGTTGAAGGCCATGTTGTTGAGCCCAAGTGTTCAATAAAACTTCACATGAAGAATGGGCTCATGGTGAGGGTCAAGGAGAGGAGGGAGTTTATGTGAGAATGGTTAAGTAATGGTAATTGTGTTTGCAATATTTGATGTTACATTGTGTATACAAGAAATTGCTTTAGATTTTGGAAATCTAGTACTATAAAAATCAAAATGTGGGGTTTGATGTCTTGTTGTAATTCCGCTAAAATACTAGTAAGAATGTGCATCCTAGACTAGAGTTTACTCGACGTTGGTGAAATGGAAAACAAGCTTTAATTTGGTGTAATAACAACATGTATCTAGAAATTATCATCTTTTTTTATTACTAATCACATATCTTTGGATCCATAGACATGACTTGTTCTTATTTTTGAAAAATTAAGAAAAGCAAAAATAAATAAATAAATAAATCTCATGCAACACTTAATAAGTTTTGCCCATAGGTCATTTGTTGATGCATTAGGTTGAGGACCGATTGAGCTGATCAGCTCAAACTGTGTCACCAGTTTCTTTCTTGTTAGAACTGATCAGCTCAAACTGTGTCACTAGTTCCTTTCTTGTTAGAGAATGTATTTTTAAAATTTTCCATCCATAATGGAGTTTATCGAACTAATATGCAGAGAGACAAAAATACTAACTCTAATTGACGCAGAACGGGAGCAAAAACTTCAAAATTCATTAAAAATGCTTCAAGTCAGAGAAAAATATAACCTTAGAGTCCACGAAGAAATATGAAAGAGTAAAATATTATTTGTAGGAAAAAGCAATCGCTCTAGAGTTTACGATATTCTGCTTAAATAGAAAATATAAAAAACTTCTACTAGGACTAAATTTATTAAAAATAGAAAATATCAAAAGTTACTCTAAAGGACTTCCTACAACTGAGGAGACTAATCAGTCATTTTTAATTAGAATCAAATTCGATTTTGATCCAAAACAAATCCCTTGCTTTATTACTAAAATGTCCAGATATGATAATTCATATGGAATTTCGGGAATATGAGCATCGCAAACTGCACCAAGTTGATTTGGTTGACTCCATCTCGTCAAATACATGAACAGTGTATATCATATGTCTGAAAATGCCTTGCGGATTGAGAGCTATGATCTTGTCTTCGCTACACAAATCAATGACCCTTCCTAGGGACCCGTTTCGCCTTCTGGGAACTCATTCACCACGCGTTCTATGTCACTAACATTGGAGGTTCGTAATGATCTTCTACTACACGTGGGTTAACCAGAACACTGATGTTCCCAGAGGAATCTTAAGCACCGTTCAACATTGACAACATTGAGACCAAAATCCAAATCCATGAGATTTTTTACTGGATAGTGATCCTCTCCATAGGTGGTAATTGGAGAGGGACCAATTACCCGAATCTTAGTCGTATATTCCAATGTTAAGGGTTGGGATGTGGCCACGTGAGATTCCACTATTAACCAGAAAATCGCTATTGTCTTGAAAACCACTATTATGAAACCACTTTGGTGATAGTGAAATCCTATGTGGCCTCATTATATCCCTTAAAATAAAAATAGATAGTAAAGAACCAGTTATAGATAGTAAAGAACCAGCTTTTAACTCAAAAGCTATAACTACTAAGTATTGGCCCAAACTCCTATTTTAAACATATAACTCTTTTCTTATCATATCCGATATGGGACATGCATCGGTGGTTAACTTGATTTGGCCACTTTACTTGTGCTATGATCTTAGCTCTAATATCATTTGTTGGGGAGTAATCAAGCCTGAATGAAAGTTAATGAGCTTTACATAGAGGCTATAAGAACTAATTTTAACTCAAAACCTGTAGCTACTAAATGTTGGTTCCAACTCCTATTTAAAACCTATTATTCTTTCTAATCCTAACCGATGTGAGAACTATACTCACACATGAATAGCCAACAAACCCTAGTCATTCTCCCGATGTATATTTAGACTTAATAAGTTTTAAATAGAGGTACAAATCAAAAGCTATAGCTACCAGCTATTGATTCAAACTCCAAATTTAAACCTATTACTCTTTCTCATCCTATCCTATGTGGGAACTATAATCACACATTAATATCTAATAGACCCCGGTCTCATCTGATGTAGAATGCATTATTAATATATTCATGGAGAAACTGGACCGTCAGAAGCGGGCTCGGTAGAGAAAAATAACATACAATGAAAAACAAGTCATATCTCTAAAACCGTACGTCGAAATTGGATGAATTATATATAAAAATCTTCAATCAAACCTATTTTTGTTTGGTTTGTCGCCTTCTATTTCGCGAAATTCCCTCTGGATTGAGAGATATTAGAGTTTTTGTCCTTTTTTATTACTATTTTGGGTAATATTTTAGGAGTTTGTTTTGATTAGAAAATAAATCTGGTTTGATTTTAAATTTGACCGATTTATTTCCTCAATCGTAGGGAGTCTTTAAGAATTGTTTTGTTATTTTTATTTTTGATAAAATTCTAATCCTAATAAAATTATAGTTTATTTTTCTATTTAAGTGGAGGATTGTAAGTCTTAGAGGCATAACTTTTCATCAATAAATTCCTCTTATTGTATTCTCTTTGTAGATTCAAAGTTCTCATGGATTCGAAGATTGTTCTTTATAAATTTAAAGAACAAACTTTAATAGATTCTGAGGTTTATTACCTCCGTGGTGCATTGTCATCTCTTGTTCAAGTCTATAACCCTTTCTTAACTTGTGCATGTGAAACTACTTGCACGTGAACTTTCCAACGAAACAATATTTAGTAGTGGGTCCCCAAACAATAACAATAGCTGTCATTTCCTCACGGTGACGTAATATTCATATGATGTGGCCACTCCCCAGCGGCACAGCCTCAAAAATTAGATTTATTCACTCTCATCAATCATTTTCCAACCATGTACGAATAAACGTGCAATCTAGAAAAGGAATCAACCCATTCTTCCATCAAATTCTCAACGAAATTAAAGACCGGGATCTTCTCCACTATAAAAAAAAAAAAAAAAGTGAAGGAACCACTACATAATCACAATTATTAATTATATAGTTGGTGGTTGTGATTTTTTCTTTGAGTGCAAATTAGGAATGAGTGCAATACACAGGGGTAGGGTGAGTGTTAGATTTAGATTGTATCATAACCGCCTACTAAATAATCAACGGTTGAGATAAAAAATAGTGGTCTCCCTAATACTTTTTTGTAGTGGAGAGGATCCAAATTCGAAGAAAATATCTTTTTGCATAATAAGCTTGAAAGAGGCAAGTCCTTTTTCCTTTGTTCTTGGATTATGAAGTGCTTAGGACAGGAAAGTTACATGTAAGAAATAGTAGCACCTATCCAAGTGTAGATAAGCTCCATGAAAAGATTGAAGTTTTAAGTTAGGCTAACCAGTACTTAAACACCCTATAATTTCTCTTAGTTTGCATTCATATATCCTCATTAATTTGTTTTTGGCAGCTATGTATATATCTGAAGTTTTTAAAATTTATACTTTAATACCTTCTGTTATGCAAACGCGAGAATTTTCATCGAATTTCTCATGTGTCCCTAGCAACCTAATTTTATATTTTTTTAATCCTTAATTTAAATTTACCGATCATAATTTTATTTTAAAATATAAATGGAGTAGGTTTAACAATGAATTAGTATATATTTAGTAAATTCAGCAAACATTGAGGACTAAAGTATTCTAAAATTAACTCATAAGTGTCACATGAGAAAATTCATAGGCGAATTCTCATGTTTGTAATAGAAAATTAAAATATAACTTTTACAAACTTTAAGATACATTAATGCTGCCAAAACGAGTGGAGATATATAAATAGAGATATATAAACACAGACTAGGGGGAAAATAGTGTATGCAAGTGCTAGTTAGCCTTTTAAGTTTTGCCCTTATAAATTTTTGAAGAGAGAATGACAATATACTCCTTGATCCGCTCGCTGAAAAGAGAGGAGATTATGGCATATTTTGTTTTGCCAATACCAAAATTACAAAAGTAGGCAAATAATGCTCCCTGATCAAACAAGACAGGAGCAAATATATTTCTTTCAAAGTTTTTCCTGTAGGGATATATAGAAGAAGGACGTGACCACTTACATCATGCACACGTTCATTAGAATTGACTTCTCAGTACGTAACTACATCAGATATCGTGAATTGGTTGATCATTTATGACACTAAATTGCAGAAGCAATAACTTAATGATTCGGCTCCTCTCCACTATTTAGATTGTATTATACCCGTCTACTAAATAATAAACGATTAAGATTAAAAGTAGCGGTCTCTCTACTATTTTTTTTAGGGGTTTTTATTTCAAGGCTCATTTGTTTACTCCTCTTTACCTCTAAGCCCACTAACTTTTGTATGTATCCTCCAACCCAATTATCTTTTTGTATTTGCCTATAAACCCAACTTCTAAAATACAACACTTGTATACGTGGGCCCCCTAATATTTTTTTAAATACCAATTATACCCTTTCATTATCTAATTAATTTTATCTAATAAAGTGGGCCTCTTTTTAAAAAAACGCAAATTAAATGAGAGGAGAGAGACGGGAAGTACTGTTCCGCCGTCTCTCTCCTCTCCAGCTCCTAACCGCATTTAATGCGGTTAGGCGCGGGAGAGGGGAGAAACGGTGGGAAACTGTTCCCCCCCCCCCCCCCCAACCTTTCTTTAAATACCAATTATACCCTTTCATTATCTAATTAATTTTATCTAATAAAGTGGGCCTCTTTTAAAAAGCATAAATTAAATGAGAGGAGAGAGACGGAAATCTTGTTCGCCGTCTCTCTCCTCTCCAGCTCCTAACTGCATTTAATGCGGTTAGGCGCGGGAGAGGGGAGAAACGGTGGGAAACTGTTCCCGCCCGCGGGAGAGGGGAGAAACGGTGGGAAACTGTTCCCGCCCCCCCCCCCCACCTTTCTTTAAATACCAATTATACCCTTTCATTATCTAATTAATTTTATCTAATAAAGTGGGCTCCTTTTTAAAAAAACGCAAATTAAATGAGAGGAGAGAGACGGGAAGTACTGTTTCGCCGTCTCTCTCCTCTCCAGCTCCTAACCGCATTTAATGCGGTTAGGCGCGGGAGGGGGGAGAAACGGTGGGAAACTGTTCCCGCCCCCCCTCCCCTTTCTCTCTCTCCATTTCTCTCTCTCTCTCTCCATTATTCCACTCTTAAAACCCAAGAATTAATTTTCTCTCACCCACTTTATCGTTCAATCAATTAATTCTCATTAATGTGTATGGTGTAAATTTGGTGGAATTTTATCAATTTCTTAGCAATTGAAGGTATAATTTTGCATCTCACTCAACTACCAATTTTATAGCATTAATTTATCACTTTATTAATGACAATTATTTCACATTATTATTCATTATTCATAAGAATTCATGACAAAGAATTTGCATTATCCTTTCACATTAATTATTTTACATGATTATTTCACATTAATTATATTTCACATTATCCTTTCACATTAATTATTTTACATGATTATTTCACATTAATTATATTTCACATTATCCTTTCACATTAATTATTTTACATGATTATATTTCACATTATCCTTTCACGTTAATTAACTATTTCACATTAATTTTTTATTTTATTCATGAAAATTATATCATGCTACACTTTCGCCTATCACGCTACACTTTTAGTCTATCACGCTACACTTTCAGGGTATCATGCTACACTTTCAAGTTATCACACTACACTTTCAGCCCATCACGCTACACTTTCAGGGTATCATGCTACACTTTCAGGTTATCACGCTACACTTTCAGCCTATCACGCTACACTTTCAGGATATCACACTACACTTTCAGTCTATCACGCTACACTTGTAGCCTATCACTCTATATTTGATGAAATTTGAATTTAGCCAACCGCTAATCTCACATAATTACATGTTATTATTTCACATTAAATTTTCATTTTATTTATGAAAATTATTTCCCAACCACTCAATTTCTTTTATTATTAGTGAAGATGAAATTTTTCTTAAATTTGTTTATTTTTGGTGACAAACATAGATGGATGAGGAATTGTACCGCTAATCTCAGTCCGCAACACATTATACACCACTTCAGCCCAATTGTACTCATTAAGAGTGTCCAAATTCTCAGCATATCTAAATGCAAATAAAGGACAACCCATATTAGCTTGAGGGCATAATATAAAGCCTATAATAAAAGCCACGAGCATCTGTGGCAAAAGAGGATCTCTATGCTCGGCCATCTCCATGATCAATTCACCCATCCTATTTCTTCTAGCACACACAATGTTCTTCTTTCCCTCATCAATTTGCTTCTTTCCTCTTCTAGTCCTACGCTTCAAATCCTCCTCAACTTCTGCCTTTGTTCTATATGAAAGCACAAGCTTGTAAAGTGTCTCGCGATCGCTTCTATGAAATCTCGTGTCTACTATCGATCCTCCAAATGAAAGACCTGTAATTCTGACCACATCCTCAACACCAAAGGAGGTCCATTTTCCTCCGATTTTGAAACTACTTTTAGCAACATCAAAGGCTTCCAACAAACAATCCACTAGAAGTGGTTGCATTGGAATATTGGGAATATCCAAATAGCCATAGAATGGCGTATCTCGAAGGGCCATGCGATGATCCTCCGACAACGTAGAAGAAATAAGGTCTCGAAAGTATCCAATATTAGATAGAATTTTAACAATATCCATAGCATCTGATTTTCTGCAACCAAAGTAAAACATAAGCAACTTTAGTATCATATCAATATTAAGATATATTAAGATCAAAAGTAGAGGATATACTTCTTGAGAGTGATGATTAAAAGTTCATAATGAATACAATGAGATTTGAATACAATGTAGGTGTCCAATACTAATAAAAAAACTTGCACTGGAGGACGACAACCCCATAGACATAATAAATTGTCCCTCTCTTCTACTCGAAAACTTGGAAAGATATCCTGTAAATCTTGAGGCACAAGTCATACATATCATTCAAAAAACCCAAAGAGTTAACATGTTGATGCAAAAATTTCCAGTAGCAGGGACGGTATCTTGATCATTGTTCAAGTTAGAGATATAGAATTATAATAAGCTGGTGTGTGTGTGAGAATTTGTTTATGTGTTTTACTTATATAAGATACTTATCCTCTTTTACCAGGACAAAGAAGCTGGAGATGATCCGGATATGGAAAATATTATTAAAGCATGTTGTTTATAGAAATCCTCTGAATCCTTGAGATACACTTACTGGGTTACGAGTTTCCATCCATTTTGTAGCACCAAAGCAATCCTCTTAGGTTAATTGGACATATATCCATTATGCTATTGAACTCTTTGGCTTAATTTTGGCTCTTTTTATTTCCTTTTGATAAATTCAGCAATGAACTTAAATATGTCAAAGCCTGGATGAATTAATTAATATAAATTATACTGAAACCAGCGTCCAATGTTCATCCATTTTGTGTAGCTTAAAAAATTAATTAATTAATATAAGTTTCTTGCAAATATATTAGCTCTATTGCATTAGGTGAAATTATGGCAAATATTACTCCTTACGAAATTATAGCAAGAAATATAGGATATTAAAGAGCATCTCCTCTCATACTTCACAAAACCATCCGCTAACCATCTGCTAACTCGTATACCTCATCTCCTCATTCTTTTACAAGCTCGCAAGGCAAGCACTCAAGGGGAAGAGGAAGGGGAAAGAGGAGAGGGGGAATAGCACATGTTTTTTATGCTCATATCATATCAAGTTCTATGTTTAAGGAAACACTGATTCGCTGAGAATCTAAAGAGAAATACCAAATAAATTATAGGGAAAGCTTGGAAAGATTCAATCTTGAAAGAAAATTAAAGTCAGATCTAGTGAGAGGAGGAAGCTTACCTTGGCTTAGATGGCAGCATTGTTACTCAGCGACGAGACGGCGACGGCGACGGCGACGATGGGGCGGCGACAGACGACAGGCGACAGCGACGGTGATGGCAACGAGAGGAGATGGCGACACGACGGCGGCGACAACGCTTGGGGGGAATGCGGTTGGGACGGCGACGGTGACGGGCGACAGCGACGGCAACGAGGCGACCACAATAGCGGCCACGAACGGGAGAGAATGGCTACGGGTTGATTTTGTGATTTAGGGCACAGAGATGAAATTTGTGAAGAAGAGGGGGGGAGAGAGAGAGAGTACTGGTAGGAGTTGGGGATTGAAAGGGTATTTAGGGGATTTTATCATCTTTTTGTACAAATACAAGTGGTATATGTACTGTATTTTACAGATTGGGTTTAGAGGCAAAAACAAGAAGATAATTGGGTTGGAGGATACATATAAAAGTTAGTGGGCTTAGAGGTAAAGAGGAGTAAACAAATGGGCCTTGAAATAAAAACCCCTTTTTTTTATAGTGGAGAGGATCCAAATTCATAACTTATAGCCTGAATTTCTAAATATTAACTACGGATAAACACATTTACTACTGCCTGTAGCCATTCATAGACTATTTTATTAGACCCCATTAAACTCTAGACAATGCTATTTGCTCGTTAGGTTGAGGTATCACGTTGAAATCACGAAACATAAAATTACCTTTTGCCCTCAAGCTAGAGAAGAATTTGTAGTACCTTTCAGAAAAACAAAGGTAATTTATAGTCATGTGATTTTTAAGTGACTAAATGAGTTGTTTGGTTGACAGGAAACAGAGCTATAGCAACTAATTTGGTCAGCAACAACATAACTGGAAATGCTGCTAATTGAATTTCCATTTAGCAAAAAAAGAAGGGAAAAAAAAAGAAGAAAAAGAAATTATCGCTGCAGTTAATTTGGCTGCTAAGTGCGGCAAATCCTCGAATTAATTAATAATTTCAAAATTAATATAGTGCCATTAATTTAGTGCATTTCAACTCGGAAAATGTAGATTACCATTAAAGACAAACAAACACTTTATTTGCAATGGAAACGATTTCCAGCAACAAAAGGCAGAAATCCAACAACTATAGCGACCAACCAAACACTGGACGACGGACCCCAGACTAATTATATGTCTTTCCCCAGACAAGTCCTCGGTCCGCAATTGAACGATAGGAACTTATATGACGGCTCGTGCCTCAGCCTCCTCGTCTCCGATATCCATCTCTCTGGCTTGAATCCCAAGCAAGCATCTCCCCAAACCCCCGCCATCCTCCCCATCGAATACGTCGCAAACAAAATCTTCTTCTTGGAGTTGGCCTTTCCATTCGGTAGATCCTCTGTTTTGACCGCACCCTTGTGCTCGAATGGAAGCGAAGGGTAAAGCCTCAAGCACTCACACAATGCTGCGTGCAAGTAGACCATTTTTGTTATGTTGAATGTTTTTTTGTCTGAATTCTCCCTCAATTCATCAAGAATCTTTGACTTCACGTCTTGATTCTTGGCCCAGACCCAGAAGAACCACGCCAGCGCCACACCGGTCGTGTCTCTCCCTGCAAGCATAAGATTCACCGTCGTGTCCCTAAGGAACTTGTTGCTCACTTTCGAATCCTCTTCCATATAAGATGTCAACAAGTCTTCTCCGTACACTTTCCCCTCTTTCTTTTTCGTGATGTTTTGAGCAGCAAAATCATCGATAACGCCCCAAGCTTCGCGCAATTTCCTCTCCTTGCCTATACTTAGCCATCTCATTAGCTTCCACCGAGACGGAGGCACGACATGTCGAAAAAAATAAGGCCTCCATCGCATCATCCACCGCTCTAGCAAACGGAATCGTCGGAAATCCCTCGGATAAGCAACCGGGATCGACACCAAACACCAAATTACAAGTCAAATCAAAAGTTAACCTAAGAAACACATCTTGCAAATCTACAACACGTCCTTCCTCAGCCATTTTGCGCACGAGGGGCAAAAGTGCATTATGCACCTTATCTTTGCTACATTCTGCAACGAAACCTCGAAATTTCGGACTGCTTATAACACCATGAGCTCTCATCCGTTGGCTCTTCCACGACTCATAGTCGGCATTGAAGATGCCATTGCCGAGAATATCGAAGATCTCGATAAACTCATCCCCCTTCGGGTAATTGGAGAAGTTGACGTTGAAGATGTGGTTGGCGTTGGCGGGGTCGCAAGTGATCAAGAAGTCCATGTTAAGGAACCAGGGTCCATAGAAATGAAACGTGCACCCGGTCTCGTGAAGAAGGAAGAGGCTGCTATGACCGTGAGGGCTTCTGGGTATGAATTGAAGAGGGATGCTGGAGCCATTGGTAGGTCTTGAGAGGGAATTCTCGTGGGAGCTTATATATACATTTTCAAATCATGCATCAAAATTGCTGAAAGCTCCGCTGCCCAAATTTCTGGCTCTGAGACCACCACGTCAACGTGCCATAGTAGAGAAAATTTTCATGAATCTGTAATTGATCAATAATTACTTTGACACAATTGTGGAAATCTGTACGGACAACAACAATTTCACCTTTATGAATGAACTAAAAAAAATAGTAGCTTTATTCTGTGCTTTTCGTCAGACCGTCGTATACTTGCCTGTCCAAGATTTCAATCATGTCATATCAACTTTAACGACTTGATACCCAAATTTCCAGAAATTAGGACATTGTGGTCCCATGACTCGAAACCCCAAAAATCCCTGATCGTCCAAAATGTAACACCTCATGTATCGATTTTCCAAAAAAAGAAAAAGGGGGAAAATCAGTTCTCAAGGAAAAAAAATTGCATTTTGAAGTTTGAACAATATTTTAAAAAATAACTGAAGGTAGTTATAGATAATTATCTTTGACTAAGATATCCCAATCTAATTTTAGGGTTCTCTTCCCGACTATGAAAGCTCCAATTTCTAAGGTTTCCAGCTCCACAAATTTATACTTCCGGCGATAAAATATGAGATATTAAGGAAACCCCTCAAGATTTCTCAATGATTTGGCCAAATGTGGAGGTTTTTGGGTTCAAGAGAAGAGGATTTTGGGCTCACAGGTCGCGGTGAAAATTTTGGGGAGAACGGTGAAACCTTGGGAATTTTACTTTTTACAATAGAAAATGATAATTGTACTATAAATTTCATATTAGTATCGTACTGTCACTAACAAATGTGCGGAGTATTTTATTGGAAGTTGTCAAGAAAAATGAATTCTATTTTTTTAGGAGTATAAAAGTTGTGTAAGTTTTTGTAATACAGTTATCACTATTCTTTTTTATATAATTTAGATAGAGAATATCATTCACGGGGTTCATGGAATGAGGAGATGTGATTGATGAGTTGTAAAGACTCTCTACAACTAATGATGTAGAGGATCTCTATCCAAAGTTGGGGCATCAGATATGCAAAATAGAACTTTGGAATATCAAAGTTCAAAAAATAAATGAATTTTTGAGGTGTTTAATTTTCTCACATTCATGAGAAAAAGTTTTAAAGTGCAATTTTACAAACTTCAGAATACTAGAAATTGAAACGTGCAAATGCACGTGATATGAAAAATATTACTTTCGCATGTTTGTATTCAGAAAGAATATGAAATAATTATCATTTTATTTAGAATTAGCAGGAGGAGATAGCGAGGGACAGTTGACTTTCGAAGAGATTTTACCTTCATTATTTGAATTTGAAATCCTCCTCTAATTATCTTGTCCTCATTATTTTGTGTATTAGTGTAAATAAATTGTAGTATAGATACATGCTTAGAACATTGTCTTTTATTTATAGACATTTATTCCCTTTGTATCTTTTATAACATAAAATATTAACAAGATATTCAATTACATAGGCTCCAATTTTTTCATGATATTTGAATGGTATAGAATATTCTAGAAAGAAAGGGAATAGAAAAGATAAACAAATCATTCCTTGTAAAATTATATAAAATGTTCTAACAAGAAATAAAATAGAAAAGAGAAAAAGCCAAGTCTTTCCTTATAAAATTACAATCTTACCCTTTTAAAACAATTGGAAATGATGGTTGTCCACCACTTATCTAATTTTTTTGCTATCCCTAGTTGGTTCTTTCCATATTAGTATAGATATTAGTGCTCCCAAAAACAGGTGAGGGCATGGGGGAACTAAGGTATTTAAGTGTCTTTTTCATTAGTTTTATTTGTGGCTCAGGAAAATGGGAAGACAACAAGAAGAAGATAACGCCCATGGAAGCATGACAAGAGCACGTGACTTGTGACAAATCCTCCATGATGAGATTTAGGGTGTGTTTGGCAAACTCCTAAAACTGAATTAGGATTGAACCTGACACAATTTTAGGTTTGCTTTTGATTGGTAAAAACTGGGCCAGTTCTGGCTCAGTTTTTCTTAGACCAAAAAGAGACCATAAAACCAGTTATGTGTTGTATCAAGGAGGTGGTGGTCCAACGCTAAACTGATTTAGAGTAGAACTGGGCCAGGGTTAAACCTGACCTAGTTTTTGGGTGATTGCCAAACACGCTCTTAAAAAATAGGTTTTTCTCGTATATACTCTCCAAGAATGTATAATTTTTAAATTAACCCTCCAAATTACAAGGATTTCCATAGGGAGAAGAGAGTGGATTTGATAGAGAAAGTTGAGGTGCGGTGAAATATAGAGGATTCTGAGGAAGGTTGTTTCTGCAACAAGTTTAAAATTAATGGTTTCATTCACACCCCCCCAAAACTCTGAAGTTCTGATGGGAGTTGAATGATGTACTTCTGTCTCCTAACAGATTTCGTGCTTACCCTCAAAAAGGTTGGAGAGATTTTGTGGCTGATTAGGTATTTGACTACTGATAAAAGTACCATCAAGCTCAAGAGGAGTAAAGGAGATTACTTCACCAAATTACTAAATCACATATATTTTTCATTTCACATTACTACAGGCGCATGGAGATCCGCGTTTCGTGACACCAAATCCCACATTTTAACTTTTATGATACCTAAATTCCAAATCTAAACCAACTAAGTAGCCGACAATTAATGTAACATCAAATAATGCAGCACAACTACAATTATCTTTGCTTATAGTTTACCAATCTCCATCAACTCCCTCCTCTCCTTCACCCTCACCAGCAATCCATTCTTCATGTGAAGTATTATTGAGTGTTTAGGCTCAACAACATGCCCCTTCACCAATTCTACATCAAAATTGCTTATCATCGCCGCAGCCACAACCTTCATCTGAATAAAGGCTATATCCTTCCCCAAACAAGTCCTCGGTCCGCAATTGAACGATAAAAACTTGTACGATGGCTCGTGCCTCAGCCTCCCCTTCTCTGATATCCATCTCTCCGGCTTGAACTCCAAGCAATCCTCTCCCCAAACCCCCTCCATCCTCCCCATTGAATACGTCGAAAATAAAATCTTCTCATGGGATTTGGCTTTTCCACTCGGTAGATCCTCCGTTTTGATAGCGCCTTTGTGTTCGAATGGAACCGAGGGGTAAAGCCTTAAACACTCGCATAATGCTGCGTGGAAGTAGACCATTTTCGACATGTCCTGTGTCTTTTCGTTCGAATTCTCTCTCAATTCGTCAAGAATCTTTGATTTTACTTCCGGATTGTTGGCCAGGAGCCAGAAAAGCCACGTCAGCGCCACACCAGTCGTGTCTCTCCCTGCAAGCATGAGATTCACTGTTGTGTCCCTTAGGAACTTATTGTTTGTCTCTTTTGAATCTTTTTCCATGTAAGATGTCAACAAATCCTCTCCGTAGATTTTCCCCTCTTTCTTCTTCTCGATGTTTTGAGCGACGAAATCATCGATAACGCCCCAAGCGTCACGCAATTTCCTCTCCTTGCCTATATTTAGCCATCTCATTAGCTTCCACGACGACGGAGGCACAATATGTCGGAAAAACAAGGCCTCCATCGCATCGTCCATCGCCCTCGCAAACGGAATCGTCGGAAATCCCTCGGATAAACAACCGGGATCGACTCCAAACACCAAATTACAAGTCAAATCAAAAGTTAGCCTAAGAAACACATCTTGCAAATCAACAACACATCCTCCCTTGGCCATTTTGTGCATAAGGGGCAGGAGTGCATTATCCACCTTATTTTTGCTACACTTTGCAACAAAACCCCGAAAATTTTGACTACTCATTGCACCATGAGCTCTCATCCGTTGGCTCTTCCACGACTCATAGTCGGCATTAAAAATGCCATC
Source organism: Asparagus setaceus (assembly GCA_012295165.1). NCBI lineage: Eukaryota > Viridiplantae > Streptophyta > Magnoliopsida > Asparagales > Asparagaceae > Asparagus > Asparagus setaceus. The sequence continues at coordinate 2,003,974 of CM022701.1, read as the reverse complement.
GCCGAGAATATCGAAGATCTCGATGAACTCATCGCCTTTCGGGTAATTGGAGAAGTTGACGTTGAAGATGTGGTTGACGTTGGCCGGGTCACAAGTGACCAAGAAGTCCATGTTAAGGAACCAGGGTCCACGGAACTTGAAGGTGCACCCGGCCTCTTTGAGTACCTCGGTCGCCCACTCGTGTAGGTGGCCGAGGTTTGCGATGATGCCCGGGAGCATGCCGATGACCGGCCAGTTGGTCGGAAGTTCGGATTTTTTGGTGGTTTTGTAGTAGAAGAAAACTAAGAAGAAGCATGAAATTGCTAAACAGAGCTCTGGATAAGAGAGGAAGATTGCCATGGCTTGTTGTGGGAGTTAGTTATCTCTCTGAACGTATATATAGCAAACTTACTAGGGTAATTTCACAGAAAATCCCTGAGTTTTAAAAGTTTTACAGAAAACCCCCTGAACTGTATAAATCGTAAAATATCCAAGCTTTTTGAACTATTGGAGAATCTCATAAACGATAGAATAACTAGTTCAGATTGTGAAAAATCAAAATTAATTTGTGATAGAAAATTCCAGTGAAAAATATTCATGTGGGGGAACAAGACAACAATCATCTCATATTTTTAGACCTTTTTTCTCTATACTTTTACATCATCTATGACAGTTTTTCAATACTTCAAGGAGATTTAGTAAAATTCTAAAAGTTGTGGGAGGTTTTTCTTTTCCTGATGTGTAAAGTTTAAGGGATTTTGTCCAAAGAGCCCAAATTTTGGGGGGTTTTGAGAAATTTAACCGTATTTTCACCGTAGACATTTGACTTGTAGTGACAAAATGGCAAGTTACTGAGGTGGGGATAAGATGGAGGAAAACGGTGAAGTTTTTGGGGCGGAGTCTTATCTCAATTATTATTTTGTGTGGTCATCTTGTAGGATCTTAATTATGCATGTCGTTTAAAGTTCAAGTGGAGCTAAAAATGTATGAATGATTCATTGAATGATTGACTTTAGGAGGTCCACACTATTGCTAGACAACAAGGGCAATTTGTTGCATGAGAAGTTTCCATAGTAAATACTAAATATTGCATCATACAGTAATCCTTTTACGGAAGAGGATAGCACAGTTCCCAATTTTCTAATATTTTGAAATTGAATGAAACTTCAATTCCATCAATTTGCCAAAAGACCTTGGTAGCCTTATTTGACTATTTTGATCTAGCAATTCCACCCAATGTAATTTGAGATCAGTGTATGAACGTCATACTTCAAACCATTAATAGGGTTTAAAAGAACATGACATGTTTGCATGATATCTTCATTAAAGAATATTAGAGAGAGATTAAGACAATCTTTGGACAAGCCTAAAATTTTGACCTCACTGATAACTTATAATAGCTGACTTTTCATTAATTTATCTTCAAGGAGAGGTAAAAAAAAAAATGTTAAAGACAAACAACTAGCTGTTATTGCTTGTATTATATATTGAAAAAGATTTTACGGCCTAAACAAACAAACAAACAAAAGTAAACTTCCTCCTTTCTACGGCCTAAACCAAAATGTTGACTTTTGATTGGTTGTGAAAGTGTATGTTGTTGTCATTGCATGAAATCATAAATCTTATTAATTCTAGCTATGATTCGTATTGGTTCTTACTCTTTCATGTTCAGATCCTCAACGTGATATAATTTTAGATAAACTAGTGAATGAATATGATGCTTCAACCACTATCAAAAGTTTAAGAAAATAATAGAGTTGCATGCATGACATCTTAGCCAACAGAGATGTTGATGGATACACATTCATCTTTTTTTGACAAACCCAAAATCTTGCCCTTAATTAATATATGACAAGTTTAATCCCACAAGTCAAGTAGCAGTTATTTCTTGCAGTGCCATGAAGGGGTATCCAAAGTATTGTACATGCAAATGTGTGACATTTAGCTGCAATGAAAGGTACTGCTCAAATTAACATTAATTTATGTGGGGGCTAACTTGTTGGCTATTTCAATGTCAGATAGGATTGATATACAAGTCTTTTATCTTTTGATTTGGTTGAGGCACTTTCTTTGTTAGTATAAGAGAAGCAAGAAACTAGTACCGAATAGCGATTGAATGTAGCTAGAAATTGATTATCCATCACCAATTCTTATCGATTGTAACTTCTGTCCAAATCTGGGTAGGTCTTCAATTGCAATTGGAGGGCCCTTTTTCAACTTCAACTGCATGTAATAATAGCAGTGAAACAAACAGCTGCAGATAGTCTATAATAGGCTTAATATCAGAAAAACCCTCTCAACTTTGGACGATTATCAGAAAATCCCCCTTAAGTTTCAAAATAACAGAAAACCACCCTTAAGTTTAGGGGTTATCAGAAAACTCTCTTTAACTTTAAGGCTTTATCATAAAACCCCCCTAACAGCATTCTCTCTCATTATCTTAAATTTTTAGCAGACAAAAATACCCCCAAGTAGGCATTTCACCCCCATGTGATAAAAAATTAGTTATAACACCTAAACTTAATAGGGGGTTTTCTGATATTTTGAAAGTTAAGGGGGGTTTTTTCTCAAAATCGTCCAAAGTTAAGGGTGGTTTTCTGATATTAAGCCTCAATAATATGTACCACTTTATAGTGGTTGCAGTTGCGAGCCTGCCATTGCACGGAACCAATCGCTGAATAACGAAGAGTCAATAACAAGTAACAACAACAAATCCAGAGCAACACAATTTGCTAGGCTAATAAATAAGCAAACTCAGAAATGTTTCTTGGATACGTTCATATTGGAAGGAGTAGTTTAACTGAAACATATATATAAGTAACCTAGAATTTGAATTTTCTCACCGTAACAGTTTCAATGTCAATATAACACAATTTTGATGCTATGTCTCGTCTTGATGTGATGCGCCACCCCAAAAATTGTGAGTCCTAACACAAAGAAAAAAAGCTTGATAACTTGGTTATCGTCAAGAAATATATTTATTAACCAAGTCGTTTTAGATTGCACGCATGAATTCGATATAGACTTGGTTATCGTCTAAAGTCACACCATTAAGCTTGATATTATTTCATGGCAAGAAAGAAACTTCCGGTTTATGTACCCCCATCATAGCCAGTTTTAGAGGATTAAGAAAGCGAGTGAGAGTGACCGCATAATCACGAGCCTACCATTGAAATCCAGATGAGTAGGGTTGAATGGGGGAGACAAGTAACCTGAGAAAATGGCACCACATGTTTTGTGTATATGTGCATGTACCAATATTTAATCTGACTTTCTTGGATTCTAACTTGTTCGGTTAATCAGGAAACCGAGAAAACATCTTGTAGGAAATTGATTTCCTATGTCAATTTCCATTCTTTTGCTTGGTTGAGGAAGAGAAGGAAAGGAATATTATGCACCATCTAGAGATGTGATAAGTGCATACAACCCCCAAAATAAGGAAAATCCATTCGCCAGGCTTGGAAACAGAAAAGTGAGTCCTATAACCCATTTCCCAGAGTTCAATTTCTGGGAAAAGAACCAAACATAACGAAGAGGGAAAAAAAAGGCTAGAACTGTGAACTTATTACTGAATTCATTTTTAATTGTCATCAAACAGTCTCTGTGGGTGAAAATAACAACTAGAAATTTCTAAATATACCAAACGAAGTTCAATCTGTAAACTTCTGGTTGTGATCGGAAAAGAAAGTGTATAATGGGTTTCATGACTTCAAATTATGCAAACTAGGTTATAACTGAATGATTAATAACTGAATGCAAAGGTGGATGAAATCTCAAAACTTCAGCATCTGAATACATATGTTGTAACTTCAAGTAACAAACAGCAATGAGTCCTAACTCAACGAAACAAAAATTCAAGATAAATCAGAGGTAAGGGATTGCAGCTTGCCAAGAGTCTCTACCCCCACACTAAAAAGCAGCAGCAGCAGCAGCGGTCTTCTGCTTTGGAGTAGCTTGGGTTCCTGCAGTGAAAAAAGTAGAATTAAATGTGAACGTGGGGCATAAAAAAATTTATTTGGACCAACTCATGTTTCACAATATTACAGGTGTTTGGTTCGTTACAACTGTAATTGCTATGCAACTGAAATTGTAACTGTTGCACAATCAACTGCAGTCGGATTTGCATGGTTAAATTAAAAATTTTATGATTTGCAACTACATTTGTTGTTGTAAATGTTATCTTGGGGCGTTACAAGGTTTTTTCTAGACTTTTTGCCGGGGATTAGTTACACGTGGAGTTGCAAGTTAAACCCCTTTTGCCACTCAAAAGGTTGCACTTGTGACTTGTGCCCAAATCTTTGTAAAGCCATCTGCTGCAACTAAAGACCATTTTACAACTACAGTTGCAACTGGATTTGTTAGTCACTTGGCCACAAATGAGCCCTGCAGTTGCGAGCCAAACAACCAATGAATATGACAAAGGAAATCAAGAAAAGCTGCAATCCGCTCAGAAGAGATCCTCTACATCCTTGATTATAGTAAATGCCTACAATTACTTGTATGGATGAATAACATTGGTTCATCCAATAGGCCACACAACTAAGAAAAATTTATACAATTTCTTTCATTAATATTATTCACGAGGTCCACAGAATGAGAAGAGGTTATTGGTGAATTGTAGGCATTCAACACAATCAAAGATGTAGAGGATCCCATGGCCAATCAGCTTTAAGAAGAATGAAAGAATTTCCGAGCCGTCCAAGTTCTCCCATATGATAAATTACCCAAACATGATAAATTACCCAAACCAATTAATGCAACCAATCCACAAGTACTGTCATGGGTTAAATGAATCATCAGAGTGGTTTTATGATGTAGATTAACGGTAGGACTAGAAACGAATCGAATCGGATATCTTAACGTTGGTATTTGTATTCCTTTTCAATTTTGAAGTCATATCTGAACTTGGATTACATTCTCTGAATTACCAAATACTTTTCAATATTCATTATTCACAAATATTTATCAAATATTACAATATGTGTATTTGATTAATAATTTATAGTATATGAATATAAATATGTCATTAAAGAATACTTTTATTTAGTTAAAGAAATTAGGTTTAAAACTAACAGAGCTCTTAAAGTTTGTCAAAATTAGTGTAGAACTTAAATTTACAAAATATAAATGGGTTAAAATTTAACATCATGCATGCAATGATATATCATAAATTATTAACGCTGAAATTCTAAATGAATATTTAATAATCAAACAAATTGAATATATATGTCTAAATTCTATTTGTTTATGAGCCGAATTCCAAAAGCTATCTGTTTGGTTCAATGAACTACCGAATCAAATATAACTGAATAGTTAAACGAGCAATTAACAAACTCTTTGTTGATTATATTGTTCGCATCCACCCCAGTTAACAGTAAGACCCACGACTTGCTCAATATGTGCTAAACAGGGAACATGCAATAACACAGAGAATGCTCTACAGAAACAGAATAAAGTACCTTCTCTGAAATTGCTCTTGAACCTTCGAGGCAAATGACGAAGATACCTCATCCTTCCAGTGCCTGTTGTTTTCCTCCTAATAGCCTTCACGCTCCAGTTATCTGTTCCAAAATATTAATAGAGACAAGGAGCATGTTCCATAATCAGACCAACATCATTTGAATATACTATTACGCCAAGAGGTCTAGGGTACATATATTGAACAAAATGGATACATAAGCCATATTCATAGTAATACATCAAACATAATAGAAAACTGACAATAAGCAACATCTAACAGATATGCTGAATATAAGTTTGCCTAAGGTTGTTTAATGGGGTGGATTTTTAAGTGGGGTAAGGTCTTAGAGCAAAGTGGTGTCACGTGACACCACTTTGCCTTAGGTAGATCTGCCCCTGCTCTTCACTAAAGACCATGTCTTATCACCGAGAATTACCAGAATAGATTTGAGGAACAAACACAATAGACCAATGGCCGAGGATTATGCACATGGACCACAACCACCCAATATTCTATGATAGTGTGCACTACTCGTAAGTGAGATGAAAAAAAGAAATGTACTACCTTACAACCATGGGCAAATCTACTTAAGACAAAGTGGTGTCACGTGACATCACTTTGCTCCAAGACTTGAACCTACTTAAAAACCCACCCAATTAAAGAACCTCAGGCAAACTTGGTGATTCCACTGATAGTCTCACAGACCCACACCCGAATTCCCACCTAACTCCAAATAAAATTTCAGTTAGAAGAGATTCAAATTAGAGTTTTAGATTTTTTTTTTCTCTCTCTCAGTTTTCACCTATTAAAGAACCCGCAAAACCCACCCTCACGATTGTGATTATTGTCCAGGGTTTGTTTAGAATTCTCGGCAAGTAACTATATTTGCTTTTAATTTTAAATTTTAGATTTATATTTTATTACACATGAATTATTTACTTATTAATTATCACCTAACCTAATGATTATCTGATAACGTTACTACTGGTGTGATTGTGTACTTCTCCAAACTATGAACACTAGTCTTAAATAGTTATAAACTAGTGAACGTAAGGTAATAATAAGTTAATTTTGAACTTAATTGATACATAAATACATATTTTAAAAAGATATCATCAAATCAATTGCTTTAAATTGTTCTATTGTTCCATTTTATGATTTTATCCGACTTGATCCCAATTTATATCACTCTTGACTGTCACAGGTTAAAATTGTCTCATCGGGTTCTCTATATACTAAAGTTAATGACCTAACCAATGTTCCTAAGTTACAGTAACCGGAATTTTCTTCCCACTGTTCCTAAGCACATTAACTTTTTGTCAGATTCAGCTGCAAGCAACTCTTTATCCTTATTGCTTTCTTAAAGAACTATCAATTTGTGTTTTTTAATTTTTCCCAAAAATATCCCATGTGGCCTTACTATCTAAAACAGTAACCAAACTATAGCTACTATCTAAAATAGTAATCGACATTTACCTATCAGAGATGTGGGCCCACCAAATTTGAATCATGAGGTGTACAGAACGTCGGCCCACCAAATTTGAGGGTTGAAAGGTGGGTAGCATGATTTTTAGTGGTACGTGGCTTTCTCCATACTATAGCTTAGGAACAAAGGAGAAGGAAATTTCGTTACTATAGCTTAGGAACAAAGGAGAAGGAAATTTCGTTACTATAGCTTAGGAACAAAGGAGAAGGAAATTTCGTTACTATAGCTTAGGAACAAAGGAGAAGGAAATTTCGTTACTATAGCTTAGGAACAAAGGAGAAGGAAATTTCGTTACTATAGCTTAGGAACAAAGGAGAAGGAAATTTCGTTACTATAGCTTAGGAACAAAGGAGAAGGAAATTTCGTTACTATAGCTTAGGAACAAAGGAGAAGGAAATTTCGTTACTATAGCTTAGGAACAAAGGAGAAGGAAATTTCGTTACTATAGCTTAGGAACAAAGGAGAAGGAAATTTCGTTACTATAGCTTAGGAACAAAGGAGAAGGAAATTTCGTTACTATAGCTTAGGAACAAAGGAGAAGGAAATTTCGTTACTATAGCTTAGGAACAAAGGAGAAGGAAATTTCGTTACTATAGCTTAGGAACAAAGGAGAAGGAAATTTCGTTACTATAGCTTAGGAACAAAGGAGAAGGAAATTTCGTTACTATAGCTTAGGAACAAAGGAGAAGGAAATTTCGTTACTATAGCTTAGGAACAAAGGAGAAGGAAATTTCGTTACTATAGCTTAGGAACAAAGGAGAAGGAAATTTCGTTACTATAGCTTAGGAACAAAGGAGAAGGAAATTTCGTTACTATAGCTTAGGAACAAAGGAGAAGGAAATTTCGTTACTATAGCTTAGGAACAAAGGAGAAGGAAATTTCGTTACTATAGCTTAGGAACAAAGGAGAAGGAAATTTCGTTACTATAGCTTAGGAACAAAGGAGAAGGAAATTTCGTTACTATAGCTTAGGAACAAAGGAGAAGGAAATTTCGTTACTATAGCTTAGGAACAAAGGAGAAGGAAATTTCGTTACTATAGCTTAGGAACAAAGGAGAAGGAAATTTCGTTACTATAGCTTAGGAACAAAGGAGAAGGAAATTTCGTTACTATAGCTTAGGAACAAAGGAGAAGGAAATTTCGTTACTATAGCTTAGGAACAAAGGAGAAGGAAATTTCGTTACTATAGCTTAGGAACAAAGGAGAAGGAAATTTCGTTACTATAGCTTAGGAACAAAGGAGAAGGAAATTTCGTTACTATAGCTTAGGAACAAAGGAGAAGGAAATTTCGTTACTATAGCTTAGGAACAAAGGAGAAGGAAATTTCGTTACTATAGCTTAGGAACAAAGGAGAAGGAAATTTCGTTACTATAGCTTAGGAACAAAGGAGAAGGAAATTTCGTTACTATAGCTTAGGAACAAAGGAGAAGGAAATTTCGGTTACTATAGCTTAGGAACAGTGGTAAGGCCATTAACTTTAGTATATAGAGAAATTTATTTAAAATTATTGACTACGTAGTTGTTACATGCTTATGTAGCAACTTAACAAGCAAATTCAGCTAAGCGTCTAATCCTAGTTTATTACCTTTGTGACTCAACATTTAACCAATAACTCGATGCATTTGGATTGTTTGTCATTACATCCAACTAGACTTAAGGGCACATGAACTTTTTGTTTAGCCAAAAATATAAATGCCCAACATGGAACATGTTAAAGGTGCAGGTAGAGAATGAAAGCCCTTGAGGAATTCATATAAATACATGCTGAAGTTCTATACTACACAATCCATATTTGAAATATTATCTTATGAAGCTATTTGGAAAAAGCTACACTCTTCCCGCTTAAAATTTTCTACCATGATGATGTATATATTTTTGAAAAGTTTGCTTGGATGGAAACATTAAACATCTACTTCTTTTATCAAAAATTCAAAATCTATCTCCAATAGAAAGGTGTAGGAAAAATAATTTACTTTAGTGTAAACAAAATTGTAACTTATATTACAAAGATGCATATCATAATAAAATTAAAATATAGTCAAGCAGTAAGATGTTTTGAGAAAAATAATTAAAACCAAACTTCCCAAGTATTCCTTTTACTTTATCCTTAAGAAAAGTTAACTCTAAACGGTATGAACTAATAAATATAAATAAATTATTTTATATTTATTTAATTTTGTTAAGAGGAAGAAGCTACCATCCAAAGATCCAGTCAATGAAAAGCACCTTAATTTATTAGGGCTAACATCGAATGAATTTGACTCTAAGTTAAACAAAAATAAAGGTGAGGCTACACTAGAAAAATAAATGAATAAAGAGATTTCTATTTCTAAACCCAGAGTTGTTACCTAATTATTTTGAAGCCCACACACCTTCAAAACCTTTCATAAACCAAAATACTTGTTGCATATAAATCGCTCGAAAAGCTACTGAAATCAAGATCTTACACAATTATGCAAATAACAAGGGTGCGTTTGGGAAATGGAATTTGGATTTCAAGTCTATATCTGAAATCAATAGATTTCAAATCTAAGATTTGGAATCCATAGATTTTATAAATCATGTGTTTGGATACTTTGTTATATGAAGGGATTTTAAATCTTACATTTCAAATTTATTTGTTGAATGCACTAAAAATAACCAAAATCGATTAATAGGGTTTGCTTGATCACAACTCCAGACTTCTTGTTCATTTTTCACAACTTGAAATTGCTTGTCCATTCTTCACCTCAAGCAAAATTTCCACTAGTCGTGAGAATCAAAGTTTGTAATCAAATAAGCACAACAAAAGAATATTATTTTCGTTCTATGAGTACATTTAAAAACACACCTCCATAGATACAAACAAAAATGTTGAGATATGATCTCACATTCATAAGAAAAATGTGACATTGGTTCTTAATTACATACATGAAGAAAGCCAGTAAGGTTACATAAAAATTATTATGGTATAATAATTTCAAAATGTCAAGAAAAGAGGGTGATCCAACAGGGATAAAATTCCACCACAAAAAATAATCAAACAAGATATATATTATGCTAAATACAAGCACAAGCTCAAACTAGAGTTTTAACACCATAATCTTTCGATAATTGAACACCGCCAATTTAAAAATATATAGCATAAATGCACAAAACAATTCTACCAAAATAGCTCCTCTTACAATTAAACCCCTTAACAATTGCAATCTTGGCAAATTCTAATACTCCGCATAAAAAACAAACAAAAACTCCAACTTTCCCAAAATTCTTCTTCTTCTTCTTCTTCTTCTTCTTCTTCTTCTTCTTCTTCTTCTTCTTCTTCTTCTTCTTCTTCTTCTTCTTCTTCTTCTTCTTCTTCTTCTTCTTCTTCTTCTTCTTCTTCTTCTTCTTCTTCTTCTTCTTCTTCTTCTTCTTCTTCTTCTTCTTCTTCTTCTTCTTCTTCTTCTTCTTCTTCTTCTTCTTCTTCTTCTTCTTCTTCTTCTTCTTCTTCTTCTTCTTCTTCTTCTTCTTCTTCTTCTTCTTCTTCTTCTTCTTCTTCTTCTTCTTCTTCTTCTTCTTCTTCTTCTTCTTCTTCTTCTTCTTCTTCTTCTTCTTCTTCTTCTTCTTCTTCTTCTTCTTCTTCTTCTTCTTCTTCTTCTTCTTCTTCTTCTTCTTCTTCTTCTTCTTCTTCTTCTTCTTCTTCTTCTTCTTCTTCTTCTTCTTCTTCTTCTTCTTCTTCTTCTTCTTCTTCTTCTTCTTCTTCTTCTTCTTCTTCTTCTTCTTCTTCTTCTTCTTCTTCTTCTTCTTCTTCTTCTTCTTCTTCTTCTTCTTCTTCTTCTTCTTCTTCTTCTTCTTCTTCTTCTTCTTCTTCTTCTTCTTCTTCTTCTTCTTCTTCTTCTTCTTCTTCTTCTTCTTCTTCTTCTTCTTCTTCTTCTTCTTCTTCTTCTTCTTCTTCTTCTTCTTCTTCTTCTTCTTCTTCTTCTTCTTCTTCTTCTTCTTCTTCTTCTTCTTCTTCTTCTTCTTCTTCTTCTTCTTCTTCTTCTTCTTCTTCTTCTTCTTCTTCTTCTTCTTCTTCTTCTTCTTCTTCTTCTTCTTCTTCTTCTTCTTCTTCTTCTTCTTCTTCTTCTTCTTCTTCTTCTTCTTCTTCTTCTTCTTCTTCTTCTTCTTCTTCTTCTTCTTCTTCTTCTTCTTCTTCTTCTTCTTCTTCTTCTTCTTCTTCTTCTTCTTCTTCTTCTTCTTCTTCTTCTTCTTCTTCTTCTTCTTCTTCTTCTTCTTCTTCTTCTTCTTCTTCTTCTTCTTCTTCTTCTTCTTCTTCTTCTTCTTCTTCTTCTTCTTCTTCTTCTTCTTCTTCTTCTTCTTCTTCTTCTTCTTCTTCTTCTTCTTCTTCTTCTTCTTCTTCTTCTTCTTCTTCTTCTTCTTCTTCTTCTTCTTCTTCTTCTTCTTCTTCTTCTTCTTCTTCTTCTTCTTCTTCTTCTTCTTCTTCTTCTTCTTCTTCTTCTTCTTCTTCTTCTTCTTCTTCTTCTTCTTCTTCTTCTTCTTCTTCTTCTTCTTCTTCTTCTTCTTCTTCTTCTTCTTCTTCTTCTTCTTCTTCTTCTTCTTCTTCTTCTTCTTCTTCTTCTTCTTCTTCTTCTTCTTCTTCTTCTTCTTCTTCTTCTTCTTCTTCTTCTTCTTCTTCTTCTTCTTCTTCTTCTTCTTCTTCTTCTTCTTCTTCTTCTTCTTCTTCTTCTTCTTCTTCTTCTTCTTCTTCTTCTTCTTCTTCTTCTTCTTCTTCTTCTTCTTCTTCTTCTTCTTCTTCTTCTTCTTCTTCTTCTTCTTCTTCTTCTTCTTCTTCTTCTTCTTCTTCTTCTTCTTCTTCTTCTTCTTCTTCTTCTTCTTCTTCTTCTTCTTCTTCTTCTTCTTCTTCTTCTTCTTCTTCTTCTTCTTCTTCTTCTTCTTCTTTTCTTGAATCATTTTCTTTTTTCCCCTTCCTTTTCGTTTTCTTTTGAACTGACCGGGCGCCCACGGTTTTGCTACAGTAATAAAACTGGTTTTGCTACAGTAAAACTGGTTTTGCTACAGTAAAACCAGTTTTACTGTAGCAAACTGGTTTTGCTACAGTAAATATGCTTACTTCACTAAGTATATTTCAAAATATTATGAAATGATAATATTTTGAGTCATTGACATCTTTTTATGTGAAGTTTTCATAACCATATCTTTTTATGTGAAGTTTTCATAACCACATAATAATATAACATAAATATTGCTCTATTTTTCTATATGTTCATCTTCTCTTTTTGTCTTCTTTAACATTATTGTCTTCAATTCTCCAAGAGATCATTCTCATCCCGACGCCTTAATTCACACTTGCAACAAACACACTTTCTTTTAGTTTCTTATTTATATTCTTCACTTTACATAACAAAAATATGAAAATGTAATATGAATTTAATTCAATATTAATCTATATAATAATAATATTAAAAAATCTAGCCGTGTAATAAATGAGTATCCTTTTTGGGTTTTGGTAATAAGTGTCCGGTAGTGTGGAGTAATAAGGTGTCAGCGGGTAATAAGTCAGTTAGCTTCAAGTTGGGGAGACTAAGATTAATGAGGAAGCCTAAGGTGATCAGGATTTGATGAATCATAGGTGTTGAAGAAGATTTGAAGTCCACAATATTGGGCTTTAAAATCCAACTCCACAAAAATCATCTGATTTAAAATTCAAGTCCAAATTGAGATCCAAACAAGAAATCTAAATTTGAGCTACCTTGGATTTGAAATCCAAACCATATCCAAGTTTTCAAACATAGCCTAAAAGAATTGACAATTACAAATACACAAACTTAATAAGGATCGAAGCAAGTCCTACATCAACTATAAGGTTATGGAAAGCGGAAAGCTTAGCAAAGCGATGAAACACTTCAAGGCTAATTAGGGCTTAAGCGGCACAAAGCGCAAAGTCAAAAGTAGTTTAGTTTAAGTATGTATAAATATTCGAATAAATAAGAAAAAATCAAGAAAAATCTAAAACTTCTACAAATGCACATTTGATGATTTATAGAGATCTTAAGCATGAAATAGATGTGTAATAATCACACAATATTAACCAAGTATTGTAAAAATGAAGAAAAGGAGCTTCAAGGAGGTGGTGCTTTGAAGAGAGGTGTAGGCGGAAGTAGGGGGAGACAAAGGAGCTTCACGAGGAACTAAGAGGACCGGAAAGCTTCAATAAAGAACAGAGAGGGGGTGGAGCTACGACGACAAGAGGCGGTGGCGGCGATTTAGGGTTAGGACTTTTTCGGGTTTGAACAGCGGAGAGAGAGGGGATAGAGAAAAAAATGGGTTTTAAGTTAAAAACAGGTCGGATTCGGATCGGGTACGAAAAAACCCATTTGCTTAAGAATTTGGGTTCCGGTGCAAGCCCAATAATTTGTATTTTAAAGCGTTGTAAAGCGCTTTTACGTGCTGTTGGCCACTATTTCGAGTTGATAGCGCAAATGCCGCTAAAAATCGCCATTTTTTTTACCATAGCAAGGCGGGCATACGTCTTTGCCGCTATTTACAACACTGCTACTAGCAACAAATAAATATTTCATTAGTTAGATGAGAGCACCGGTTACACGAACGAGAGATCTCATTCCCTCTCTCAATCCAACCTCTGCGTTAATGTACGGAGTACACAAGATATTCAATGTCTGTTAGCAGTTCCTAACTACAGGGCATACTAAGGAGGATTCTGGACAACCCTCAACAATACTCATATTTTTGAACTCTGTTTTTGTTTCAATTATCATAAGGTTGCTATATTCGATTTATAAGTAACTATATTTGGATATAAATTGTTATTTTCGGTGTATCAATAGGTATATTTAGTTTTAAGATGTTACAACTATAGATTTTCAAAGTGTTTTAAAAGTAACTTGGAATAAAATTTGGGTTGTGAATAAAATAGGTCCTATATTATATTAAGAGCTTTTGTTAGGGAGTGGAGTGAATGTGGGAGGAAATGGGTGGTTGGTTTAGGGCTTGTTTGGATTTCAATGGGGTTAAGGAAAGTTAAGGGAAACTAAGTGAGAAAATAGAAGGGAAGGGAAGAGAATTTCATTCCCCTTGGTTACACCCCAATTTGAGGGGTAATAAATTTTATGCTATTAGGGGGTGAACCAAGGGGAACTAAGGTGAATAACTTCACCTTCTAAATGTTCCCAAATAAGGTGAATAATTCTCCTAACTTCCCTTCTCCCTCATTCACCTCAATCCAAACAAGCCCTTAGTGTTCGGTTACCATTGCCTTTTTCTTCACAAAAGAAACCAATGATGCAACGAGTGCAGAGCCTCGACTTTCTTTGTTTTTAACTCTGAGTCACATTTGTCCCCTTTTCTTGGTAACAGAAGGGCCACAAGTTGTTCATCCTGTACTATTACTAGCCCCTTTCTTTATTTAACCTACCAACCATCCTGCTCTAATATGATACGGTCTTTTCCTTGTCCCTTTCTTTATTTAAGCATCCTTCTCTTCACCAAACAATTAAAATTTAATCCACTTAGATTACAATTTACAAATGGATTATTACCAAAGTGGATTATAATCTAGAATTGTCAAACATACCTAATGTCTCAGGAAAAGAGTACCCAAGTTAGCGTTTAGACATCGAACAGGACCTAATTTGCGAAACCTTGACCCTTGAAGAACTGATATTTAGGATCTTAGTTAATTGGAGCCAGGTACAGATTTAAATAGTGGTTATAGGGACACGTGCCCCCCCCCCCTCCCCCATTAACTTTTGCAAAAAAAATTAGAATTTAGTTTACATTGGTCACCGCATAAATTATTTACTTGGTGCCCCCATATAGAGAACAATTTGAAAGACTATTGTTGGAAGTTAGTAGTATTTGGTTAGTTTTTGTGATAAAAATGATAATGAAAAGTATTATGCATTGAAATTTGATGATTAGTGAATAAATAAGTTTTTCTATTGATAAAATGTATATTATATAAGTTAGTAATTCATACTTATAATTGTATAAGTGCCCCGCATAAGAAAAATTTTCTAGATCCGTTCCTGATTGGAGGACTCAATCTTCTTCAAGAAGCTTATTAACAACTTTCAAAGTTACATATAAGCTACATATTTAATATGATGCATTAGCATAATGTATTGAAATTTCCATTTAACCTTCTCTACAAAAATATTCAAGTTACATCTCAACTCAAAATTTCCAAAACTCATAAGATTCATAAGGTGAGTTTGGATAAAGTTTTTTTAGGAAGGGAGGGAAAGAGATGGGAGGCATAAGACGTTAAGCACCCAAAAATCGTGTTCATCTACAATTTGGTTAAAAAGCCAATTTGGTCCCTGTACTCGAGTGTGGTACTCAAATTAGTCCCCCTACTTACTTCTTTCTCAACTTAGTCCATGTACCACACCTCAGTTACAAATGAAGTCCTTTTTTGACATCTGTAAGAAATTTGGTGTTAAATTTTCATTTATGACCACATTACCCTCGAGAGGTCCTCGTACTTTTGATTTTGAACCTCTTTTGAACCCATTTAAAATCAATCCAAGCTGTACAAAAAATCAATCTTTATTGAGGGTTTATTAAAACATTACTCGATGCAACTGTCATAAATAGCGGCAAATAGCACCGCAATAGCGCCCTAATAGCATTAACGGCCCCTTCCGCAACGATATTGCCCAATAGCGGTAATATATTCGCAAGCATGCGCTTTCGCAAAGCGGCCAATACGTATATAGCGGTGAATAACAAGCGATTGCGGGTAAAATCCGCTTTTTGATCGCTATTTAAAAGTGATTTCAAGTTTATTTTTTTAATTAAACCCGACCAGCACCAGCAAGACTCGATGTTTTAAGTCATTACCAATAGTGGTCTTTTTTCTCTCGAGTCTCCCTCTCGCTGATCCAACTCTAAAAGCCCTAGCCTCCAAAGGTCGGCTGCCTCCACTCCCGCTGACTTCGACATCTCCTGCCGCCCAGCGCCTCTCGGCACCTCCTGGCCCCTCCTCTCACCGCCACAACACCTCTCACCTCCTTTTGTTGTGAGCTCCTCCTATTGCAGTTCTCTCACCACTCACATTATCTTCTCGAAGACGACGACTCTTCGACTCCTCTAGTCCTCTTCGATATTATGTGATATTTATATATCTATTTCATGCTTAGGATTTCTTTAAATCATCAAATTTGCATCTTTAGACTTTCTAATTTTTTCTTTAATTTTTCATTTTTTAATATATGTACATATTTAAATTAGCCTGCTTTTTGACTTTTCGCTTTTTACCGCTATTTTGCCGCAATAGCCCCAAATAGCCTTAGCGGTGCATCACCGCTACGCGACGCTATCCGCTATCGATAACCTTATTTTAAAGTAATGTAAATATCCTTGTAATACTATTGATGATTTATCAAAATGTGCGTGTGGCGTATTCACATAGTTACAATCTACGTTACTCGGATACTTCTACCATGAAGGCGTACCCGTACCGGAACATACATGTACCACACATGTACCTGACACGTACCTGTACCCAAATTTCATGGACACTCCTTGGATATATGCATACATTTATTCAGACACAGTCAATTAAATTATATATGTTTTAATTTAAAACACTTGCCACACTTCTGTAAATATACTATATACTTCCATTTCTTGAAACTCGTTAGACATGGTTCGAGTTAGTTTCATCCCATACCCTAGTTCAAAACTATAATTTTAAAGGAACGTTTAGGTGTCTAGTTCAAAAACAAGCAGTTTCCAATTTATAATAATCAACATAATCAAAGAAACTTTGAAATGTGATAAGAATTTTAATTTAATAACACATGAATTGAAAAAAAATAATGATATTATGTAAATTATTAATTTAAATGTATGTAATGTAGATGTGTCCATGTACCTACATTGTACAAATTTGTCGTGTCCTTACCCGTACCCGTTTTCGTGCAACTTAGGTGACAATCAATTTGAGGGTTTATCAAAAGAGGGCTCAACTCATAAAGTCAAATTGAGACAAACAATTTTTCAAGGCAAACTTAATTATGAGGGTAAATTAACTAAATCCCCCTGATGTTTGTAGGTTTGACAAAAATTCCCCCTAAGGTTTTGAAACTAACACTTTCTCCCCCTCATTTTAAATTTTTGATTTGATGCCATGGGTGACATGACACCTAAGTGATCCTTTTAATGCCTAAAATACCCTCTCTCTTTTCTCTCCTTAAGGGAAGAAATAGCCATGTTTCTTTCTGTTTCTTTTCTTTTTTCTTTTTTGAGTAAATTGCATTTATCCCTCTTAAAGTTTCACATAGTTGCACTTATCCCACCTAAAGTTTAACTTTCATCAATTTCTCTCACAAAGTTTATTTTGTAAGCATTTTCCAATCCTATTACTTAAAAATGACTACATTATTATTTTTGAGACAAATATAGCATGGTAAGTTTTAAATTCTAAAAAGATGTAAATCAATAAAATTCAAAGGTAATCTAGACTATAAATTTAATATCTATGATATTTTCCTTCTAAATCACTACTAAGCTTTTTGTTTTAGTTAACTAATTTAAAATTTCAAGATTTTTTATAAATATTAAAACTTCAAATTCATATTCAAAATTTAGGATTTGATTTTTAATATTAATACTAGATTTAGAAATTAGGAATCTAGAAAAAATGATTGATTCATGTTATGGATACATTTGCTAATGTCAAAAATATTAGGAGGAAGTGATGAAGAAATTTTTTAAGAAAAAATGAAGAAAAAGTTTAGGAGGTATAATTGCAAGTATGAAAATTTTGGGAGGGGTAAATACAATTTAACCAATAAAAAAGAAAAGAAAAATATGCTTATTTCTTCTCTTTAGATAGAAACGGGATCTTTGGCATTAAAGAGTCACATGAGTGTCATGTGACTTATTAGAATGAAAATTTAAAAGAGGGGAGAAAGTGTTAGTTTCAAAACTTCATGGGGATATTTTGTCAAACCTATAAACCTCTAGGAGATTTAGTGTAATTTACCCTAACTATGATGATAAATTGGCAAGAAATAGGTTAACTACAAATTCAATGCTCATCATCCCTATTAAAGCAGTGCCATTTTCATTTTAACTGATTTCCACATGATGCAGAGACTACATATTCAAGAGAACTGATTTATAAAAGACAGACTTATCACAATTAGCATGTAGCTAACACATGAATATCACAAAACTAAGAATAATTTTTTTGTTGTCTCTCTTTAACACAATGTTGCCTTAACAAGAAATGATTAACAAGTAATTGTCTTTATAGGAAACAAAGTAGATATAGTACTGCCATGTCATTTTTATTTAATGAAATTTTTAACATAGGGTTAAAATAGGACTAAGTTTACATCTAGCAAGGGGTATGGGGACTAAGTTGAGAAAAATAAAATTGGGGATCAATTTGAGTACATTGCCACAATAGAGGGACCAAATTGGTCTTATAGCCTTACAATTTTTAATTAGTAAGGGAAGAGTGGGAGGGCTAAAATAAGCAAATTCCCTCACTTTTCTAACCCTCCTGAAGTGGACGGATTAGAAAGGGAGGGATCGAGTTAAGTGAAACTTTCTCAATATTCCAACATTGTCCTTAGAAAAATAAATAATAGCTGGATGTACTATTTCACTTCCCTTTCCATTCTCTACTCTAAACAAATAAAAGATCGTAGTGTACCCTCTTTTCCCCTTCTTGTTTATCCAAACACAATTAATTCCATTGTGCCCCTTCCCTTACCATTTAAATTAAATTGCAGATAACCCTCAATTATGCCTTAAGTAGCACTTATAACCCCTCACCTAGTCTGTTAGCACTTATGGTATTTTTGAAGAATAAATTGCAGACAACCACCGTCTCTCTAATAATTTTTTTGAAGATATATATCAGGGATTTATCTGCAATCTACCCATTTTTATGCATCGACTAGTTGAATTAAGAACCATAGACATAAAAAATCAAACCCTGGAATAAAATAAAAAAATGAAGCTTTTTCTCTGATCCATCAAGTTTATTGTCTACATAGAAAACTACAACAATAGAAACCGCAAGAACGAGATCGGATTCGGACAAACTCACACTTGCGGATTCGGGCAGCAGGGAAACCGCAAGATCCACATCGGCTCTTCTGAAGGTGAAAGCTCCGGCGACCGCAGCGGACGCAGAGCGTATGAGTCTTGTTCCTTCTCTTACCAAAACTTCCTGTTCCTTTGCCCTAACAGAACAAAATCATGAGACTAGAGATAAAGATTGGATCTTTAGGATTAGGGTTTTTAAGAGATTGAGGTTTTAGGGTTTACCATTTTGGATTTGTGTTCTCCTTCGGTCGCCCCTTTGGGATTGGCGGCTGGTTATAAGAGAGGACGCACGCCAAAACCCTAGCTAAGTTTTTGGGGAAATGGTTTTATATGTTGGTGATTTTTTTAAGATACCCTTGATTTTCATAATATTTACGAGAGTGCCACGGCTTTGCCGAGTGGAGTTATTAGTTTTGTTTGAACATTAGAGTGGTTAGTGAATAGGTGGCTTATAAGGTATAACCCGTTGTTGTCGTCAAAATGATTAAAAAAAAAATATTTAATTAGATTGAAAAAAGATAAATGGAGTTCGAATTTTTTTGAAATTATGACGGGCATATTGGTCTTTTACTCAGTCAAACATTGTGCCTTACGAACCACCAAAAAATTAGCTAGGGTACCTTAGCATTTTGACCACTTCTCAAACATGCTTTACTCCTATAAGAGCCTGAGGTCCGAAAACTATCGTCTTAAATCGGATTTTGTGGCTTCAGGAAGCAAATCTGAACTGAAAAAGTTATGGCTATCTCGATGTTCACCAAATTGTGAGGTTTCAATCATGAAAAAAAACATGCTTTTGATACTAGTAACTTTCCAATGTTTCGAAATGGTCATGATTTTTATTTGTATTTTTAAAAAGATGTATTATAGTTGTTCGTTAATAGAGTAATCTCTTTGCTATTCGAGGAAAGTTGGAAAGTTTCATGAAGTCATTATATGGAAATCAAAGGGATCTCAAGATCAATATGATAGTAGGATAATTTATATATTGTTACTTGCTACATTCTTAACACAACACAGCAAAATCACGGAACAAATGAAGATATAAATATGAATTCATAATAATTGATGAGAAAAAGTTGGAGACAGAAAATTTTTATGTGTTTTAAACTAAAAGCAAATGCTAGTGAAGGATAATCATTTTAAGCAAAACATCTTTATGATAAACTAATAATCTCTTTATGTTATCTTATTTTAATATCTACTAGTCTTTTAGCCGTGCTAAGCACGGTCTTATCGTAATTCTTTTATAAATTGTTGTAGTTTAATCAATCGCACCGATATATTAAATTCCAAACACATCAAGCTAAATTTTGAAAACTTTATAATAGGCTTGTTATTGTCAAAATATGTAGTATTTTATTTTCTCGAAATGATTGAAAATTATAAGTAAGATATAATTTTTCCTTATAATATAGAAATTTTAAATTATTAAAAATGTAAATTGTATTGAAAAATATTATCAATAAACACCACAATTTTAATTTTTAATATTTAAAATAATTAATAGTAATTTAATGCCTACCTAACACCA
This sequence comes from Asparagus setaceus, assembly GCA_012295165.1. Classification (NCBI taxonomy): domain Eukaryota; kingdom Viridiplantae; phylum Streptophyta; class Magnoliopsida; order Asparagales; family Asparagaceae; genus Asparagus; species Asparagus setaceus. Next base: position 1,983,467 of record CM022701.1, on the reverse strand, counting down.
AATTAAATAAAATTTCCTATTAATGCTACCAATATTTTATTAGTATTTTTGTCCAACCTACCCATGTGATTTATAAAATAATGTACCCAAAGTTTCTCATTTCCAACCATCCCTCATTCCAACCATTACTCAGAAGCTTGAGCTCAAGGTCATCCCCATCGTTTGGTAAGTCTTTTTGAAAGCATTATAATCAATGTTTGAATATATTGTGTAAATTTTATAGTATTGTGTATGCGAGTGTGATACTCAAATTAGTCCCCTACTTCTTTCTCAACTTAGTCCATGTACCACACCTCGAGTTACAAATGAAGTCCTTTTTGACATCTCAGAAGAAATTTGGTGTTAAATTTTCATTTATGACCACATTACCCTCGAGAGGTCCTCGTACTTTTGATTTTGAACACCTTTTGAACCCATTTAAAATCAATCCAAGCTGTACAAAAATCAATCTTTATTGAGGGTTTATTAAAACATTACTCGATGCAACTGTCATAAATAGCGGCAAATAGCACCGCAATAGCGCCCTAACATTAGCCCCTTCCATAACGATATTGCCCAATAGCGGTAATATATTCGCAAGCATGCGCTTTCGCAAAGCGGCCAATACGTATATAGCGGTGAATAACAAGCGTTGCGGGTAAAATCCGCTTTTGATCGCTATTTAAAAGTGATTTCAAGTTTATTTTTAATTAAATCGGCCGGCTCTGGATGTTTTAAGTCATTACCAATCATGGTCTTTTTTCTCGAGTCCCCTCTCGCTGATCCAACTCTAAAAGCCCTAGCCTCCAAAGGTCGGCTGCCTCCACTCCCGCTGACTTCGACATCTCCTGCCGCCCAGCGCCTCTCGGCACCTCCTGGCCCCTCCTCTCACCGCCTCAACAACACCACCTCCTTCACCCTTGTAGCTCCTCCTGTTGAGTCCCTCTCACCACTCCTCATCTTCAGGCGACTCTTGACTCCTCTAGTCCTCTTCGATATTATGTGATAGTTATATATCTATTTCATGCTTAGAATTTCTTTAAATCATCAAATCGTATTTTTTTAGATTTTCTAATTTTTTTCTTTAATTTTTTAATATATGTACATATTTAAATTAGCCGCTTTTGACTTTTTAAGCTTTTTCACGCAATTTTGCGCCAATAGTCCCAATAGCCTTAGCATCACATACGCGCTATCATATCGATAACCTTATTTTAAAGTAATGTAAATATCCTTGTAATACTATTGATGATTTATCAAAATAATGGTGTGGTATTCACATAGTTACAATCCGTAACCCGGGTACTTCTACCATGAAGGTGCCGTCTGCGGAACATACATGTACCACTGTACCGACACATGCACTGCACCCAATTTCAAGGACACTCCTTGGATATATGCATACATTTATTCAGACACATAGTCAATTAAATTATATATGTTTTAATTTAAACACTACACTTCAAATATACCATATACTTCTCATCCATTTCTTGAAACTTCGTTAGACATGGGTCGAATTAGTTTCATCCCATACCCTAGTTCAAAACTATAATTTTAAAGGAGCGTTTAGATGTCTAGTTCAAAAACAAGCTTTCCAATTTATAATAATCAACATAATCAAAGAAACTTGAAATGTGAATTTTAATTTAATAACACATGAATTGAAAAAATAATGATCTTATGTAAATTATTAATTTAAATGTATGTAATGTAGATGTGTCCATGTACCCTACATTGTACAAATTTGTCGTGGTCCCTACTGCCGTTTAGTGCAACTTAGGTGACAATCAATTTGAGGGTTTATCAAAAGAGGGCTCAACTCGTAAAGTCAAATTGAGACACAATTTTTCAAGGCAAACTTAATTATGAGGGTAAATTAACCAAATCCCTTTGTAGGTTTGACAAAAACAAGGTTTTTAAACTAACACTTTCACCCCTCATTTTAAATTTTGATTTTGTGTCATGGGTGACATGAAGTGATCCTTTTAATGCCTAAAATACCCTCCCTTTTCTCTCCTTAAGGGAAGAAATAGCCATGTTTCTTTCTGTTTCTTTTCTTTTTCTTTTTTGGGTAAATTGCATTTATCCCTCTTAAAGTTTCACATAGTTGCACTTATCCCACCTAAAGTTTAACTTTCATCAATTTCTCTCACAAAGTTTATTTTGTAAGCATTTTCCAATCCTATTACTTAAAATGACTACATTGTTATTTTTGAGACAAATATAGCATGGTAAGTTTTAAATTCTAAAAGATATAAATCAATAAAATTCAAAGGTAATCTAGACTATAAATTTAATATCTATGATATTTTCCTTCTAAATCACTACTAAGCTTTTTGTTTTAGTTAACTAATTTAAAATTTCAAGATTTTTTTTAAATATTAAAACTTCAAATTCATATTCAAAATTTAGGATTTGATTTTTAATATTAATACTAGATTTAGAAATTAGGAATCTAGAAAAAAATTGATTGATGTTATGGATACATTTGCTAATGTCAAGAAATATTATGAGGGAAGTGATGAAGAAATTTTTTTAAGAAAAAATGAAGAAAAAGTTTAGGAGGTATAATTGCAAGTAAAAATTTTGGGAGGGTAAATACAATTTAACCAATAAAAAGAAAAGAAAAATATGCTTATTTCTTCTCTTTAGATAGAAACGGGTATCTTTGGCATTAAAGAGTCACATGAGTGTCATGTGACTTATTAGAATGAAAATTTAAAAGAGGGGAGAAAGTGTTAGTTTCAAAACTTCATGGGGATATTTTGTCAAACCTATAAACCTCTAGGAGATTTAGTGTAATTTACCCTAACTATGATGATAAATTGGCAAGAAATAGGTTAACTACAAATTCAATGCTCATCATCCCCATTAAAGCAGTGCCATTTTCATTTTAACTGATTTCCACATGATCGAGAGACTACATATTCAAGAGAACGATTTATAAAAAGACAGACTTATCACAATTAGCATGTAGCTAACACATGAATATCACAAAACTAAGAACAATTTTTTTGTTTTCTCTCTTTAACACAATGTTGCCTTAACAAGAAATGATTAAGTAATTGTCTTTATAGGAAACAAAGTAGATATAGTACTGCCATGTCATTTTTATTTAACGAAATTTTTAACATAGGGTTAAAATAGGACTAAGTTTACATCTAGCAAGGGGTATGGGGACTAAGTTGAGAAAAAATAAAATTGGGGATCAATTTGAGTACATGGCCACAATAGAGGGACCAAATTGGTCTTATAGCCTTACAATTTTTAATTAGTAAGGGGAAGAATGGGGAGGGCTAAAAATAAGCAAATTCCCTCACTTTCTAACCCTCCTGAAGTGGACGGATTAGAAAGGGAGGGATCGAGTTTAAGTGAAACTTTCTCAATATTCCAACATTGTCCTTAGAAAAATAAATAATAGCTGGATGTACTATTTCACTTCCCTTTCCATTCTCTACTCTAAACAAATAAAAGATCGTAGTGTACCCTCTTTTCCCCTTCTTGTTTATCCAAACACAATTAATTCCATTGTGCCCCTTCCCTTACCATTTAAATTAAATTGCAGATAACCCCTCAATTATGCCTTAAGTAGCACTTATAACCCCTCACCTAGTCTGTTAGCACTTATGGTATTTTTTGAAGAATAAATTGCAGACAACCACCGTCTCTCTAATAATTTTTTTTGAAGATATATATCAGGGGATTTATCTGCAATCTACCCATTTTTATGCATCGACTAGTTGAATTAAGAACCACAGACATAAAAAATCAAACCCTAGAATAAAATTAAAAAATGAAGCTTTTTCTCTGATCCATCAAGTTTATTGTCTACATAGAAAACTACAACAACAGAAACCGCAAGAACGAGATCGGATTCGGACAAACTCACACTTGCGGATTCGGGCAGCAGGGAAACCGCAAGATCCACATCGGCTCTTCTGAAGGTGAAAGCTCCGGCGACCGCAGCGGACGCAGAGCGTATGAGTCTTGTTCCTTCTCTTACCAAAACTTCCTGTTCCTTTGCCCTAACAGAACAAAATCATGAGACTAGAGATAAAGATGGATCTTTAGTATTAGGGTTTTAAGAGATTGAGGTTTTAGGGTTTACCATTTTGGATTTGTGTTCTCCTACGGTCGCCTTTGGGATTGGCGGCAGGCTATGAGAGGACGCACGCCAAAACCCTAGCTAAGTTTTGGGGAATGGTTTTATAGGTTGGTGTTTTTTAAGATACCCTTGATTTCCTAATATTTACGAGAATGTCACGGCTTTGCATAGTGGAGTTATTAGTTTTGTTTGAACATTAAAGTGGTTAGTGAATAGTGGCTTATAAGGTATAACCCGTTGTTGCCGTCAAAATGATTAAAAAAATATTTAATTAGATTGAGAAAAGATAAATGGAGTTTGAATTTCATATTGGTCTTTTACTCGATCAAACCTTATGTCATATAAGCCACCAAAAATAAGCTAAGGTACCTTAGTATATTTTTTATGGCTTATAAGCCATTTGATCGCTTCGAACATGCTCTACTCCTATAAGAAATTGAGGTCTGAGAACAATTGTCTTGAATCGGATTTTGTGGCTCTAGGAAGCAAATCCGACCGGAAAAGTCAAAGTCGTAGCTATCTCGATGTTCGCGCCAATTTGTGAGGTTTTAACCAAGAAAAAAAACATGCATTAATACTAGTAATTTTCCGCTGTTCCGAAATGGTCATGATTTTTTACTTGTATTTTTTTCGAAGATAAATTATACATGTTCATTAATAGAGTAGTCTCTTTGCTATTCAAGGAAAATTGGAAATTTTCATGAAGTCATTATATGGAAATCAAAGGGATCTCAAGATCAATATGATAATAGGATATTTTATATCTTGTTACTTGCAACATTCTTAACATAACGCAGCAAAATCACAGAAGAAAGGAAGCTATAAGTACGAATTCTCAATAATTGATGAGAAAAAGTTGGAGACAGAAAAATTTTATATGTTTTAAACTAGAAGCAAATGCTAGTGAAGGATAATCATTTCAAGCAAAACATCTTTATGATAAACTAATAATCTCTTTATGTTATCTTATTTTAATATCTACTAGTCTTTTAGCCGTGCTAAGCACGGTCTTATCGTAATTCTTTTATAAATTGTTGTAGTTTAATCAATCGCACCGATATATTAAATTCCAAACACATCAAGCTAAATTTTGAAAACTTTATAATAGGCTTGTTATTGTCAAAATATGTAGTATTTTATTTTCTCGAAATGATTGAAAATTATAAGTAAGATATAATTTTTCCTTATAATATAGAAATTTTAAATTATTAAAAATGTAAATTGTATTGAAAAATATTATCAATAAACACCACAATTTTAAATTTTTAATATTTAAAATAATTAATAGTAATTTAATGCCTACCTAACACCAAATTAAATAAAATTTCCTATTAATGCTACCAATATTTTATTAGTATTTTTGTCCAACCTACCCATGTGATTTATAAAATAATGTACCCAAAGTTTCTCATTTCCAACCATCCCTCATTCCAACCATTACTCAGAAGCTTGAGCTCAAGGTCATCCCCATCGTTTGGTAAGTCTTTTTGAAAGCATTATAATCAATGTTTGAATATATTGTGTAAATTTTATAGTATTGTGTGTGTGTGTGTGTATATCTATGTTTGTGTGTGTTAGAAAGTAGATCTAGCAAGTAGTATTTGATATTTAAATAAGTTAAATATCTTCAATTTTTCATTACGTTTCTTTTGATTTTAATTTGAAGAGTTGAATAGTTAGAACTTTAATCAATTAACTTGTCATAGTTGCTATTTATATATAGGTAAGTTTAAATGTGGAAAAATTTCGAATTGTTCACTTTTTTCAATTATAGATCCGAATTGGCTTCTGAATGTTTATTTATAACTAATGATTTTTATTTTTAATATTTTATTATAATATTCGGAAATTTAATTAGAATTATATAAACTGGCAGCAAGTAAAGTTATTTAAAATAAGCTTTATTTCAACACACTAAATATGTGAGTCCCAAAAAATCCCAAATATTATAATATCCAAATATTAAAATGAAATAATTAAAGATAAAAATCTGAATATTATCTGAAAATTAAAATACCAAATTCTAAAATAGGAAAATAAGGCTAAAATTTTATATGCAAAGTGAACGTTGTATCTTGGATATATGATTTATTTTTACGAAAATGACATAGTTTACATCTCAACTCAAAATTTCCAAAACTCATAAGATTCATAAGGTGAGTTTGGATAAAGTTTTTAAGGGAGGGAAAGAGATGGGAGGCATAGGACGTTAAACATCCAAAAATCATGTTCATCTACAATTTGGTTAAAAGCCAATTTGGTCCTGTGCAGAGTGTGATACTCAAATTAGTCCCCTACTTCTTTCTCAACTTAGTCCATGTACCACACCTCAGTTACAAATGAAGTCCTTTTTTGACATCTGTAAGAAATTTGGTGTTAAATTTTCATTTATGACCACATTACCCTCGAGAGGTCCTCGTACTTTTGATTTTGAACACCTTTTGAACCCATTTAAAATCAATCTAAGCTCTACAAAAAATCAATCTTTATTGAGGGTTTATAAAACATTACTCGATGCAAGCTGTCATAAATAGCGGCAAATAGCATAATGCGGCCCTAATAGCGATGCGGCCCTTCCCATAGCGATATTGCCCAATAGCGGTGACATATTGCGGAACATGCACTTTTCGCTCGCAAAAGTGGCCAATAGCACGCCATAGCGGTGAATAACGAGCGATTGCGGGTAAAATTCGCTTTTTGACCGCTATTTAAAAGCAATTTCAAGTTTATTTTTAATTAAATCCGACCAGCACCAGCAAGACTCAATGTTTTAAGTCATTACCAATCATGGTCTTTTTTCTCTCGAGTCTCCCTCTCGCGATCCAACTCTAAAAAAGCCCTAGCCTCCAAAAAGGTCGCTGCCTCCCACCACCTCCCGCGACTTTCGACATCTCCCTGCCGCCTCCCACCGCCTCCGGCACCTCCCTCAGCACCTCCTCTCACCGCCACAACACCTCACCTCCTTTCGTTGTGAGCTCCTCCTATTGCAGTCCTCTCACCACTCACCTCATCTTCTAGAAGACGACTCTTCGACTCCTCTAGTCCTCTTCGATATTATGTGATAGTTATATATCTATTTCATGCTTAGAATTTCTTTAAATCATCAAATACGTATTTTTAGATTTTCTAATTTTTTCTTTAATTTTTTTTAATATATGTACATATTTAAATTAGCCCGCTTTTTGACTTTTCGCTTTTTACCGCAATTTTGCCGCAATAGCCCCAAATAGCCTTAGCGGTGCATCACCCATTCTGTGGCGCTATCATATCGATAACCTTATTTTAAAGTAATGTAAATATCCTTGTAATACTATTGATGATTTATCAAAATGTGCGTGTGGCGTATTCACATAGTTACAATCTACGTAACCCGGGTACTTCTACCATGAAGGCGTGCCGTCTTGGAACATACATGTACACACATGTACACACGTGCATGCACTACCCAAATTTCAAGGACACTCCTTGGATATATGCATACATTTATTCGACACATAGTCAATTAAATTATATATGTTTTAATTTAAAACACTTGCCACATACGTAAATATACCATATACTTCTCATCCATTTCTTGAAACTTCGTTAGACATGGGTCGAATTAGTTTCATCCCATACCCTAGTTCAAAACTATAATTTTAAAGGAGCGTTTAGATGTCTAGTTCAAAAACAAGCGGTTTCAATTTATAATAATCAACATAATCAAAGAAACTTGAAATGTGATAAGAATTTTAATTTAATAACACATGAATTGAAAAAAATAATGATCTTATGTAAATTATTAATTTAAATGTATGTAATGTAGATGTGTCCATGTACCTACATTGTACAAATTTGTCGTGTCCCTACTGCATTACCGTTTAAGGTGCAACTTAGGTGACAATCAATTTGAGGGTTTATCAAAAGAGGGCTCAACTCGTAAAGTCAAATTGAGACACAATTTTTCAAGGCAAACTTAATTATGAGGGTAAATTAACCAAATCCCCCTGACGTTTGTAGGTTTGACAAAAAATCCCCCTAAGGTTTTGAAACTAACACTTTCACCCCCTCATTTTAAATTTTTGATTTGATGTCATGGGTGACATGACACCGAAGTGATCCTTTTAATGCCTAAAATACCCTCCCTTTTCTCTCCTTAAGGGAAGAAATAGCCATGTTTCTTTCTGTTTCTTTTCTTTTTCTTTTTTGGGTAAATTGCATTTATCCCTCTTAAAGTTTCACATAGTTGCACTTATCCCACCTAAAGTTTAACTTTCATCAATTTCTCTCACAAAGTTTATTTTGTAAGCATTTTCCAATCCTATTACTTAAAATGACTACATTGTTATTTTTGAGACAAATATAGCATGGTAAGTTTTAAATTCTAAAAAGATATAAATCAATAAAATTCAAAGGTAATCTAGACTATAAATTTAATATCTATGATATTTTCCTTCTAAATCACTACTAAGCTTTTTGTTTTAGTTAACTAATTTAAAATTTCAAGATTTTTTATAAATATTAAAACTTCAAATTCATATTCAAAATTTAGGATTTGATTTTTAATATTAATACTAGATTTAGAAATTAGGAATCTAGAAAAAATGATTGATTCATGTTATGGATACATTTGCTAATGTCACAAATATTATGAGGGAAGTGATGAAGAAATTTTTTAAGAAAAAAATGAAGAAAAAGTTTAGGAGGTATAATTGCAAGTATGAAAATTTTGGGAGGGTAAATACAATTTAACCAATAAAAAGAAAAGAAAAATATGCTTATTTCTTCTCTTTAGATAGAAACGGGTATCTTTGGCATTAAAGAGTCACATGAGTGTCATGTGACTTATTAGAATGAAAATTTAAAAAGAGGGGAGAAAGTGTTAGTTTCAAAACTTCATGGGGATATTTTGTCAAACCTATAAACCTCTAGGAGATTTAGTGTAATTTACCCTAACTATGATGATAAATTGGCAAGAAATAGGTTAACTACAAATTCAATGCTCATCATCCCTATTAAAGCAGTGCCATTTTCATTTTAACTGATTTCCACATGATGAGAGACTACATATTCAAGAGAACTGATTTATAAAAAGACAGACTTATCACAATTAGCATGTAGCTAACACATGAATATCACAAAACTAAGAACAATTTTTATTGTTTCTCTCTTTTAACACAATGTTGCCTTAACAAGAAATGATTAAGTAATTGTCTTTATAGGAAACAAAGTAGATATAGTACTGCCATGTCATTTTTATTTAACGAAATTTTTAACATAGGGTTAAAATAGGACTAAGTTTACATCTAGCAAGGGGTATGGGGACTAAGTTGAGAAAAAATAAAATTGGGGATCAATTTGAGTACATGGCCACAATAGAGGGACCAAATTGGTCTTATAGCCTTACAATTTTAATTAGTAAGGGAAGAATGGGAGGGCTAAAATAAGCAAATTCCCACTTTCTAACCCTCCTGAGTGGGCCGGATTAGAAAGGGAGGGATCGAGTTCTAGTGAAACTTTCTCAATATTCCAACATTGTCCTTAGAAAAATAAATAATAGCTGGATGTACTATTTCACTTCCTTTCCATTCTCTACTCTAAACAAATAAAAGATCGTAGTGTACCCTCTTTTCCCCTTCTTGTTTATCCAAACACAATTAATTCCATTGTGCCCTTCCCTTACCATTTAAATTAAATTGCAGATAACCCCTCAATTATGCCTTAAGTAGCACTTATAACCCCTCACCTAGTCTGTTAGCACTTATGGTATTTTTGAAGAATAAATTGCAGACAACCACCGTCTCTCTAATAATTTTTTTGAAGATATATATCAGGGTTTATCTGCAATCTACCCATTTTATGCATCGACTAGTTGAATTAAGAACCACAGACATAAAAAATCAAACCCTAGAATAAAATTAAAAATGAAGCTTTTTCTCTGATCCATCAAGTTTATTGTCTACATAGAAAACTACAACAACAGAAACCGCAAGAACGAGATCGGATTCGGACAAACTCACACTTGCGGATTCGGGCAGCAGGGAAACCGCAAGATCCACATCGGCTCTTCTGAAGGTGAAAGCTCCGGCGACCGCAGCGGACGCATCTATTCCTTTGCCTAACAGAACAAAATCATGAGACTAGAGATAAAGATTGATCTTTAGTATTAGGGTTTTAAGAGATTGAGGTTTTAGGGTTTACCATTTTGGATTTGTGTTCTCCTACGGTCGCCCTTTGGGATTGGCGGCAGGCTATGAGAGGACGCACGCCAAAACCCTAGCTAAGTTTTGGGGAATGGTTTTATAGGTTGGTGTTTTTAAGATACCCTTGATTTCCTAATATTTACGAGAATGTCACGGCTTTGCATAGTGGAGTTATTAGTTTTGTTTGAACATTAAAGTGGTTAGTGAATAGTGGCTTATAAGGTATAACCCGTTGTTGCCGTCAAAATGATTAAAAAAATATTTAATTAGATTGAGAAAAGATAAATGGAGTTTGAATTTCATATTGGTCTTACTCGATCAAACCTTGTATGTATAAGCCACCAAAAATAAGCTAAGGTACCTTAGTATATTTTTATGGCTTATAAGCCATTTTGATCGCTTCTCGAACATGCTCTACTCCTATAAGAAATTGAGGTCTGAGAACAATTGTCTTGAATCGGATTTTGTGGCTCTAGGAAGCAAATCCGACCCGACAAAGTCGTAGCTATCTCGATGTTCGCCAATTTGTGAGGTTTTAACCAAGAAAAAAACATGCATTAATACTAGTAATTTTCCGCTGTTCAAATGGTCATGATTTTTACTTGTATTTTTTCGAAGATAAATTATACATGTTCATTAATAGAGTAGTCTCTTTGCTATTCAAGGAAAATTGGAAATTTTCATGAAGTCATTATATGGAAATCAAAGGGATCTCAAGATCAATATGATAATAGGATATTTTATATCTTGTTACTTGCAACATTCTTAACATAACGCAGCAAAATCACAGAAGAAAGGAAGCTATAAGTACGAATTCTCAATAATTGATGAGAAAAAGTTGGAGACAGAAAATTTTATATGTTTTAAACTAGAAGCAAATGCTAGTGAAGGATAATCATTTCAAGCAAAACATCTTTATGATAAACTAATAATCTCTTTATGTTATCTTATTTTAATATCTACTAGTCTTTTAGCCCGTGCTAAGCACGGTCTTATCGTAATTCTTTATAAATTGTTGTAGTTTAATCAATCGCACCATATATTAAATTCCAGGTACACATCAAGCTAAATTTTGAAAACTTTATAATAGGCTTGTTATTGTCAAAATATGTAGTATTTTATTTTCGTAAATGATTGAAAATTATAAGTAAGATATAATTTTTCCTTATAATATAGAAATTTTAAATTATTAAAAATGTAAATTGTATTGAAAAATATTATCAATAAACACCACAATTTTAAATTTTTAATATTTAAAATAATTAATAGTAATTTAATGCCTACCTAACACCAAATTAAATAAAATTTCCTATTAATGCTACCAATATTTTATTAGTATTTTTGTCCAACCTACCCATGTGATTTATAAAATAATGTACCCAAAGTTTCTCATTTCCAACCATCCTCATTCCAACCATTACTCAGAAGCTTGAGCTCAAGGTCATCCCCATCGTTTGGTAAGTCTTTTTGAAAGCATTATAATCAATGTTTGAATATATTGTGTAAATTTTATAGTATTGTGTGTGTGTGTGTGTATATCTATGTTTGTGTGTGTTAGAAAGTAGATCTAGCAAGTAGTATTTGATATTTAAATAAGTTAAATATCTTCAATTTTTCATTACGTTTCTTTTGATTTTAATTTGAAGAGTTGAATAGTTAGAACTTTAATCAATTAACTTGTCATAGTTGCTATTTATATATAGGTAAGTTTAAATGTGGAAAAAATTTCGGAATTGTTCACTTTTTTCAATTATAGATCGAATTGGATTCTGAATGTTTATTTATAACTAATGATTTTTATTTTTAATATTTTATTATAATATTCGGAAATTTAATTAGAATTATATAAACTGGCAGCAAGTAAAGTTATTTAAAATAAGCTTTATTTCAACACACTAAATATGTGAGTCCCAAAAAATCCCAAATATTATAATATCCAAATATTAAAATGAAATAATTAAAGATAAAAATCTGAATATTATCTGAAAATTAAAATACCAAATTCTAAAATAGGAAAATAAGGCTAAAATTTTATATGCAAAGTGAACGTTGTATCTTGGATATATGATTTATTTTACGAAAATGACATAGTTTAAATTTTAATTTAGGTTATAAATTTTCCAATATTTAACAGAATTTCGTGACTTTTTTTCCTATTTTAGAATTTGAGTACGTATTTAAAATACTCAAAATATTGGGGACTATTTTGTAATATGATTTTGGAAGAATTATGTGTGTTGATTCCCAATGTTTGTTCCTGGAAGATCTGCATATGTTCAGTCTAACTTTATTTATTTTATTTTGGGTAAATTGCATTTATCCCTCTTAAAGTTTCACATAGTTGCACTTATCCCACCTAAAGTTTAACTTTCATCAATTTCTCTCACAAAGTTTATTTTGTAAGCATTTTCCAATCCTATTACTTAAAATGACTACATTGTTATTTTTGAGACAAATATAGCATGGTAAGTTTTAAATTCTAAAAAGATATAAATCAATAAAATTCAAAGGTAATCTAGACTATAAATTTAATATCTATGATATTTTCCTTCTAAATCACTACTAAGCTTTTTGTTTTAGTTAACTAATTTAAAATTTCAAGATTTTTTATAAATATTAAAACTTCAAATTCATATTCAAAATTTAGGATTTGATTTTTAATATTAATACTAGATTTAGAAATTAGGAATCTAGAAAAAATGATTGATTCATGTTATGGATACATTTGCTAATGTCAAGAAATATTATGAGGGAAGTGATGAAGAAATTTTTTAAGAAAAAAATGAAGAAAAAGTTTAGGAGGTATAATTGCAAGTATGAAAATTTTGGGAGGGGTAAATACAATTTAACCAATAAAAAGAAAAGAAAAATATGCTTATTTCTTCTCTTTAGATAGAAACGGGATCTTTGGATTAAAGAGTCACATGAGTGTCATGTGACTTATTAGAATGAAAATTTAAAAGAGGGGAGAAAGTGTTAGTTTCAAAACTTCATGGGGATATTTTGTCAAACCTATAAACCTCTAGGAGATTTAGTGTAATTTACCCTAACTATGATGATAAATTGGCTAGAAAGAGGTTAACTACAAATTCAATGCTCATCATCCCTATTAAAGCAGTGCCATTTTCATTTTAACTGATTTCCACATGATGCAGAGACTACATATTCAAGAGAACTGAGCACTTTTATAAAAGACAGACTTATCACAATTAGCATGTAGCTAACACATGAATATCACAAAACTAAGAACAATTTTTATTTTCTCTTTTAACACAATGTTGCCTTAACAAGAAATGATTAAGTAATTGTCTTTATAGGAAACAAAGTAGATATAGTACTGCCATGTCATTTTTTATTTAACGAAATTTTTAACATAGGGTTAAAATAGGACTAAGTTTACATCTAGCAAGGGGTATGGGGACTAAGTTGAGAAAAATAAAATTGGGGATCAATTTGAGTATTACCACAATAGAGGGACCAAATTGGTCTTATAGCCTTACAATTTTTAATTAGTAAGGGAAGAATGGGGAGGGCTAAAATAGCAATTTCTCACTTTCTAACCCTCCGGTGGACGGATTAGAAAGGAGGGATCGAGTTTAAGTGAAACTTCTCAATATTCCAACATTGTCCTTAGAAAAATAAATAATAGCTGGATGTACTATTTCACTTTCCTTTCCATTCTCTACTCTAAACAAATAAAAGATCAGAGTGTACCCTCTTTTCCCCTTCTTGTTTATCCAAACACAATTAATTCCATTGTGCCCCTTCCCTTACCATTTAAATTAAATTGCAGATAACCCCTCAATTATGCCTTAAGTAGCACTTATAACCCCTCACCTAGTCTGTTAGTTTATGGTATTTTTGAAGAATAAATTGCAGACAACCACCGTCTCTAATAATTTTTTTGAAGATATATATCAGGATTTATCTGCAATCTACCCATTTTATGCATCGACTAGTTGAATTAAGAACCACAGACATAAAAATCAAACCCTAGAATAAAATTAAAAATGAAGCTTTTTCTCTGATCCATCAAGTTTATTGTCTACATAGAAAACTACAACAACAGAAACCGCAAGAACGAGATCGGATTCGGACAAACTCACACTTGCGGATTCGGGCAGCAGGAAACCGCAAGATCCACATCGGCTTCTGAAGGTGAAAGCTCCGGCGACCGCAGCGGACGCAGAGCGTATGAGTCTTGTTCTCTTACCAAAACTTCCTGTTCCTTTGCCCTAACAGAACAAAATCATGAGACTAGAGATAAAGATTGATCTTTAGTATTAGGGTTTTAAAGAGATTGAGGTTTTAGGGTTTACCATTTTGGATTTGTGTTCTCCTACGGTCGCCTTTGGGATTGGCGGCAGGCTATGAGAGGACGCACGCCAAAACCCTAGCTAAGTTTTTGGGGAATGGTTTTATAGGTTGGTGTTTTTAAGATACCCTTGATTTCCTAATATTTACGAGAATGTCACGGCTTTGCATAGTGGAGTTATTAGTTTTGTTTGAACATTAAAGTGGTTAGTGAATAGTGGCTTATAAGGTATAACCCGTTGTTGCCGTCAAAATGATTAAAAAAATATTTAATTAGATTGAGAAAAGATAAATGGAGTTTGAATTTCATATTGGTCTTTTACTCGACAAACCTTAGGTCATATAAGCCACCAAAATAAGCTAAGGTACCTTAGTATATTTTTTATGGCTTATAAGCCATTTTGATCGCTTCTCAACATGCTCTACTCCTATAAGAAATTGAGGTCTGAGAACAATTGTCTTGAATCGATTTTGTGGCTCTAGGAAGAACCGACCGACAAAGTCAGAGCTATCTCGATGTTCGCCAATTTGTGAGGTTTTAACCAAGAAAAAAAACATGCATTAATACTAGTAATTTTCCGCTGTTCAAATGGTCATGATTTTTACTTGTATTTTTTCGAAGATAAATTATACATGTTCATTAATAGAGTAGTCTCTTTGCTATTCAAGGAAAATTGGAAATTTTCATGAAGTCATTATATGGAAATCAAAGGATCTCAAGATCAATATGATAATAGGATATTTTATATCTTGTTACTTGCAACATTCTTAACATAACGCAGCAAAATCACAGAAGAAAGGAAGCTATAAGTACGAATTCTCAATAATTGATGAGAAAAAGTTGGAGACAGAAAATTTTATATGTTTTAAACTAGAAGCAAATGCTAGTGAAGGATAATCATTTCAAGCAAAACATCTTTATGATAAACTAATAATCTCTTTTTATGTTATCTTATTTTACTAGTTTTTAGCTAAGCACGGTCTTATAGCAATTCTTTTATTCTTTTATAATTGCTATAGTTTAATCAATCGCGACCATATATTAAATCCAAACATCAAGCTAAATTTTGAAAAATTATAATAGGCTTGTTATTGTCAAAATATGTGTAGTATTTTATCAAATGATTGAAAATTATAAGTAAGATATAATTTTTCCTTATAATATAGAAATTTAAAATTATTAAAAATATAAATTATATTTAAAAATATTATCAATAAACACCACAATTTTTAATTATTAATATTAAAAATAATTCATAGTAATCTAATGCCTACCTAACACCTAATTAAATAATATTTTCTATAATGCTACTAATATTTTATTAATATTTTATGTACAACCTACCCATGTGATCTATAAACTAATGTACACAATGGTTCTCATTTCCAACCACCCCTCATTCCAACCATTACTCAGTAGCTTGAGCTCAAGTTCTTCCCCATCGTTTGGTAAGTTTTTTAAAAGCATTATAATCAATGTTTGAATATATTGTGTAAATTTTATAGTATTGTGTGTGTGTGTGTGTATATCTATGTTTGTGTGTGTTAGAAAGTAGATCTAGCAAGTAGTATTTGATATTTAAATAAGTTAAATATCTTCAAATTTTCATTACGTTTCTTTTGATTTTAATTTGAAGAGTTGAATAGTTAGAACTTTAATCAATTAACTTGTCATAGTTGCTATTTATATATAGGTAAGTTTAAATGTGGAAAAATTTCTCGAATTGTTCACTTTTTTCAATTATAGATCCTAATTGGTTAATAATGTTTATTTATAACTAATGATTTTATTTTTAATATTTTATTATAATATTCGAAATTTAATTAGAATTATATAAACTGGCAGCAAGTAAAGTTATTTAAAATAAGCTTTATTTCAACACACTAAATATGTGAGTCCCAAAAAATCCCAAATATTATAATATCCAAATATTAAAATGAAATAATTAAAGAAAAATCTGAATATTATCTAAAATTAATACCAAATTCTAAAATAGGAAAATAAGGCTAAAATTTTATATGCAAAGTGAACGTTGTATCTTGATATATGATTTATTTTTACGAAAATGACATAGTTTAAATTTTAATTTAGGTTATAAATTTTCCAATATTTAACAGAATTTCGTGACTTTTTTTTCCTATTTTAGAATTTAACAAGATTTAAAATACTCAAAATATTGGGGACTATTTTGTAATATGATTTTTGGAAGAATTATGTGTGTTGATTCCCAATGTTTGTTCCTGGAAGATCTGTGATATGTTCAGTCTAACTTTATTTATTTTATTTTGGGAAAAAATTATAGGTTGAAATTGGAATCATGAATTCAAGAGAGGCAGGTGCATCTGGCTCTTCGGATCCCTCAAATGTAATATATTTATTTTATTTATTACCTAAAATTATAGCATGTCATTAATAGTTTTTCTTACAATTTTTAATATTATTATACTGATAATGAAGTTTTTTTGGCAGCGTAAATGCATCATATCCGAACCAACGCCAAATGGAATTAGAATAACATTTTGCGAGAATCCCAATGCAATTGTGCAAGATAATACTGATAATTACTACAATGCTATTCAAACTAATCAAGCTTCGATTATAGGCCCCGATGGGTTATATTTTTTCCCATATTGTGATAATCAACACGCAAAACATTTGACGAAGGTTGGCTTACGAAGGCATGAAATGGAGTTGTTTATTCTCCGGGAAACTCGCATACCTTAGTGTCTATGGGTGTTCACACGGCTATTTTGAAATACCCCAATGAGCACTAAGCCGTCGAAAAGGCAATAATGGGTTTGAAGGGCATCTTTATGTAATAGTTATATTTTGTTTCTTGTGTATTTGTAGTTGTTATTTTATTACTTAAAGAATGTAACTTTATTGTTGTATTGCACGTTAGTTAACATATAATAAGATATGTTATTAAATATATAGTTTGAATATTAACATTTCTCTGTTTTACCAAGAATTTAAAGAGATATGTTATTCAAAATTTAGCTACCACAGATTTTTATTGCTAAGCACGGTCTTATAGCAATTCTTTTATTCTTTTATAATTGCTATAGTTTAATCAATCGCGACCATATGTTAAATTCCAAGACACATCAAGCTAAATTTTGAAAAATTATAATAGGCTTGTTATTGTCAAAATATGTAGTATTTTATTTTCTCAGAAATGATTGAAAATTATAAGTAAGATATAATTTTTCCTTATAATATAGAAATTTAAAATTATTAAAAATATAAATTATATTTAAAAATATTATCAATAAACACCACAATTTTTAAGAAACAAAATGAAGAAAAAGTTTAGGAGGTATAATTGCAAGTATGAAAATTTTGGGAGGGGTAAATACAATTTAACCAATAAAAAGAAAAGAAAAACATGCTTATTTCTTCTCTTTAGATAGAAACGGGATCTTTGGCATTAAAGAGTCACATGAGTGTCATGTGACTTATTAGAATGAAAATTTAAAAGAGGGGAGAGAGTGTTAGTTTCAAAACTTCATGGGGATATTTTGTCAAACCTATAAACCTCTAGGAGATTTAGTGTAATTTACCCTAACTATGATGATAAATTGGCTAGAAAGAGGTTAACTACAAATTCAATGCTCATCATCCCTATTAAAGCAATTGCCATTTTCATTTTAACTGATTTCCACATGATCAGAGACTACATATTCAAGAGAACTGAGCACTTTTATAAAAGACAGACTTATCACAATTAGCATGTAGCTAACACATGAATATCACAAAACTAAGAATAATTTTTTTTGTTGTCTCTCTTTTAACACAATGTTGCCTTAACAAGAAATGATTAACAAGTAATTGTCTTTATAGGAAACAAAGTAGATATAGTACTGCCATGTCATTTTTATTTAATGAAATTTTTAACAAAGGGTTAAAATAGGACTAAGTTTACATCTAGCAAGGGGTATGGGGACTAAGTTGAGAAAAATAAAATTGGGGATCAATTTGAGTACATTGCCACAATAGAGGGACCAAATTGGTCTTATAGCCTTACAATTTTTAATTAGTAAGGGAAGAGTGGGAGGGCTAAAAATAAGCAAATTCCCTCACTTTTCTAACCCTCCTGAAGTGGACG
Source organism: Asparagus setaceus (assembly GCA_012295165.1). NCBI lineage: Eukaryota > Viridiplantae > Streptophyta > Magnoliopsida > Asparagales > Asparagaceae > Asparagus > Asparagus setaceus. The sequence continues at coordinate 1,964,775 of CM022701.1, read as the reverse complement.
GATTAGAAAGGGAGGGATCGAGTTTAAGTGAAACTTTCTCAATATTCCAATATTGTCCTTAGAAAAATAAAGAATAGTTGGATGTACTATTTCACTTCCCTTTCCATTCTCTACTCTAAACAAACAAAAGATCATAGTGTACCCTCTTTTCCCCTTCTTGTTTATCCAAGCACAATTAATTCCATTGTGCCCCTTCCCTTACCATTTAAATTAAATTGCAGATAACCCCTCAATTATGCCTTAAGTAGCACTTATAACCCCTCACCTAGTCTGTTAGCACTTATGGTATTTTTGAAGAATAAATTGCAGACAACCACCGTCTCTCTAATAATTTTTTGAAGATATATATCAGGGATTTATCTGCAATCTACCCATTTTATGCATCGACTAGTTGAATTAAGAACCACAGACATAAAAAATCAAACCCTAGAATAAAATTAAAAAATGAAGCTTTTTCTCTGATCCATCAAGTTTATTGTCTACATAGAAAACTACAACAACAGAAACCGCAAGAACGAGATCGGATTCGGACAAACTCACACTTGCGGATTCGGGCAGCAGGGAAACCGCAAGATCCACATCGGCTCTTCTGAAGGTGAAAGCTCCGGCGACCGCAGCGGACGCAGAGCGTATGAGTCTTGTTCCTTCTCTTACCAAAACTTCCTGTTCCTTTGCCCTAACAGAACAAAATCATGAGACTAGAGATAAAGATTGGATCTTTAGTATTAGGGTTTTTAAGAGATTGAGGTTTTAGGGTTTACCATTTTGGATTTGTGTTCTCCTACGGTCGCCCCTTTGGGATTGGCGGCAGGCTATGAGAGAGGACGCACGCCAAAACCCTAGCTAAGTTTTTGGGGGAATGGTTTTATAGGTTGGTGTTTTTTTTAAGATACCCTTGATTTCCTAATATTTACGAGAATGTCACGGCTTTGCATAGTGGAGTTATTAGTTTTGTTTGAACATTAAAGTGGTTAGTGAATAGTGGCTTATAAGGTATAACCCGTTGTTGCCGTCAAAATGATTAAAAAAAATATTTAATTAGATTGAGAAAAGATAAATGGAGTTTGAATTTCATATTGGTCTTTTACTCGATCAAACCTTGTGTCATATAAGCCACCAAAAAATAAGCTAAGGTACCTTAGTATATTTTTTTATGGCTTATAAGCCATTTTGATCGCTTCTCGAACATGCTCTACTCCTATAAGAAATTGAGGTCTGAGAACAATTGTCTTGAATCGGATTTTGTGGCTCTAGGAAGCAAATCCGACCCGACAAAGTCGTAGCTATCTCGATGTTCGCCAATTTGTGAGGTTTTAACCAAGAAAAAAAACATGCATTAATACTAGTAATTTTCCGCTGTTCGAAATGGTCATGATTTTTACTTGTATTTTTCGAAGATAAATTATACATGTTCATTAATAGAGTAGTCTCTTTGCTATTCAAGGAAAATTGGAAATTTTCATGAAGTCATTATATGGAAATCAAAGGGATCTCAAGATCAATATGATAGTAGGATAATTTATATATTGTTACTTGCTACATTCTTAACACAACACAGCAAAATCACGGAACAAATGAAGATATAAATATGAATTCATAATAATTGATGAGAAAAAGTTGGAGACAGAAAATTTTTATGTGTTTTAAACTAAAAGCAAATGCTAGTGAAGGATAATCATTTTAAGCAAAACATCTTTATGATAAACTAATAATCTCTTTATGTTATCTTATTTTAATATCTACTAGTCTTTTAGCCCGTGCTAAGCTGCAGTCTTATCGTAATTCTTTATAAATTGTTGTAGTTTAATCAATGCTTTTATATATTAAATTCCATACACATCAAGCTAAATTTTGAAAACTTTATAATAGGCTTGTTATTGTCAAAATATGTAGTATTTTATTTTCGTAAATGATTGAAAATTATAAGTAAGATATAATTTTTCCTTATAATATAGAAATTTTAAATTATTAAAAATGTAAATTGTATTGAAAAATATTATCAATAAACACCACAATTTTAAATTTTAATATTTAAAATAATTAATAGTAATTTAATGCCTACCTAACACCAAATTAAATAAAATTTCCTATTAATGCTACCAATATTTTATTAGTATTTTTGTCCAACCTACCCATGTGATTTATAAAATAATGTACCCAAAGTTTCTCATTTCCAACCATCCCTCATTCCAACCATTACTCAGAAGCTTGAGCTCAAGGTCATCCCCATCGTTTGGTAAGTCTTTTTGAAAGCATTATAATCAATGTTTGAATATATTGTGTAAATTTTATAGTATTGTGTGTGTGTGTGTGTATATCTATGTTTGTGTGTGTTAGAAAGTAGATCTAGCAAGTAGTATTTGATATTTAAATAAGTTAAATATCTTCAATTTTCATTACGTTTCTTTTGATTTTAATTTGAAGAGTTGAATAGTTAGAACTTTAATCAATTAACTTGTCATAGTTGCTATTTATATATAGGTAAGTTTAAATGTGGAAAAAATTTCGAATTGTTCACTTTTTTCAATTATAGATCGAATTGGGTTACTGAATGTTTATTTATAACTAATGATTTTTATTTTAATATTTTATTATAATATTCGGAATTTAATTAGAATTATATAAACTGGCAGCAAGTAAAGTTATTTAAAATAAGCTTTATTTCAACACACTAAATATGTGAGTCCCAAAAATCCCAAATATTATAATATCCAAATATTAAAATGAAATAATTAAAGATAAAAATCTGAATATTATCTGAAAATTAAAATACCAAATTCTAAAATAGGAAAATAAGGCTAAAATTTTATATGCAAAGTGAACGTTGTATCTTGGATATATGATTTATTTTCTGAAAATGACATAGTTTAAATTTTAATTTAGGTTATAAATTTTCCAATATTTAACAGAATTTCGTGACTTTTTTCCTATTTTAGAATTTGGTACGTATTAAAATACTCAAAATATTGGGGACTATTTTGTAATATGATTTTTGGAAGAATTATGTGTGTTGATTCCCAATGTTTGTTCTGGAAGATGCATATGTTCAGTCTAACTTTATTTTATTTTATTTTGGGAAAAATTATAGGTTGAAATTGGAATCATGAATTCAAGAGAGGCGGTGCATCGGCTCTTGGATCCCTCAAATGTAATATATTTATTTTATTTATTACCTAAAATTATAGCATGTCATTAATAGTTTTTCTTACAATTTTAATATTATTATCGCGATAATGAAGTTTTGGCAATGAATGCATCATATCGAACCAACGCCAAATGGAATTAGAATAACATTTTGAGAATCCCAATCAATTGTGCAAGATAATACTTATAATTACTACAATGCTATTCAAACTAATCAAGCCGATTATAGGCCCAGATGGGTTATATTTTTCCCATATTGTGATAATCAACCATAAAACATTTGTGAAGGTTGGCTACAGGCATGAAATGGAGTTGTTTATTCTCAGGAAACTAATACCTTAGTGTCTATGGGTGTTCACGGCTATTTTGAAATACTGAGCACTAAGCGTCGAAAAGGCAATAATGGGTTTGAAGGGCATCTTTATGTAATAGTTATATTTTGTTTCTTGTGTATTTGTAGTTGTTATTTTATTACTTAAAGAATGTAACTTTATTGTTGTATTGCCGTTAGTTAACATATAATAAGATATGTTATTAAATATATAGTTTGAATATTAACATTTCTCTGTTTACCAAGAATTTAAAGAGATATGTTATTCAAAATTTAGCTACAATGAGAGATTTTTATTGCTAAGCACGGTCTTATAGCAATTCTTTTATTCTTTATAATTAGTTATAGTTTAATCAATGCACCCAGATATGTTAAATTCCAATACACATCAAGCTAAATTTTGAAAACTTTATAATAGGCTTGTTATTGTCAAAATATGTAGTATTTTATTTTTCGTAAATGATTGAAAATTATAAGTAAGATATAATTTTTCCTTATAATATAGAAATTTTAAATTATTAAAAATGTAAATTGTATTGAAAAATATTATCAATAAACACCACAATTTTAAATTTTTAATATTTAAAATAATTAATAGTAATTTAATGCCTACCTAACACCAAATTAAATAAAATTTCCTATTAATGCTACCAATATTTTATTAGTATTTTTGTACAACCTACCCATGTGATTTATAAAATAATGTACCCAAAGTTTCTCATTTCCAACCATCCTCATTCCAACCATTACTCAGAAGCTTGAGCTCAAGGTCATCCCCATCGTTTGTAAGTTTTATTATCGTGAATGTGGGCATAAATTATGCATGCAAAATGCAACGTGGTCCTATCAAAACTGATATAACTTAAGCTAGGAATAGAAAATTAACATGTCGTGTGATGCATCGTGAACCTAAATGAGATATCTATAAACCTATATATAGTTTAGTAATTCATAATTTTCGTAATTGCGTCATATAGTGGGTAAATTACAAACTTGGATAAATTACAAATTACAAATTTGGATAAATTATATATCTATGAAACTTATGCTAGGAAAATCAAATCCACGTGTGGTTTAATGCATGTGAATCTAAAAATAAAATTATATTAAATTTGGAGAATAAAACACTTTAAGAGAAGCAATGATATATCTCTAGAATTATTTAATTTAAAAAACAATTGATCTTTCATGTTCTTTCAACAATTTTTATTGAGTTTCAAGTTCTTCCCCATCGTTTGGTAAGTCTTTTGAAAGCATTATAATCAATGTTTGAATATATTGTGTAAATTTTATAGTATTGTGTGTGTGTGTGTGTATATCTATGTTTGTGTGTGTTAGAAAGTAGATCTAGCAAGTAGTATTTGATATTTAAATAAGTTAAATATCTTCAATTTTTCATTACGTTTCTTTTGATTTTAATTTGAAGAGTTGAATAGTTAGAACTTTAATCAATTAACTTGTCATAGTTGCTATTTATATATAGGTAAGTTTAAATGTGGAAAAAATTTCGGAATTGTTCACTTTTTTTTCAATTATAGATCGAATTGGATTCTGAATGTTTATTTATAACTAATGATTTTATTTTTAATATTTTATTATAATATTCGAAATTTAATTAGAATTATATAAACTGGCAGCAAGTAAAGTTATTTAAAATAAGCTTTATTTCAACACACTAAATATGTGAGTCCCAAAAAATCCCAAATATTATAATATCCAAATATTAAAATGAAATAATTAAAGATAAAAATCTGAATATTATCTGAAAATTAAAATACCAAATTCTAAAATAGGAAAATAAGGCTAAAATTTTATATGCAAAGTGAACGTTGTATCTTGGATATATGATTTATTTTACGAAAATGACATAGTTTAAATTTTAATTTAGGTTATAAATTTTCCAATATTTAACAGAATTTCGTGACTTTTTTCCTATTTTAGAATTTGAGTACGTATTTAAAATACTCAAAATATTGGGGACTATTTTGTAATATGATTTTGGAAGAATTATGTGTGTTGATTCCCAATGTTTGTTCCTGGAAGATCTGCATATGTTCAGTCTAACTTTATTTATTTTATTTTGGGAAAAAATTATAGGTTGAAATTGGAATCATGAATTCAAGAGAGTGCATCGGCTCTTGGATCCCTCAAATGTAATATATTTATTTTATTTATTACCTAAAATTATAGCATGTCATTAATAGTTTTTCTTACAATTTTAATATTATTATCTTGATAATGAAGTTTTTGTGGCAGCGTAAATGCATCATATCCGAACCAACGCCAAATGGAATTAGAATAACATTTTGCGAGAATCCCAATGCAATTGTGCAAGATAATCACGATAATTACTACAATGCTATTCAAACTAATCAAGATTATAGGCCAGATGGGTTATATTTTTCCCATATTGTGATAATCAACCATAAAACATTTGACGAAGGTTGGCTTACGAAGGCATGAAATGGAGTTGTTTATTCTCCGGAAACTCGCATACCTTAGTGTCTATGGGTGTTCACCGGCTATTTTGAAATACCCCAATGAGCACTAAAGCGTCGAAAAGGCAATAATGGGTTTGAAGGGCATCTTTATGTAATAGTTATATTTTGTTTCTTGTGTATTTGTAGTTGTTATTTTTATTACTTAAAGAATGTAACTTTATTGTTGTATTGCACGTTAGTTAACATATAATAAGATATGTTATTAAATATATAGTTTGAATATTAACATTTCTGTTTTACCAAGAATTTAAAGAGATATGTTATTCAAAATTTAGGATTTGATTTTTTATATTAATACTAGATTTAGAAATTAGGAATCTTGAAAAAATGATAGATTCATGTTATGGATACATTTGCTAATGTCAAGAAATATTAGAGGGAAGTGATGAAGAAACTTTTTAAGAAACAAAATGAAGAAAAAGTTTAGGAGGTATAATTGCAAGTATGAAAATTTTGGGAGGGGTAAATACAATTTAACCAATAAAAAGAAAAGAAAAACATGCTTATTTCTTCTCTTTAGATAGAAACGGGATCTTTGGATTAAAGAGTCACATGAGTGTCATGTGACTTATTAGAATGAAAATTTAAAAGAGGGGAGAGAGTGTTAGTTTCAAAACGCCAAGGGATATTTTGTCAAACCTATAAACCTCTGGAGATTTAGTATAATTTACCCTAACTATGATGATAAATTGGCTAGAAAGAGGTTAACTACAAATTCAATGCTCATCATCCCTATTAAAGCAAAGGCCATTTTCATTTTAACTGATTTCCACATGATGCAGAGACTACATATTCAAGAGAACTGAGCACTTTTATAAAAGACAGACTTATCACAATTAGCATGTAGCTAACACATGAATATCACAAAACTAAGAATAATTTTTTGTTGTCTCTTTTAACACAATGTTACCTTAACAAGAAATGATTAACAAGTAATTGTCTTTATAGGAAACAAAGTAGATATAGTACTTCCATGTCATTTTTATTTAATGAAATTTTTAACAAAGGGTTAAAATAGGACTAAGTTTACATCTAGCAAGGGGTATGGGGACTAAGTTGAGAAAAAATAAAATCGGGATCAATTTGAGTACATTGCCACAATAGAGGGACCAAATTGGTCTTATAGCCTTACAATTTTAATTATTAATATTAAAAATAATTCATAGTAATCTAATGCCTACCTAACACCTAATTAAATAATATTTTCTATAATGCTACTAATATTTTATTAATATTTTATGTACAACCTACCCATGTGATCTATAAACTAATGTACACAATGGTTCTCATTTCCAACCACCCTCATTCCAACCATTACTCAGTAGCTTGAGCTCAAGTTCTTCCCCATCGTTTGGTAAGTTTTTTAAAAGCATTATAATCAATGTTTGAATATATTGTGGAAATCGCAATCCGCATCTCAATTATTGCATGCAAATGCAACGTCGTCCTATCAAAACTGATATAACTTAAGCTAGGAATAGAAAATTAACATGTCGTGGTGATGCATTGAACCTAAATGAGATATCTATAAACCTATATATAGTTTAGTAATTCATAATTTTAAATAATGGTCATATAGTGGGTAAATTACAAACTTGATAAATTACAAATTACAAATTTGGATAAATTATATATCTATGAAACTTATGCTAGGAAAATCAAATCCACGTGTGGTTTAATGCACCGTGAATCTAAAAATAAAATTATATTAAATTTGGAGAATAAAACACTTTAAGAGAAGCAATGATATATCTCTAGAATTATTTAATTTAAAAAAAACAATTGATCTTTCATGTTCTTTCAACAATTTTTATTGAGTTTCATGATTTTGCCATATTTTTTATTTGAAAGATCACGAAAGATCAATAAAAAATTTATGAAAAAATAAATAAAATTACCAAAGGTTATGAATGGCTTAACACGGGAATTAATTAATAAAAAATTGTATACAACGTGCTAACTAAAAATTGAAATTTAGGAGACAAATCACAACTTTTAGAATGATCTTTTGTAATTTATATTTTATGTATGAAAAATAATTTAATAGCTAACCCATTTGTTAATAAAAGGGAAACATTTTCATCCTAATTTATAGATAGTTAACTTAGATGTAAAATTCATCATTATGTATGCGATCGGTATGTTAAAAATTAATGATAAATTACACAAAACTTTTGATAAATAGCTAACTAAAAATTGAAATTTAGGAGACAAATCACAACTTTTAGAATGATCTTTTGTAATTTATATATTGTTACTTGCTACATTCTTAACACAACACAGCAAAATCACGGAACAAATGAAGATATAAATATGAATTCATAATAATTGATGAGAAAAAGTTGGAGACAGAAAATTTTTATGTGTTTTAAACTAAAAGCAAATGCTAGTGAAGGATAATCATTTTAAGCAAAACATCTTTATGATAAACTAATAATCTCTTTATGTTAATTTATTTTATTATCTATCATATTATAATACAATTTAATATTCGATTGAAAATTTCCTCTATGTTTTATATGGTTAAGAAAAACATCCCTATCAATAACACATTGATACCTTTTTCATCCTAATTTATAGATAGTTAACTTAGATGTAAAATTCATTTTCATCCTAATTTATAGATAGTTAACTTAGATGTAAAATTCATCATTATGTATGCGATCGGTATGTTAAAAATTAATGATAAATTACACAAAACTTTTGATAAATAGCTAACTAAAAATTGAAATTTAGGAGACAAATCACAACTTTTAGAATGATCTTTTGTAATTTATATTTTATGTATGAAAAATAATTTAATAGCTAACCCATTTGTTAATAAAAGGGAAACATTTTCATCCTAATTTATAGATAGTTAACTTAGATGTAAAATTCATTTTCATCCTAATTTATAGATAGTTAACTTAGATGTAAAATTCATTTTCATCCTAATTTATAGATAGTTAACTTAGATGTAAAATTCATTTTCATCCTAATTTATAGATAGTTAACTTAGATGTAAAATTCATTTTCATCCTAATTTATAGATAGTTAACTTAGATGTAAAATTCATTTTCATCCTAATTTATAGATAGTTAACTTAGATGTAAAATTCATTTTCATCCTAATTTATAGATAGTTAACTTAGATGTAAAATTCATTTTCATCCTAATTTATAGATAGTTAACTTAGATGTAAAATTCATTTTCATCCTAATTTATAGATAGTTAACTTAGATGTAAAATTCATTTTCATCCTAATTTATAGATAGTTAACTTAGATGTAAAATTCATTTTCATCCTAATTTATAGATAGTTAACTTAGATGTAAAATTCATTTTCATCCTAATTTATAGATAGTTAACTTAGATGTAAAATTCATCATTATGTATGCGATCGGTATGTTAAAAATTAATGATAAATTACACAAAACTTTTGATAAATAGCTAACTAAAAATTGAAATTTAGGAGACAAATCACAACTTTTAGAATGATCTTTTGTAATTTATATATTGTTACTTGCTACATTCTTAACACAACACAGCAAAATCACGGAACAAATGAAGATATAAATATGAATTCATAATAATTGATGAGAAAAAGTTGGAGACAGAAAATTTTTATGTGTTTTAAACTAAAAGCAAATGCTAGTGAAGGATAATCATTTTAAGCAAAACATCTTTATGATAAACTAATAATCTCTTTATGTTAATTTATTTTATTATCTATCATATTATAATACAATTTAATATTCGATTGAAAATTTCCTCTATGCTTTATAGGGTTAAGAAAAACATCCCTATCAATAACACATTGATACTTTTTCATCCTAATTTATAGATAGTTAACTTAGATGTAAAATTCATTTTCATCCTAATTTATAGATAGTTAACTTAGATGTAAAATTCATCATTATGTATGCGATCGGTATGTTAAAAATTAATGATAAATTACACAAAACTTTTGATAAATAGCTAACTAAAAATTGAAATTTAGGAGACAAATCACAACTTTTAGAATGATCTTTTGTAATTTATATTTTATGTATGAAAAATAATTTAATAGCTAACCCATTTGTTAATAAAAGGGAAACATTTTCATCCGTTATGTTAGTTTATTTTAATCCTTGTGGTTTTATTTATTTTTATTTTTTATTTTTGCTAATAAACAGGATTATGACCATTTTCTTTATAAATAGAGGGTCAACTATTAATCCATCTAAATAAATAGTTTTGTAAACCCCTTGTTTTGAGGAGTTAGCTCATTTTAACCCACATTGAGGGATTTTACAAGCCTTTTGCTATTGTCTGTGTTTGATAAATAACAAGGGGTTACTTAACATCTTTGGGGAAAAAATTCTCTTTTCGTGTGCTTGGCACGCTAAGAAGTGGTTAATAAATCTCCTTAATCCTCCACTTAACTATCTTCCAAAAGGGGCCTTTTAGCTTTTATTTATATCCAATCTTTTTTCTAACAATCCAATATGGATCAGACCCAAGATCTCCGAGGGGTGGGTTTATATCCAAATATATTTATTAATCTGTACATTGTAGTTGGGCAAATTGTAATTAAATAAAATATAGTTTCTCACTTATTGCATCTAAATACCACATGTTGAATTTTGGTGTTAAAAATACTATAAAATTTCCAAATTTTGCATGTTACTACCATCGATCATGTAAACATGAAAATTCTCACCGAAAGTTTTTATATGATATTTAAATGCTAATTTTAGAGTTTTTAACTAATAATACTTATTAAATTTGATATTAAATTAACCAAAATTTTTATCAAACTTGTATTAATTCAACTTTAAAATAGAGTCAAGATATTTCTAATGAAAATTTTAACAAATATTAACGTTTGGGAGGCTCTAAAATTAGCATGTAAGTATCATAGATGAATATTGGGGTGAAAATTCCACGTTTGTATGATCGATGGTAGTAACATGCAAATTTTGAAAAATTTCGGTATTTTTTTTTTACCAAAATACAACTTATAGTATTTAAGTGCAACAAGTGGGAAACTATTTGGTATCTAAGTGCAATTTACTCCATTTTGGTTTAATATATCCGATAATCACGGATAATTTTAGCCCAGACCCGAGATCACCAAACCCCCGGCCATAAAACTTTTGACCGACCGCTGACTCGGACCGACCACCGTTCGAAGGCGACAACTCCACGCAATCGAAGAAACCCCGATCCCCAACTTTCAAAGCACGACATTCTCGTTGCCCAACTTTTTATATACGATAACCGTACCCAAATTTCTAGGGTTATTTGATTAGGGTTTCAGATCTCGATCAGATCCCGAGGGAAACGATGCTCTCGTTGAAGGACAAGGTCGCCGATAAGCTCTCTCGTCTCCTCGGCGACTCGCCGGCGCCGCCGTCGTCTTCTCCGTCCCAGCATTCTCCATCCACTGCCCGATCCGAGCCTGATCGGGTAACGATGCCTTCTCTTGGTCTTGATCTGATCTAGTTTTTTATGCTGCATTGCGTTTTCTTAGGGTTTGGTTGCTCAAGTTTTCGTTTCGTTTAGATCTATGTATGAGAGGTTGAGATCTCGTGGTCAGAACCGTTCGAATTTTGATCTATTTAGTAGGTTTTGAAGTGTCCGTTTGAGCTGTGAATTTCTAGGATTTTCAGCGAATTATTCGTAGATTTTTAGCTGGAAGAGGCAAATGTAGATGCCCTTTTTGTTCAAAAACTTGCATCTTTTTATTTGGGAGGAAGAATTTGTTTGTACCCTTGGGTTTTCAAGATCCTGCGTTTAGAAACCCTAGATTTGTGACGAGAATAGTCGCACATAGTTCATCTAGTATATTTCAGAAATCCTAAATTATACATCTGGTAACTTGATCGTAAAGAGACCTCCATCGGGAGGCATTGCAACTTCTTTTTCATAACATTTGATTATGGCATGCATCCAAAAGTCTGACAATCTCCAAACTTTAGACATTTATTTACCCATATGTCACCTAAAAGATTGTGAGAAAAGTTCACGTTCTATATTTGGAGATATGGCTCAAGAGCCAGCAGTAGAAATGCCCATGCTTACGATATTTTCATGTCATATTTATAAATTCAATGTTCACAGCAGTAGTATTTGACGTGTGCAGGGAGGATCTGTTTCTATGGAAGGATTGTCTCCTAGCAGGACATCAGTTATTTCTTCATTTTTCCTGTCCTTTCTCCCCAAGATATATTCTAGCACCGACAGACCAAATAAACCTACAAGAACATTACCATGTAGATCTCTTCCTAGAAGATGGAAAATAAATAGCTTCTCATTGAAAGATAAGCCATTGGATTGTAGTATTGACAGCAGGACTGATACAGAGAGTGATAGCGCGGATGAGAATTATAAAGAAAAACTAGGTGATGCGCCACAAGGGAACTGCAATGGCTTTCAGAAAGTTGAAAAGGATTCTAAAGCCCATGACTCTGGAGATTTTCTATCCTGTCTCAGTGAAAAGTCTGCCTTTATTTCCGAAGACTTGTTTGAGTTCTTGCAGTCTTCTCTCCCTAATATCGTTAAAGGGTGCAAATGGGTATTGTTATACAGGTAATATGTTACAAAGGTTGTTACTTTTAATTGTTTTAATTTTTATTGTGCCTGTTGTTTTTCTGATTTATTTTCATTCTCATGAAATGAAGGGCAGTACTTTGAAACATGGGATATCTCTGCAAACACTTCTTCGTAAGAGTGCCGATCTTTCCGGTCCGTGCTTATTAGTAAGTGTCAGAAAGTGTATTGGTGTTTTCTCTTTAAAAGAAAACTGCAGGTTTTGAGAAATCTATCAATATCAATATATCTGTGATAATTGATAAATGTAATGAACAGTTTTTTCTTGTCAGGTTGCAGGGGACATGCAGGGTGCTATCTTTGGTGGTCTGCTGGATGGTCCCCTAAAGCCCACACCCAAAAGAAAATATCAAGTAAGTCGAACACTTTCAACATGGTAATTTATTATTTTATTTTCTTCATTAGTGCTATATTTGCTTTCAATAGTTTTTATTGTCAGGATCATGACTCTGATCACATCTGTTTTATGTGGACAGGGTTCTAACAAAACATTTGTGTTCACTACTATTTATGGGGAGCCGAGGCTCTTCAGAGCCACTGGTATGGGTTTCAGCAAATAATATATCTTGCTTAGCTTCTGTTTTGCAACTTGTATGTGAAGATAATGTACTTTATTTAAATCACCAATTTTTTTTGGTTTAAATATGACAGCACCTCTTACATTGTCAGATAGTTTGCATGAGTATAAGCACTAGGTTTTTCAGCCGTTCTCATGCTCATACATGTGAATACGCACATAATTAACTATCAGTAAGAAATTATTGCTATATTACTATTAAAAAAGGATTTCAAGAGAAGAAGCATATTTCAGTGACATATTTTATTTATGCAAAGAGTAATACACGAGACATTAATTAGGGTAATACATAGACAACTTGCAAAGGAAACACATTTTAGTGACAATACTTGATCCCTCAAAATTGATCAGTTAGAAGATCCACACTGGTATTTCACTATTTTGGCATATTTTAAAAAATCAGCAATTCTGATATATTACATGTGGCAATAAATAAAATAAGTTGGGATACTTCGAATCTTGTTTTCACTTTTCTGAATTCAGGAAGCTTTCTGAAAATTTAAGAAAAAATTAGCTGCAAAGTTTGGACAATTTTCTAAAACAACTGATACAGTTGTGCTGATACGTTCCTGATACCTAGCAGTCAAGCAGATTTTTGAACTTTAAGAAACTCTTACCATACTCGCAGAAACTCACCACTTCCAAATTAACAAGTAGCTAAGTGACAAGTGTAATATTTGGCCATGAACTGATATAATTCCCTGGTCAGCTCCATTGAAAGACCAGTTTCTTTCATCAACCGATGCTCTTTCTTTACCAATGCTCTCTGTCTCTGTTTTTCATTTCTATCCTGCATTCCTACTACATAACTGGTAAACTTGCAGCTGAATGATACCAGAAAGCCCCGACTGTAGAATGCAAAGTGTTTAACTCTTGATTTCTCTCTATTTTTTCATGTACTTGCCCATTCCTTCTAACTCCTATCTGCATCTCTACTTTTCTCTATTGATCTTCTTTCTTTTACTCTCTTTTCATGAGCTCCTTTTCTGTTTTCTCCCTTGTCTCTCCTCCTTTTTATTTTGACCCCGCCACTTTCCTTGTTTACTCTTTATTTTATCACCTCTTCCTTCTTGCTTTCTTTTACCTTGTCTTACCCTCTTTAAATTTGCTTTCCTCTTTCCGTCCTTTCTTTCCACTCTCCTCTAAGTGTTACCTTCCCTCCTAAGTTCTAACCTTTCTCCTCCCTTCATCTCACTTATTTATTTCAAGTTTACTCTGTATGAATCTGATTTGTTTAATGTATCTAATTAGATACCACTGTTTGGAGGTGCTCGTCTTGTTTATAGCTTCCTGTCAAGATGTGGCCTGGCCGCAATACTTTCCTTGGTGCCAAGCCCAAATCATAACTACAAACCTGATAGTACTAGCAGTATTCAGTCAGCAAACTCAAAATCTTGAACGATTGTTTTATTAAATAATTGCATGAGATATCCTTGGATGTTATCATTCATGAAGGAATCTGTTTGAGTGACTGATGTCCTATTACGGACAAGCTTTCCACATGATACACTACATAGCAATAGTATTTAGATACTATCATGTTCATGCTATAATCACTGTTCATGTCTATCACTGCCGATATTGGTTTTTTACATAACTGAGATACGTGAATTATTTTCATTTTAATTTAAACTATAATATGCATTGAACACTACATCTCGTGTTTGTTTGTTTATTTATTATTATTGTTATTGTTGTTGTCGTTGTTATCCTCATTGGTGTTGTTAAATTATTATTCAACAAACTAACAGTGGGCATTGCGTAGGTGCCAATAGGTATTATTACATGTGTGTGAATGATCTATTGGCTTTTGGAGGGGGTGGTAGCTTCGCATTGTGCCTAGGGGAAGATCTGTAAGTAGCATTTTCTTTTTAGACAATTTTTGAAGTTTAGTTTCCAAAGCTTCCTCTTTACATGTAAATGGATTAGTTCATGATGCTATTCCGGCTTTTTGAAGAAGTAAACTAGTAACTTCATCTCTGATGCTATCACCTTTCTCTTTGTGAAAGATTACATGGAAGCAGTGGGCCAAGTGAAACCTTTGGAAACTTGTGTTTAGCTCATAACCCAGAGTTTGAACTGAAGAACGTTGAGGTAAGTTTTGGATGTATACGAGCAATTCTTTTCTAATCATCCATAAAAGACTTTGATTTTTTACTTTCTTGCCCTTTCATTTCTTTGATTGACATATATATCTTGTTGAACTGAAGAAGTTGATATAATATTTTGAAATAAAAATATTAAGTTAATTTGTGAGATGAAACATGTAAGCGACAATTTTCGTCATTTACTCTTAACTAGAAGACATCCTTTTTGTCTGATTGGGTAAGCTAGATTTTCTGAAGGAAAAATCTCCAACATTTTACTCATAATAATTTATTAAATGAGGCTGATGTATCTTTTTCTTCCCAATTTCCTTTCGCTTTTCAGGCTCAAAGTAAGCCATTTATAATTGTGGTTTACTTGTTTCTTTGTCTTGATTATACCACATGTTTTTACTAATACTTTCTGGTTTCACAATTTATGCCATTCATTCAAAGGCTAGCAAACCTGTATACATCTAAGTGTGTAAATTTTTGTCTTTTTATCATGCTGATTCTTAAATGACCAGAGAACTCGAGCTAGGGGCAGATTTATTATTTTTAACAATAAAATGTCCTTAACATCATGATTCTCAAATGCCCAAAGAATTCCATCATGAAATTGTTTGGACGGTGTTTCTATCCGATCATTAGCGTCAAATTATCTATTGCTTAATAATGGTTATTCCTCTATAATTATTTAGCACGTGTTGCGATTCCTGTTTTCTCATTTAGGCATTTGATGGCATCATTAAACAGTTACTGGAGCCACTTTGGATGTTCTAGGAAACCATGGCGTTATTGTCAGTTTTGCTTATCATATGTTGAACATAAGACTAACTGAGTTCATATATTTCTTTCAGGTGTGGTGTTTCACATATTCCTCACGCTATCTCACCTGAGAACCGAGATGCCAATTTATTTATTTTTCCTTGTAAAGGGATTCTGGTGTATTCTTTTGGCCTGCCATTTTTTTTATTCATATTCATTTAGGTGAATATCCTGAGAGAGTTTAGTTCACTGACTGATCCGTGGGATACATTATCAACCTCGAGCCTGTGTAACATCTTATGAAATGAGGCTGAAGTATTGTACTATTAGTTAATGGGTGAAGTTCACCTCATTATATTATATGAGAAATTATACAAGTATACAACTCTCTGTGAATAATATTGAGCAAGTACATAAAGATGCAAATAAGGATTACCGAGCAAGATGCGAGCTTATGCTATATTTTCTAATAGAAGAAGCCAACTAGAGCACAGGTACAAAGCCGTATGTATCAAATTGACCTATCAAATGGCCAAAGAACCAGAGATAGGGGCAGATAATTTTATACTGAGTTCCATTCAGAAATATGTATCAAATTGACCCATCAAATAAAAACTGCAAGTGAATTTGCTTTTCATCCAAGAGCTAATTCTACCGTCACTTCTAGACTGGAACTGAAATAACTTCAAAATTTGACCACAAATGAAGGCAGCCCCTCTGTTTTGTGAGTTGTCAAAGCTTACAATACAATACAATTATCCATGGGATGCCTAGCCACGCTAAAAAGCCCATGTTTTGGGACATGGATCGAGAACCGCGTCTTCCTCAAGAGTTATAGAAGTATTTTGCGTGGCTCATAATTTAAAGCTTGACTCCTCGGATCTGCACTGTGAACCGTAATTACCAAAAGGGAAGACCTTAGGCTGGTGCAATGATGAAACTGCATTATGGTACATTTCACAAAGATCGAAATCCTCGATTAGTTCATCCTCTGGATTCTTCCATTTCATCCCCTGCCTCTGGAAGACCGAAGATACGCAGGTTGCGGTCCATAGAACCTACTGCCAAATAATTTGCATCCCCTCCAAACTTTACGGATGTCACTTTACCTGGAACCAGAAGAAACCTTGTTATGAGATATTGAGGATAATAAGACAAGCGTGACCAGTAATCGAAGGTGAAGATAATTTTGATTTTAGAAATAAGGTAGTTGTGCATTAACCTGTTCCTGATAAATCTGGGAATGTTTTGAGTAGATTCCATTCAGCCTTTACATTGGCAACTTGGTAAACCCTGAAAACAATTCATTATAACACATACAAACCTGATTATTGACATAGCATAAAGGGGTCGAAACGATAGTTGAAGAACTAACGATTGTACTTTTAACATTTCAAGAAAATGGAAGGTAATCAACCAAATCCATCATGGAAAATCATTTGTTCTGACGAACTTGGTCAAGTCTGAACAGCAGCCCTGATATCAAACTACAGACGACCAAAACTAAACGAAACGAGAACATCATTCCTTAAGACTTTCCCTGCATGAACCATTTTTAACATTTCAACGGTCTGTCTCCTTATAATTGACAACCACTTTCCACCTAGGTAATTCATATCTAGAGCTCTTAAAGATATGAAACGAAGTTTCAGATTTTCAGTATGAGCATCCTTAACTTTTAAGTTTAATTAAAACCAGAATAAGTAAGAAGTTTTATGGCTGCTCGCAAACCCAATTCCTGATGATTGGGTTTGTGCCCGGAGTTTAAGTGGAATTATAGACTTATAGTTGAAAATTACAACAATAATACAATAACAACAGAGTTTGGAATAAATATATCCACCAACTTTATTTTGTTTAATAAATGATAATTTATCTAATTTACTTGTGCATTTTCATATATTATATCACACAATTCTAGTACAAGTTTAGGTACGAGTCTATACAAACTTAAATCATGCAATATAACATACAAGTAACTTGGATATATGGGCAATGGTCAAACATATGGAAGATGGCAGATACTTTATTCTAAAGTTAGTCAATCATGTACTTTTTTTGTGCAACTTTAACTGTAGTTCAACTTTAAGCACAAGGACAAATGCCAATTTTGTATTCTTCGATTCTTTTTTATTTCACAGAAATTATTATCTACTTATTTTTGTTCATTGAAATGTTATCCTTAACAAACGAGACTATAAATGTACATTTCTATTAATTCATATTTTTATGTATCTTAGAACCATCTAGTTTCTTCAATTTGCGCTAAATTTAAATTGATGATATGCCATCTTGGATTTTAGGTCTAAGCTTTTACCTTCTCTTGTCAATGTTTTCATTTATTAGTTACAACACTCATGCTTTGGAATCTTTAACTTTAGGCATAAAGCATTTTGAATTGGGCTTAGAACATCAAATTCACTCAGTTTGGTTGCATCCAGTGAAATAGGGACTGTCAAAAAACCAATGCCTCCTGGTTACAGCTGAGAATTTCAGTGTTGAAGCAATTTCAGATACCAATACCAGATGCTATCATCTTTTAACTTTAGGCATAAGCATTTTGAAACACGCTTAGAATATCAAGTTTCACTGAGCTTTGGTCAGTCTGAAGCTGGCCAAAACTAACCCTTAAAAGCTGTTTGTGACACAATAAGGGCTGTGAGTAACCGATCTCTAGGTCCTGGTTAAAGCTGAGTGTCTAAGTGTCAAAGCAATTTCAGATACCAGTATAGAAAACCCTCTCTCCCTCCTAGGATAGTCTCTGGATTGTTAGATAGCTCTCCCAAGCCTCAGAAAATTGGATGGGTCACATCATCTTGCAAGAAAAACATGGTCACATCCAAAAGGACAATATAGTTCTTATAGTTTTAAGCAAAAGCATATACCTGATATCAGAACCAGCCATAGCAAGATAGCTGCCGCTGAAGTCAAATTCCACTGCAAGAGAAGTAGTTGCAACCCATTACTAAATGCAGCACGATGATTTAATAAACATAGGTGTGGGTTTTTGCAATATAAATTCCCTAGAATTTGAAACTACAAGCAATATGATGACATTTCCAATATGCAAACATTTGAAAATCTATTGAATTAATTTGGTGACCGAAAAGGCAATGTCCCAGATTTATCCACATATAACTCAAGTCATAAACCATGATTTAACTGACAAAACAGAAAACGAGGGGCCCCGTTTTTTTTGATAAAAAAGCGCGTAGAAAAATAGAAATAGTTATACCGGAATTCGTCGGAGTATCTGGGTCATACGGAGCAAAGGATCTGAAGTTTTTCAGCTTCCGAAGATCCCAAAGCCTAACTCCATCAAGGGCTGCAGTCTGGTCAATCAGGATACATAATTTCAGGAAAAGGCTTGTACAATCCCCATTAACATTTATAGTGTTTTTTTAGATCAGAAGCAAATACCGCAAGATAGTAGCCATTTTCAGAAAATGACATTGCTGTGACTGTGCCAGAGTGTCCATCAAACTTGGCAACATTTGACTGCAAAAGTACGCATTTTTATCCGTCAAAAATAGGATAGACTTATTGCGCTAAATAACCATTCAACTTTAAGAAATTATAACTGCAAAAGCAAACAATACCTGAGATTTGACATCCCAAATTTTAACAAGGGCTCCAGAGGTGCCGGTTCCAAGGATAAGACCATCTGGATGAAAGGCAGCAGAAGTGTAACCCTCCTCTGCAGAAGCTTCACCAACCTTCATCCACATATTTAT
Organism: Asparagus setaceus; assembly: GCA_012295165.1. Taxonomy (NCBI): domain Eukaryota; kingdom Viridiplantae; phylum Streptophyta; class Magnoliopsida; order Asparagales; family Asparagaceae; genus Asparagus; species Asparagus setaceus. The sequence continues at coordinate 1,945,065 of CM022701.1, read as the reverse complement.
AAATCAATACAACATTCAGTCGCACGCACACACAGAGACTCAACACGCAAGAGATAGAGATATAATGAGGGTCAGAGACCTGTGTCAGGCATGATCCAGAAGCCAAATCATAAAAACACCAAGTATTGTCCATAGAAGCCGTCACGAAGTACTTATTGGTGGCATGGACTGTAACTGCTTGCACCTGGTTGAAAAGCCAATAGGGAGCAAAATAATGACAAAACTTGTAAGCAAGCAATTAACGACAAACTTGTACGACAAAAGCAACAGAGCCTTTATCCCTTTCTTTTGGGTTGGCAGGCACAGACAAATATAGAAATCTATTGTGTATATACATTAACTAACAAATAATATATAATTGAAACAACAAAAGTATCACTGATCTGCTCATAATAGCTGCTGTAAGTGCACAAGAAAAAGAAAATTAGGAACTGTTTGAGAGAATATTAAACAGGGTACCAACTCTGGTACTGCACCTATTCCTACAAGAAGTGGATACAATATAATTTCACAAACATTCACATTACTTTAACTTTTTCCCCCAGGTTACTGACATCCATTTCGTGACTGTTATAGTCCAAAATGTTCAATGAATAAAAGAGCAAATAATTATATAAGCACAACCACTTCCAGAACATACTGAAGTTATGGAGCAAATAATTCATCACATTCATAATCTTTTGAAGTATCTGATGTCCATAAGACAACATGATACTGTACTGCTACTAAATCAAACATCAACATCAGGCAAACCGAAATGCTACTAGAATGACCTCCAGAAGTCAAAGCGCCTTCAAAGCTCCATAACGAAATATGGTCTTGGAAAGATCTCCATGATACCACAAGAAACATTAATGAGTGGGCCACTGTCAAAGTGTATTCAAGCCTGCAAACCTAATAAGGCTCCCAGATGCCAATAACGAAGAGGAATGTTATTATGGTCAAAGTTGCTTTAAGTGTAAGATCAAAGCAGAACTTTACAACTTTAGCTATCACAAACACACTCTTGACTTCAGGAAAAATGTAGATATCTCTGACAAAGTGTCTTACCTCATTATCCACTTCAACCAACTAATTATTGTGTTCACATTCTGAGAATGTGTTTTGCAAGTGAATCAAGCAAATAATTAGGTAGATTATGTTCATAAAAGTTTACATAAAGGTCGGTGACATGTCATATGCATGTCATACACACAAAAGACAAAGTATAATCAAGTACATGAATTTGTCCAATGACTAAACTTACCTCTGCAGTGTGGTCCTTTAAGACATGTCTACAACTGTAATTCCCATCATCAGCCCCTTGCCAAACACGAACTGTCTGCATTGGAGGAGAGAAGCAAACTTATCATAAATGCTCAGTTTATCATAAGATATTAAAAATGAAAGAGGGGAGGAAGTGGGGGGGGGAACTATTTTCTCACAGAGATGTAGATAAGTTAGCAGTTAGTACAAACTGTCCCTTTTGGAAATAAGAAGCAAATCATCAAATCTAAAGGCAACAGGAAGGTTCAGAGTTCAGACTGGTGGTGATGATATTATTTGCCAAAGGAACAATAAGTCAGGCAGCTTTTTACGTGTTTGTATCGCGAAAGACGAACTTTATGGTAATTATCTTAGTTCAAGAATTAAAGATGTCTAAATTAAAATATTTCGTAGTGATTTAGTTTTAAAGATGAGAGAGATAAACAAATAAACAATGCTGAAATACTCTAGCGAATAAAAGAACAATGTAAATGAGTTTAGGGAGATGTATATTTTGAAGACTCTAGCAAATAGAAATTTGCAAGACTAAAACTATGGGGATCTCGAATTTCTTATGACATACGAGGAAATCAAAATTTTAGTTTTCAAATATGAGAGAACTTCTTATCGTCACCCAAAAAAAAAAGGAAAAAAAGAGGACTTCTATGCATCTAAACATTGCCTATGTGAAAAACTTAGAAATATGATTACTAAAAGCAACTTATCTACCCAAATAAGATAACTAGTTTAACTGTCTTCCACAAATAATATATAATCAACCTACTGATAAGCAGATGTAATATTTGATATCCGCTAACCTTATCTGCTGATCCAGTTACAAACAGATCATCAAGAGGCACAAATTTCACGCTGGTAACCTGAAAAAGCAATGAAGCTTCATTACCAAGAAGAACCAATTCTGAGAATATTGGTAGAATAAACCATTAAAAATTTACAAAAGGTGTTTCACTTTGATACAAATCTAGCATCGTGAGCTATCAACTAATTTTGCAAACTTCCAGATTAGTAAGGCAGCCTTTTAGGCCTCCTCAATTCAATTAACTCCAAACGTTAACAACTGGACTGGTTTGTCGCATTTCTGTCCATTTTCTAATTACAAATTTGACAATAGGAAATTCCTAAAAAGATAGGAAAAAAGCAGAAAGGACAAAAGATGGAAGAGAAGACCTTCTTAGAGTGGCCAGTCAGCGTGCATAAAATCTGACCAGATGCCCTATCAAAGAGCACTGCATTTGCATCCACCCCACCAGTGGCAATGACGTCCTGTCATACCATTGAGGAAAACACATAATAAGCTACACAAACCTATAAAGCAGTATGGTGTAATAAAGGGATTCAAGTACGCATAATAAGCATGTGTGAACATTCTATCATAAGAATGTCTTAATCCTCAAGCTGAAAAGGAAGCTAATTGTCATCTATAGCTGAAAGTTTACTCATAGCAGAGGTCATCAATCTGTCTTAAAATACAGAGAAAATACCCCTGCCGCTTCACACTCTTCTATCACATGCACAAATGTCATTCCAAATTGCAAGGGGTCATTTTGCAAATTGCACGACATTTTTTAGCATCACATATCAGAAGCACTATAAATTCAAAATAAATCAGATAAAAAAAAGAAAAAAAAATAGTGATAAGTTCTTGTGATTCTAGTTTCAAATCTTTATAGAATTCATGGAAACAATTAGCACATATTGTTGTGCATTGTTCCTTTCATATAGGAAGTTCATGGTATACCATTTTGACAAATTTGAAACAGAGATATTGTTTAGAATTTAGGTTAATTTAAGATATAATTCACAAAATGTAGAAGTAACAATAAAATGATAAAGGTTCTTAAATGAATATCCAAATCACCTGTGTATATAACAAATATATCAACTGCAGTGCCCATGTCCTAGTCTCATCACATCAGATAGATCAAGCCAGCCGAATGAGGACAGGAGTTGCAATTTTGACCTGACTCGAATATACAAGGTTTGGGCTGAACATAATCAGGTTGGGCCAACTGGGGCATGCAATAAACAGGTTAGGTTTCAGGCCTTTGACCGGTTATGATTGATCGTTAAACATCCTTTCTTTCACTGTTTAATTAAAGGGTCTGCATCAACCCTAATTATGGCCGAGCCAGGTGCTTGAGCTGTTCTTTACACAGCCATTATCAGATCGAAGTGCCTAAGTTGTTGGATCAAATTTTTGATGGGCCTTCAACCTGATCAGGCCTGGTGCATTGCCAACTATAGACATGTAAATGTGAACCATTCAAATAAAAGTATACTAGTCTTGAAACTGGGGGAAACACACCTCTTGACTGAAAACTGGTTGCATTTCCTTATAATGGAGTGGATTTAGAGGTAGGGACAAACTGAGATGAAGCATTTTAACAATCCAATTTGACAGTGCATAAAAAAAAAAAAACAGTACCTTAGAAGGATGGATGTCCGAAGATAAAATGCCAGGCTTGTTAGTCTTGTGAAGAGGATGACTAGAAATTTGAGTGTATCTCTCCAGTGCATCAATTGGTGCCAATGTTGGGGGTATCTAGCACAAGAAAATAAAAACAAAAGAGATCAGAACATTTTAAGGCCTGGATAAAATCTCAGGATGCAAATTAAAATTCTAAACAGGGATGAGCATCATTGCAGTGTAGTTTAAACATGGATCAGCATGTAAAAAGGTAGTATCCAAACCTAAAGAACAACTAGCATAAAAGTACGCTGCAAAATACTTGATAGAGAGAGAAAACACCTGCCGCCTTTTCCGCTGTCCTGAAAGCAAAGAATTGCACTCTGTAAGCTCAGCAATTGTAGCTGGGTTAATACCAGGACGAATTTTCTTTCCATCAGGGCCAAGCTCATCCTCTGCAGCTGGAAGTATGGCAAATCAAATTATTCAGACAAAGATTCCAGTCTTATTTTACGATAAATATATGAACAAATTTCAATTATCGAAACCTCTTTTTCCGTTGCTAGCAACAGAGTTTGCGTTAGCAGAAGCTGTTGACAGGGGAATTTGTCTTTCCGCCTGGACCAATAGCGTTCTTGCCTCATCCCTTTCCTTCTTCAATCTAGCTATAACACGACATGCGGCATCATGCTGACAAATCAAACCAAATACTTCAGCAGTAAACAAACCTCAGATTATTGTGAAAGCATCCCCTACTACGATGTAAGATGGAAGATAAACCAAAGACAGACATAGATTAGCCAGCAGAGACACCAATCCAAAGCTCAATTGCGCCCAAGAAGAAAAACCTCCAACTATTTAAAATGGTTAAAACTAAGAAAGATCCTACATTCCTACTATAAGTCAATTGATAGGCACCAACATGAACCATGGCTTCAACTTAAATATGCCTAATAACCTCATATATAACTAGCACAAAGAGATAAGTACTTGATTTTAATTACGGGCAGAAGCTTATGGTGATGAAGGATAACATTGTACCATTGACAATAAACATTCTTGTCTGTAAAAGTAAGGATCCGATGTGTGAACCAATTTTGTAAACGGATGATATAGAACTACTAGCATTGAGTAATAAGATATTCTAAAAGTTTTAAAAGGTTTTGGTCCTCTACCAAGTCTTCTAGCAAATTTTTCTAAAAAACTGATCCAAGAAGTATTTAGAACCATGAATTTATGGAGCTAAGGTTCATCCAATAACTCCACACATGTCATATTTTTTAACACTTCAACATCCGGTCCCAAGCCTAGGTAAAGGAGGTTTCTCATTGGTAGCCACAACAAGCATATAAATTTATTACATTCTTTGAATGCGTCCTAAAAGGATAAGTACTGAAAGAAGCTTCATATAAGATATCGTAAAGGCTGCCAATTTCGCACAGAAGCCCTACCTTTCGTTTTAGCCTCACACGCTTTAATAATCAGGTTAGGCAAAAGCCCATGTAGCTTGCTGATTTTTTATTTTGATTTTTATAATCAGAATCATGCATTTTGAAGGAAATTTGCAATACAGTAGATCAATTGTCAAAATCCTTTAATAATTATAAACTTTAAGGTCATTTAAGGCATCCATTGACTAACATAGTTAATTTTACAATTTTTAAACCCATGTCAATATACGTAATCATGCAAGAAATGTAAGAATCTGCTGCATAGAATCTGCCTTGTTTATAAATGTGTGTCCCACCTTATTTATGAGTGGGGAGCCAGAACCAACCTAGGAGGTGAGCACACCTGGCAATTTGTGTTCATAGTGGAGCTATCTCAATTGAATCTATAGACATATGGCCACTAATTTTGGGATCATGAAAGCAAATCAGAATATGTAGATTAACATTAGTACCTGATATAAGGCATGGCTGAGCTCCTGCCTTGCTGTATGCAACTGTTGCTCCAAAGCAAAATTGGATAACATCAAAGCATCCCACTCCTGTCAATCAAAAGCCAAGAAGGGAAAAATAGTCAGGCCAACAAAAGAAGACAGGTATATCGCTGATTACTAGCATTAACAGGAGGGAAAATCAAATTAAGAGGTATGAAAATAGGAAATCCAGATTTATGTTTATATAGTAACAATAGAAGTTATAGAACTTATATGCCTTGTTATGACAGTATATAATATCTTTCAAGTTTTCATGAAAGTATAGTGACTGATCTTTTCATATATATATATATATATATATATATATATATATATATATATATATATATATATATATATTAGGGTTCAAACTAATGTTATGTTAAACATATATAATATCTTTCAAGTTTTCATGAAAGTATAGTGACTGATCTTTTCTCATTGTGATGAGCGTTTTTCTTTGTGGCTTTGTATTAAAGCTTCTAAGACATGGAAGCCTGCCAGATTTACCTTCTAGAGACAATATTTCCCACTAAATTCCTACCGTTCTCCTTTTGTGCAGGGTATAATACTAGTGGAACTGTGCTTGAATCTTGAACAATAACAGAGAACTGTTAACTTACTTTAACAAAATGCTCCCAAAAATTAGGTAAAACCCCATTTTATACATCAAAATACTTAGCACAGTACATTATTTTCATTGTTCATGCTACCACTGTCTTTATGGGTCATATCAAAACACATACCGCAGAGAATAGGCATCCATGCATGCACACCATGTCACAATTTTAAAACCCTTCAATATGATCTTGGTTCTCTCAAGCTATTCACCCTCCCAAACATGCACACATGAACAGTTTCACACACAAACTAGCAGATCTGAACAATTGAAGAAATATGTGGCTCATTGGAAGAGTTGATGGAGCATTGATGCTACCATTCCAAATCCCTAGTGTTTCATAATGGGAACATGCCATCCAGATGTAAACTGAAGATCACATAAGGTGCTATTCCTGGTAGGACACAAACTAAATAAAATACTTTTGACATCTGACAATTCATATACTTCAGTAAGTTCATAATTTAACACCAAACCATCCATACTGGAGCCAGCTCATGCATCAAGATATCTAAAAACATCAGCAGTTAGCACAACCAAAAGCAAGGTTGTCAAGAGCTTGGTCGCAACATATTGCAGCCCACACACCAAATTTCACATGGTTTCCTTTATATGTAGATATATGTAACCACATATAGGCATTTCTAGAACACCAAAAGTGATCAAACAAGTGAAGCAAGACCGGCAAGAACTGACTTGATCAGGTAACTAGCTTGCATCAAAACACAAATGCTAAAGTCCCAAATAGTTTAAGAATCAATAATGATGTTCCAATAAAATTACCGTGCACAAAAAATATGTCCAGTCACAAAATATATGTTGGTGTCACATCGCACACATGTTTACCACATCATGGAGGTGTGCCAAGAAAGACTTCAAAGGGAAACCCTAAAACCTGGATTCTGCGCAATAATTCTCCATTCAAAACTCCCATGACATCACAACTGTAATTCATATACATAGTCCGATCATTTCAGTGTCGAAATTAAATTTCAATATGAGCAAGCATCATATGAATCAAGTCACCCTCAACCATTCATTAGATAAATTATATCTGGCTGAATCCTTTCCCAATAGGTCCTAATGTAAAGTCGAGGGATGTACCAAGCATAAACGTTTGACTTAGGCTTCACTGGGTCAAAATTGGCTCAATCCAAGCTCACAAGTCTAAAATTTCAACAACAATAGCTATTCAGGAAATCTACTGTGCACAACTATAAAAACATATGAAGTTGTTTAGAGCAACTGAGCAACATAGCCTGTGTGTAAAATTTGAGGTTGTCTACATGAATTCTTTCCTTCATTCAACTTCATTAAGGACCAACTCCTCAGTCCAATTAGCAGCTACAAAAGTTTGAAACAAATGAAGGTTCGTTGAGCACTCTAACTCACGTAAACTTTTATGTGAGTTCACATAATACTTGTTTCACACACAAATCTCACACAGATGGTCCACTTCTAACTCTGTTTCTAACAGAAATTTAACCCCAACTCTCCAGTTGGCTATTTTTAATTGATAACAGTATAACACACTAAGAATTTCAGATAACAGGAAAATTACATGATACAAACCAATGAAAGGGATAGCACTTACGTTCTGAAACATTCCAAGCAAGCCAGGGATACTTGCAGCCTGTAAGGGTCTAGGCTTGACCACCTGCACAAGAATACATAACACAAAATTATGAGATAAGGTAAAAAAGAATTGACTAAACAAGAATGGTAAAGAACAAAATAAATAAGATTAGAATAGACAATGATATGCTGCAAATCATAGTTTCAACTGATATAAAACCACAGTTATTGCTGTCATGCTGTCATATAGTACGACATACTCATTCTTCTTCACATCGTAAACTCCAGCCAAATTTTCACCAATCATCTATTAACTATGATTATATATGATAATAATTGCAGGCTTGCCCTTCAAAGAAATTTAAATGCTCAGTCCAGCAGAAAACCAAGGCAAGCCCAGCAATCATGACACATGTAGGTATTTCATTTTCGTGACACACAGTTTAGGTTCAGTCTCTACATGATCCCATCCCAGATAAACATAATGTTCTTTCAGTTTTAAACCAGACTGTTTTTAATTGTTAAGAAGTTCATCATGGATATGATATATGCACACACATGGGGCTACCATTGAAGAATTTTTTTCCTATGGGCGCTAACATGGCATCATCTGGACTCAAGGCCGGCTAGTGAAAGTTAGAAGGGAGGTTTTTACCTCACTTGATTACCCTACTCCACCTCCCTTCTCTCTATACATTCCCCCAACATGCATCACCTTCCCGAATCTCCCGGCGAATTCATAACCCCAAATCTCCTGGTCATCCACCACCTCACTGATAGCCTGATTATAGGTACAAACTCATCCAATAATCTCCATCTACCAGATTCTACTTCCGTCATCCGTTCATCCTAGCTTATCTCAGCATCGTGCTTCTATTATTTTCTGCTATGTTTTTTGTCTTCTTATATAGTTGCTCTGGCACCCCTCTATTTGTATTCTACTTCCAATATTTTCACCAACATTACACATTTTCCTATAAAATAATTGCATTGACTTTGAAGAATCTTCATTAACATTTTATTCCTTTCCCAGTAAACCCATCTACTTGTCATGCCTATGATCAAAATCCCAACAGTCCATGAATCTTTAGACATAAGCGCACCGATTAATCAAGCATAATCACCGCAGGACAAATTTGCTGTAGGAATTTTCTCGAATTTTACGTGAAGGGAAACAGGTAAATAAATTAAAACTCGAGAGGAAAACAAAAAAGGAAAAAGAAAAAGAAAAAAGGACCTTGTTGGTCTTCACCGGCATAATGTCGTCCATTGTAAGGTCCTCTTTAGTTACAGGGCATTTCCCATACTCCTACCACCAAAAGCCGACAAAAGATTAGAAATTTAGGGTTTTGATTTATCTTCAAAACCCTAAATTTTATTAAAAGAACTCACTGCAATGTGGCGTTCGATTAACCGCCGCTCGAAGAGAAGCCCGATTTCTTCGAGAGCACCGGCTCTTCCGGCACTTCGCCGGAGACTGTAAAGAGACGAGAGAGAGAGAAAAAAATCAAAGGAGGGGAGAAGAGAAATTAGGGTTTCGAGATAGAGGGGAAGCTTACTGGAGCAAATCATGGCGATTGGAAGCTAGGGTTTCTGCTTTTCGTCGTCGGATCGAGACGCTGGAGAGCTGGAATTAGGGTTTTCGGGGTTTATTGAAAAATAAAGATGAGACTTTATTTAAATTAAAAAATAAATTAGGCTTATAAAGTGTAGCTTAAACTTTGGGCTTAAAAGCGACTCGAACGACTTTTGGTCTATAAAGTTACAATTCAGCGACTGGCATTTCCATCACCGAACTTCACCTAACGGTTAAAAGGCTCGTGACCGCATCGTGATCATCAAAACAAACGGAAACCGGCGTGGCCGCAATTAATGAGTGTCGGGATAATAACTACCCTAATTGAGATGGGGAAAACCGAAGGGGAGAGATCCGAATCAATCCGAATTTTCAAATCGAAATTGAGATCGAGAAGACGAAGCCATCTCAAAGGAGAAGACGGGGGTGAAGTTGGTGAGCATGCAGAAAGTAGAATTGAAGTGAGGGTCATTCTCGTGGTCCACAAAGGTGAGTTTAAATTATGAAAATTCATGGTTTTACAGAATTTTTTGGGTTTTATGTGTAATTAAGGGATGGGTAATGAAGACTCAAAGTCATTTGGTCATTTAGAAGTTAGGGTTTGTTTAAGGGCAAAGTCATTTGGTCATTTAGAACGAAAGTTCATGCCTTTTAATTATTTTTCAATTTTGAACGGATGAGTGGGACTTTCATGGTGAAATTTAGACATGGGGTGAAGTAGTATTTGGTGAGGGTGATATCGTCGACTATATTGGAGGAAATTTCAATGTTGAATTCATTGAGAAAGATGCATTTTCATTACCTCTGCTTAGACAAAGGCTAGAAAGCTATGGGTACAAAGAACGTGCTCTTCATGTATTATTCTTTACCGTGTCCGGGGTTTGAGGAAATTAAAGACACATGTTGAACTGTTTGAAATGCTTGAGCAAGCCAATAAAGATAGGGTGGTAGAGATATTTGCTGATCACAGTATTGATGTACCTGTTGAGGTAACCTTACCATTGGAGAGTGTTGGTGCACCATCATCATCTATCCAAAATCAAGCAGAATCTGCTAAAAATCCTAAACCAACTCAAACCACTCCCAAAAAAACTAAGAAACTAGTGTCAAGGAAAAAGATTACACCTAGAAGGAAATCCCAAATTGGCATGCAATCTCCTAGTCCACCACATGAAAATCCATATCCTATTCCACCAAAGGACTTCTCAAATCCAATGTTTGATGAGTTAAGTGGTCAAGCTACTGTGGTTGAAGAAGTTGATGAACTTGATGTGAGTGCTCAAGTCAGTGCAGAGGAAAATCAAGATGGAGAAACAAATATGAATGCAAATGTTGGATATGCTAGTGAGAAGTCGGTTGAATCCTTTGATAGTCTAGCTCAAGAGGCTTTACAGTGATAATGATGAGTTATTTGAAGTAAGGCAAAGAAATAAAAAGCTTTTGTCGATGTAAAGGGTAAAATTGTCATTGAAGCCGGGTGTTATTATCAAACAAAGGTGAAGGTCCTCACGAGGGTTAAAATGCACACGCATGTGAAAATAGTAATGCACCAAGGCGACAACGATGCACCACATGAGACACGAGTGCCGCACCACTTGAGGAACAAAATGATGCACCACCAAATACACCTCCAACTGTGTCAACCGATGCTCCAAATGAGACACCTAATGCACCTCCCATCGTGGTCAACCGATGCACCAAGAGCGAGGGCGTGATAAGAGGTTGAACTTCAAAGGTACAAGAGGTAAAGGAGTTATTCCTAAAAAATAAATGGCCGATGCTTGGACATCATATGAAGGGGGTATCAATCAAGAAAGAGCCGGTGATGATGAGGAGCCATAGAGGACAATGGTGAAGATGAAATTGTGGGAAAAAAAGGAAAATGATGGAGGGGTAAACTACAAGTGGTTCAATGAGGATAATGACATGAGGCGCTTTACTTTGAAGAGGGGTTGAAGTTCACATCTAGGAACACACCTAAAGAGGCAATTCTAAACTATTCTCTTCGAACCATTATGACTTGGTGTATGTAAAAATGACAATAAGCAAATATCGGCCTCATGTGCACACTGTCATTGGCAATTGAATGAGTCGATATAAGATATCGTAAAGGCTGCCAATTTACTTTAAGCTACCTTCGTTTTAGCCTCACACGCTTTAATAATCAGGTTAGGCAAAAGCCCATGTAGCTTGCTGATTTTTATTTTGATTTTTATAATCAGAATCATGCATTTTGAAGGAAATTTGCAATACAGTAGATCAATTGTCAAAATCCTTTAATAATTATAAACTTTAAGGTCATTTAAGGCATCCATTGACTAACATAGTTAATTTTACAATTTTAAACCCATGTCAATATATCGTAATCATGCAAGAAATGTAAGAATCTGCTGCATAGAATCTGCCTTGTTTATAAATGTGTGTCCCACCTTATTTATGAGTGGGGAGCCAGAACCAACCTAGGAGGTGAGCACACCTGGCAATTTGTGTTCATAGTGGAGCTATCTCAATTGAATCTATAGACATATGGCCACTAATTTTGGGATCATGAAAGCAAATCAGAATATGTAGATTAACATTAGTACCTGATATAAGGCATGGCTGAGCTCCTGCCTTGCTGTATGCAACTGTTGCTCCAAAGCAAAATTGGATAACATCAAAGCATCCCACTCCTGTCAATCAAAAGCCAAGAAGGGAAAAATAGTCAGGCCAACAAAAGAAGACAGGTATATCGCTGATTACTAGCATTAACAGGAGGGAAAATCAAATTAAGAGGTATGAAAATAGGAAATCCAGATTTATGTTTATATAGTAACAATAGAAGTTATAGAACTTATATGCCTTGTTATGACAGTATATAATATCTTTCAAGTTTTCATGAAAGTATAGTGACTGATCTTTTCATATATATATATATATATATATATATATATATATATATATATATATATATATTAGGGTTCAAACTAATGTTATGTTAAACATATATAATATCTTTCAAGTTTTCATGAAAGTATAGTGACTGATCTTTTCTCATTGTGATGAGCGTTTTTCTTTGTGGCTTTGTATTAAAGCTTCTAAGACATGGAAGCCTGCCAGATTTACCTTCTAGAGACAATATTTCCCACTAAATTCCTACCGTTCTCCTTTTGTGCAGGGTATAATACTAGTGGAACTGTGCTTGAATCTTGAACAATAACAGAGAACTGTTAACTTACTTTAACAAAATGCTCCCAAAAATTAGGTAAAACCCCATTTTATACATCAAAATACTTAGCACAGTACATTATTTTCATTGTTCATGCTACCACTGTCTTTATGGGTCATATCAAAACATGTACCGCAGAGAATAGGCATCCATGCATGCACACCATGTCACAATTTTAAAACCCTTCAATATGATCTTGGTTCTCTCAAGCTATTCACCCTCCCAAACATGCACACATGAACAGTTTCACGCACAAACTAGCAGATCTGAACAACTGAAGAAATATGTGGCTCATTGGAAGAGTTGATGGAGCATTGATGCTACCATTCCAAATCCCTAGTGTTTCATAATGGGAACATGCCATCCAGATGTAAACTGAAGATCACATAAGGTGCTATTCCTGGTAGGACACAAACTAAATAAAATACTTTTGACGTCTGACAATTCATATACTTCAGTAAGTTCATAATTTAACACCAAACCATCCATACTGGAGCCAGCTCATGCATCAAGATATCTAAAAACATCAGGAGCAGTTAGCACAACCAAAAGCAAGGTTGTCAAGAGCTTGGTCACAACATATTGCAGCCCATACACCAAATTTCACATGGTTTCCTTTATATGTAGATATATGTAACCACATCTAGGCATTTCTAGAACACCAAAAGTGATCAAACAAGTGAAGCAAGACCGGCAAGAACTGACTTGATCAGGTAACTAGCTTGCATCAAAACACAAATGCTAAAGTCCCAAATAGTTTAAGAATCAATAATGATGTTCCAATAAAATTACCGTGCACAAAAAATGTCCAGTCACAAAATATATGTTGGTGTCACATCGCACACATGTTTACCACATCATGGAGGTGTGCCAAGAAAGACTTCAAAGGGAAACCCTAAAACCTGGATTCTGCGCAATTAATTCTCAATTAAAAACTCCCATGACATCACAACTGTAATTCATATACATAGTTCGATCATTTCAGTGTCGAAATTAAATTTCAATATGAGCAAGCATCATATGAATCAAGTCACCCTCAACCATTCATTAAATAAATTATATCTGGCTGAATCCTTTCCCAATAGGTCCTAATGTAAAGTCGAGGGATGTACCAAGCATAAACGTTTGACTTAGGCTTCACTGGGTCAAAATTGGCTCAATCCAAGCTCACAAGTCTAAAATTTCAACAACAATAGCTATTCAGGAGATCTACTGTGCACAACTATAAAACATATGAAGTTGTTTAGAGCAACCGAGCAACATAGCCTGTGTGTAAAATTTGAGGTTGTCTACATGAATTCTTTCCTTCAGTCAACTTCATTAAGGACCAACTCCTCAGTCCAATTAGCAGCTACAAAAGTTTGAAACAAATGAAGGTTCGTTGAGCACTCTAAGTAAACTTTTATGTGAGTTCACATAATACTTGTTTCACACACAAATCTCACACAGATGGCCACTTCTAACTCTGTTTCTAACAGAAATTTAACCCCAACTCTCCAGTTGGCTATTTTTAATTGACAACAGTATAACACACTAAGAATTTCAGATAACAGGAAAATTACATGATACAAACCAATGAAAGGGATAGCACTTACGTTCTGAAACATTCCAAGCAAGCCAGGGATACTTGCAGCCTGTAAGGGTCTAGGCTTGACCACCTGCACAAGAAGACATAACACAAAATTATGAGATAAGGTAAAAAAGAATTGACTAAACAAGAATGGTAAAGAACAAAATAAATAAGATTAGAATAGACAATGATGTGCTGCAAATCATAGTTTCAACTGATATAAAACCACAGTTATTGCTGTCATTCTGTCATATAGTACGACATACTCATTCTTCTTCACATCGTAAACTCCAGCCAAATTTTCACCAATCATCTATTAACTATGATTATATATGATAATAATTGCAGGCTTGCCCTTCAAAGAAATTTAAATGCTCAGTCCAGCAGAAAACCAAGGCAAGCCCAGCAATCATGACACATGTAGGTATTTTTTTTTCGACACACAGTTTAGGTTCAGTCTCTACATGATCCCATCCCAGATAAACATAATGTTCTTTCAGTTTTAAACCAGACTGTTTTTATTGTTAAGAAGTTCATCATATGATATGCACACACATGGGGCTACCATTGAAGAATTTTTCCTATGGGCGCTAACATGGCATCATCTGTCAAGGCCGGCTAGTGAAAGTTAGAAGGGTTTTTTCACTTGATTACTACTCCACCTCCCTTCTCTCTATACATTCCCCAACATGCATCACCTTCCCGAATCTCGGTAATTCATAACCCCAAATCTCCTGGTCATCCACCACCTCACTGATAGCCTGATTATAGGTACAAACTCATCCAATAATCTCCATCTACCAGATTCTACTTCGTCATCCGTTCATCCTAGCTTATCTCAGCATCATGCTTCTATTATTTTCTGCTATGTTTTTGTCTTCTTATATAGTTGCTCTGGCACCCCTCTATTTGTATTCTACTTCCAATATTTTCACCAACATTACACATATAAAATAATTGCATTGACTTTGAAGAATCTTCATTAACATTTTATTCCTTTCCCAGTAAACCCATCTACTTGTCATGCCTATGATCAAAATCCCAACAGTCCATGAATCTTTAGCATACCCGATTAATCAAGCATAATCACCGCAGGACAAATTTGCTGTAGGAATTTTCTCGAATTTTACGTGAAGGGAAACAGGTAAATAAATTAAAACTCGAGAGGAAAACAAAAAGGAAAAAGAAAAAGGACCTTGTTGGTCTTCACCGGCATAATGTCGTCCATTGTAAGGTCCTCTTTAGTTACAGGGCATTTCCCATACTCCTAAAAGCCGACAAAAAAGATTAGAAATTTAGGGTTTTGATTTATCTTCAAAACCTAAATTTTATTAAAGAACTCACTGCAATGTGGCGTTCGATTAACCGCCGCTCGAAGAGAAGCCCGATTTCTTCGAGAGCACCGGCTCTTCGGCACTTCGCCGGAGACTGTAAAGAGACGAGAGCGAGAGAAAAAAATCAAAGGAGGGGAGAAGATTAGGGTTTCGAGATAGAGGGGAAGCTTACTGGAGCAAATCATGGCGATTGGAAGCTAGGGTTTCTGCTTTTCGTCGTCGGATCGAGACGCTGGAGAGCTGGAATTAGGGTTTCGGGGTTTATTGAAAAAAAAGATGAGACTTTTATTTAAATTAAAAAATAAATTAGGCTTATAAAGTGTAGCTTAAACTTTGGGCTTAAAAGCGACTCGAACGACTTTTGGTCTATAAAGTTACAATTCAGCGACTGGCATTTCCATCAGAACTTCACCTAACGGTTAAAAGGCTCGTGACCCGTGATCATCATCAAAAACAAACGGAAACCGGCGTGGCCGCAATTAATGAGTGTTGGGCGGGATAATAACTAATTGAGATGGGGAAAAAGCTGAAGGGGAGATCCGAATCAATCGAATTTTCAAATCGAAATTGAGATCGAGAGACGAAGCCATCTCAAAGGAGAAGACGGGGGTGAAGTTGGTGAGCATGCAGAAAGTAGAATTGAAGTGAGGGTCATTCGTGGTCCACAAAGGTGAGTTTAAATTATGAAAATTCATGGTTTTGCAGAATTTTTGGGTTTTATGTGTAATTAAGGGATGGGTAATGAAGACTCAAAGTCATTTGGTCATTTAGAAGTTAGGGTTTGTTTAAGGGCAAAGTCATTTGGTCATTTAGAACGTAAAGTTCATGCCTTTTAATTATTTTTCAATTTTGAACGTGAGTGGGACTTTCATGGTGAAATTTAGACATGGGGTGAAGTAGTATTTGGTGAGGGTGATCTTGTCGTATATGGAGGAAATTTCAATGTTGAATTCATTGAGAAAGATGCATTTTCATTACCTCTGCTTAGACAAAGGCTAGAAAGCTATGGAGTACGAAGCGTGCTCTTCATGTATTATTCTTTACCAGTCCGGGGTTTGAGGAAATTAAAGACACATGTTGAACTGTTTGAAATGCTTGAGCAAGCCAATAAAGATAGGGTGGTAGAGATATTTGCGATCACATATTGATGTACCGTTGAGGTAACCTTACCATTGAGTGTTGGTGCACCATCATCATCTATCCAAAATCAAGCGAATCTGCTAAAATCCTAAACCAACTCAAACCACTCCCAAAAACTAAGAAACTAGTGTCAAGGAAAAAGATTACACCTAGAAGGAAATCCCAAATTGGCATGCAATCTCCTAGTCCACCACATGAAAATCCATATGTTTGATGAGTTAAGTGGTCAACGTAATGGTTGAAGAAGTTGATGAACTTGATGTGAGTGCTCAAGTCTGAGGAAAATCAAGATGGAGAAACAAATATGAATGCAAATCTTTGGATATGCTAGTGAGAAGTCGGTTGAATCCTTTGATAGTCTAGCTCAAGAGGCTTTACAGTGATAATGATGAGTTATTTGAAGTAAGGCAAAGAAATAAAAGCTTTTTGTGTAGGGTAAAATTCTTTGAAAGGGTGTTATTATCAAACAAAGGTGAAGGTCCTCAGGGAGGGTTAAAATGCTTGCATGTGAAAATAGTAATGCACCAAGGCGGAACAAATGCACCACATGAGACCACAGTCTTTGCACTTGAGGAACAAAATGATGCACCACCAAATACACCTCAACTGTGTCAACGATGCTCCAAATGAGACACCTAATGCACCTCCCAGTGTCAACCGATGCACCAAGAGCGAGAGAGGCGTGATAAGAGGTTGAACTTCAAAGGTACAAGAGGTAAAGGAGTTATTCCTAAAAAATAAATGGCGGATGCTTGGACATCATATGAAGGGGGTATCAATCTGAAAAAGCCGGATGATGAGAGCCATAGAGACAATGGTGAAGATGAAATTGTGGGAAAAAGGAAAATGATGGAGGGTAAACTACAAGTGGTTCAATGAGGATAATGACATGAGGCGGTTTACTTTGAAGAGGGGTTGAAGTTCACATCTAGGAACACCTGAAAGAGGCAATTCTAAACTATTCTCTTGAACCATTATGACTTGGTGTATGTAAAAATGACAATAAGCAAATATCAGTCTCATGCTGTCATTGGCAATTGAATGAGTCGAGATAGGACACATCGGGCTCATGGCAAATTAAAAGCATACACCTACATCACACTTGTAGCAACTTTTAAAGACTAATTCTGAGAGGTGTGGTTAGCCCATGAGTATCTTGATAAGATTTTAAGAAATCCACATTTAGGCGGTGGATATGAAAGAGGACATGGTTGCTAATTATCGTGTCAATGTTTGTTTAAGGAAATGTCAAAGAGCTAAAGAAAGGGCCTTAAATCTTTGTGGTCTTGATGAAAAGCAGTATGGTTTGTTGAGACCATATATGAGAGACTTATGTAGGTCTAATCCAAATACTACATGTGTGTTAAAGGTTATAGATCAGAGGATGATGATCACCTTTCTTAGATTCTATGTGTCGTTTGATATCATGAAGAGTGCATTTGCACACACATGTAGGAGAATATTTGGTGTTGATGGTTGTTTCCTAAAACATGCTTGTGGAGGACAATTATTGAGTCTTTGTTGGTAGAGATGCAAATAACCAAATGTGGCCTATTGCATGGGCAATTGTAGAGAGAGACAAAGGCTTCATGGCGAGGGTTTCTAAGAGTGCTAAGTCTTGATTTGCACATGGGTAGTGGTGAAGGTTGGACTGTCATCTCGATCAACAAAAGGTAAACTAATTATCTTGACAATTATTGAGTTCTATTTTTTTATTTTTTTGACATGCTACTTGTCTTAACATGTATTGTAGGGATTGGTACCATTATATCCATGAGGAGTGGCCAGATATTGAGCATAGACAATGTGCTAGGCCCATTTATTCAAATTGGAGAAAGATTCACTACAAGGCAATTTTGAAAGTGTGTCAAAGTGACCACTATGGGGAGTTGCAAAGGAAACTAAAATCCTTAAATCAATTTCAAATCGAGCATATGAGGATTTCATGTCAATCCTATCACTTTCGTAAGTCTCACTTTAAAACCCATAGCAAATGTGATGTGGTGGATAATAACATAGTGAAACTTTCAATTCTTTTATTATGGTGGCAAGATATAAGCCAATAATATCCATGCTAGAAGATATAAGATTGGCATTGATGGATAGGATGCAACAAAAGTTGAAACGCATGAGAGATTTCACCTAACAAGTAACATAGCTCCTAGAATATATAAAAGTTACAAGAGGCATATGAAGAGAAAAAAATTGTGAGATTCATTGGAGTGGGACCGATGAAGAGAGGGTTTGAAGTTAAACATGGGGTATCGACCATGATGTGAGTTTGGAATATGGCGTGCACTTGTAGGGTGTGGGATTTGACCGGATACCTGTACATGCTATCAATGCACTATTGTTCATGAGAAACAACACGAGCTTATGTCGTTACTATGCACATGACACCTATTTGATAACCTATCTTAAGCTACTAAACCTGTTGAAGGTAGTAAATTTTGGGATATGGAGGGAGAGGATATGATCTTGCCTCCTAACATTGCTAAAAGTATAGTGACTGATCTTTTCTCATTGTGATGAGCGTTTTTCTTTGTGGCTTTGTATTAAAGCTTCTAAGACATGGAAGCCTGCCAGATTTACCTTCTAGAGACAATATTTCCCACTAAATTCCTACCGTTCTCCTTTTGTGCAGGGTATAATACTAGTGGAACTGTGCTTGAATCTTGAACAATAACAGAGAACTGTTAACTTACTTTAACAAAATGCTCCCAAAAATTAGGTAAAACCCCATTTTATACATCAAAATACTTAGCACAGTACATTATTTTCATTGTTCATGCTACCACTGTCTTTATGGGTCATATCAAAACACATACCGCAGAGAATAGGCATCCATGCATGCACACCATGTCACAATTTTAAAACCCTTCAATATGATCTTGGTTCTCTCAAGCTATTCACCCTCCCAAACATGCACACATGAACAGTTTCACACACAAACTAGCAGATCTGAACAATTGAAGAAATATGTGGCTCATTGGAAGAGTTGATGGAGCATTGATGCTACCATTCCAAATCCCTAGTGTTTCATAATGGGAACATGCCATCCAGATGTAAACTGAAGATCACATAAGGTGCTATTCCTGGTAGGACACAAACTAAATAAAATACTTTTGACATCTGACAATTCATATACTTCAGTAAGTTCATAATTTAACACCAAACCATCCATACTGGAGCCAGCTCATGCATCAAGATATCTAAAAACATCAGCAGTTAGCACAACCAAAAGCAAGGTTGTCAAGAGCTTGGTCTAACATATTGCAGCCCACACACCAAATTTCACATGGTTTTTTATATGTAGATATATGTAACCACATATAGGCATTTCTAGAACACCAAAAGTGATCAAACAAGTGAAGCAAGACCGCAAGAACTGACTTGATCAGGTAACTAGCTTGCATCAAAACACAAATGCTAAAGTCCCAAATAGTTTAAGAATCAATAATGATGTTCCAATAAAATTACCGTGCACAAAAATATGTCCAGTCACAAAATATATGTTGGTGTCACATCGCACACATGTTTACCACATCATGGAGGTGTGCCAAGAAAGACTTCAAAGGGAAACCCTAAAACCTGGATTCTGTAATAATTCTCCATTCAAAACTCCCATGACATCACAACTGTAATTCATATACATAGTCCGATCATTTCAGTGTCGAAATTAAATTTCAATATGAGCAAGCATCATATGAATCAAGTCACCCTCAACCATTCATTAGATAAATTATATCTGGCTGAATCCTTTCCCAATAGGTCCTAATGTAAAGTCGAGGGATGTACCAAGCATAAACGTTTGACTTAGGCTTCACTGGGTCAAAATTGGCTCAATCCAAGCTCACAAGTCTAAAATTTCAACAACAATAGCTATTCAGGAGATCTACTGTGCACAACTATAAAAACATATGAAGTTGTTTAGAGCAACCGAGCAACATAGCCTGTGTGTAAAATTTGAGGTTGTCTACATGAATTCTTTCCTTCAGTCAACTTCATTAAGGACCAACTCCTCAGTCCAATTAGCAGCTACAAAAGTTTGAAACAAACGAAGGTTCGTTGAGCACTCTAACTCACGTAAACTTTTATGTGAGTTCACATAATACTTGTTTCACACACAAATCTCACACAGATGGCCACTTCTAACTCTGTTTCTAACAGAAATTTAACCCCAACTCTCCAGTTGGCTATTTTTAATTGACAACAGTATAACACACTAAGAATTTCAGATAACAGGAAAATTACATGATACAAACCAATGAAAGGGATAGCACTTACGTTCTGAAACATTCCAAGCAAGCCAGGGATACTTGCAGCCTGTAAGGGTCTAGGCTTGACCACCTGCACAAGAAGACATAACACAAAATTATGAGATAAGGTAAAAAAGAATTGACTAAACAAGAATGGTAAAGAACAAAATAAATAAGATTAGAATAGACAATGATGTGCTGCAAATCATAGTTTCAACTGATATAAAACCACAGTTATTGCTGTCATTCTGTCATATAGTACGACATACTCATTCTTCTTCACATCGTAAACTCCAGCCAAATTTTCACCAATCATCTATTAACTATGATTATATATGATAATAATTGCAGGCTTGCCCTTCAAAGAAATTTAAATGCTCAGTCCAGCAGAAAACCAAGGCAAGCCCAGCAATCATGACACATGTAGGTATTTCATTTTCGTGACACACAGTTTAGGTTCAGTCTCTACATGATCCCATCCCAGATAAACATAATGTTCTTTCAGTTTTAAACCAGACTGTTTTAATTGTTAAGAAGTTCATCATGGATATGATATATGCACACACATGGGGCTACCATTGAAGAATTTTTTTCCTATGGGCGCTAACATGGCATCATCTGGACTCAAGGCGGCTAGTGAAAGTTAGAAGGAGGTTTTACCTCACTTGATTACCCTACTCCACCTCCCTTCTCTCTATACATTCCCCAACATGCATCACCTTCCGAATCTCCCCGCTAATTCATAACCCCAAATCTCCTGGTCATCCACCACCTCACTGATAGCCTGATTATAGGTACAAACTCATCCAATAATCTCCATCTACCAGATTCTACTCACATCCGCTCATCCTAGCTTATCTCAGCATCGTGCTTCTATTATTTTCTGCTATGTTTTTGTCTTCTTATATAGTTGCTCTGGCACCCCTTTGTATTCTACTTCCAATATTTTCACCAACATTACACATTTTCCTATAAAATAATTGCATTGACTTTGAAGAATCTTCATTAACATTTTATTCCTTTCCCAGTAAACCCATCTACTTGTCATGCCTATGATCAAAATCCCAACAGTCCATGAATCTTTAGACATAAGCGCACCGATTAATCAAGCATAATCACCGCAGGACAAATTTGCTGTAGGAATTTTCTCGAATTTTACGTGAAGGGAAACAGGTAAATAAATTAAAACTCGAGAGGAAAACAAAAAAAGGAAAAAAGAAAAAGAAAAAAAAGGACCTTGTTGGTCTTCACCGGCATAATGTCGTCCATTGTAAGGTCCTCTTTAGTTACAGGGCATTTCCCATACTCCTACCACCAAAAGCCGACAAAAAGATTAGAAATTTAGGGTTTTGATTTATCTTCAAACCCTAAATTTTATTAAAAAGAACTCACTGCAATGTGGCGTTCGATTAACCGCCGCTCGAAGAGAAGCCCCGATTTCTTCGAGAGCACCGGCTCTTCCGGCACTTCGCCGGAGACTGTAAAGAGACGAGAGAGCGAGAGAGAAAAAAAAAATCAAAGGAGGGGGAGAAGAGAAATTAGGGTTTCGAGATAGAGGGGAAGCTTACTGGAGCAAATCATGGCGATTGGAAGCTAGGGTTTCTGCTTTTCGTCGTCGGATCGAGACGCTGGAGAGCTGGAATTAGGTTTTCGGGGTTTATTGAAAAATAAAGATGAGACTTTATTTAGGCTAAAATAACAAATTACTTATAAAGCATTAATAATTTAAACCACTTCTACTTTAAAAACCTAATTGCATTTTTGGCCTATAAAGTTACAATTCAATGACTCTTTGGCATTTCCATCACCGAACTTCACCTAACTAAAAGGCTCGTGACCGCGACGTGATCATCAAAACAAACGGAAACCGACGCGGCAATTAATGAGTGTTAGGCGGATAATAACTACCCTAATGAGATGGGGAAAACCGGAGAGATCCAATCAATCCAATTTTCAAATCGAAATTGAGATCGGAAGACGGCCATCTCAAAAAGGAAGACAAGCAGATTCAAGTTATGGAGCATTACGCCAAGAGAAGTAGAATTGAAGTGAGGGTCATTCTCGTCCACAAAGGTGAGTTTAAATTATGAAAATTCATGGTTTTGCAATTTTTGGTTTTATGTAATTAAGGGATGGGTAATGAAGACTCAAAGTCATTTGGTCATTTAGAAGTTAGGGTTTGTTTAAGGGCAAAGTCATTTGGTCATTTAGAACGTGAAAGTTCATGCCTTTTAATTATTTTTCAATTTTGAACGGATGAGTGGGACTTTCATGGTGAAATTTAGACATGGGGGTGAAGTAGTATTTGGTGAGGGTGATACTGTCGACTATATTGGAGGAAATTTCAATGTTGAATTCATTGAGAAAGATGCATTTTCATTACCTCTGCTTAGACAAAGGCTAGAAAGCTATGGGTACAGCAACGTGCTCTTCATGTATTATTCCTTACCAGGTCTGGGGGGTTTGAGGAAATTAAAGACACATGTTGAACTGTTTGAAATGCTTGAGCAAGCCAATAAAGATAGGGTGGTAGAGATATTTGCTGATCACAGTATTGATGTACTGTTGAGGTAACCTTACCATTGGAGAGTGTTGTGCACCATCATCATCTATCCAAAATCAAGCAGAACCGCTAAAAATCCTAAACCAACTCAAACCACTCCCAAAAAACTAAGAAACTAGTGTCAAGGAAAAAGATTACACCTAGAAGGAAATCCCAAATTGGCATGCAATCTCCTAGTCCACCACATGAAAATCCATATCCTATTCCACCAAAGGACTTCTCAAATCCAATGTTTGATGAGTTAAGGTCAAGCTACTGTGGTTGAAGAAGTTGATGAACTTGATGTGAGTGCTCAAGTCGGGCAGAGGAAAATCAAGATGGAGAAACAAATATGAATGCAAATGCCGGATATGCTAGTGAGAAGTCGCTTGAATCCTTTGATAGTCTAGCTCAAGAGGCTTTACACGTTGATAATGATGAGTTATTTGAAGTAAGGCAAAGAAATAAAAAGCTTTTGTCGATGTAAAGGGTAAAATTGTCATTGAAGCCGGGTGTTATTATCAAACAAAGGTGAAGGTCCTCACAGAGGGTTAAAATGCACACGTGCATGTGAAAATAGTAATGCACCAAGCGCATAACAGATGCACCACATGAGACACCGAGTGCCGCACCACTTGAGGAACAAAATGATGCACCACCAAATACACCTCCAACTGTGTCAACCGATGCTCCAAATGAGACACCTAATGCACCCCATCGTGGTCAACCGATGCACCAAGAGCGAGGGCGTGATAAGAGGTTGAACTTCAAAGGTACAAGAGGTAAAGGAGTTATTCCTAAAAAATAAATGCCGATGCTTGGACATCATATGAAGGGGGTATCAATCAAGAAAGAGCCGTGATGATGAGGGAGCCATAGAGGACAAATGGTGAAGATGAAATTGTGGGAAAAAAAGGAAAATGATGGAGGGGTAAACTACAAGTGGTTCAATGAGGATAATGACATGAGGGCGTTTTACTTGAAGAGGGGTTGAAGTTCACATCTAGGAACACACCAGGAAAAACAGTGCTTAAATTCAAAACTATTCTCTGTGCAACCATCATGCATGATAATGAGCATTACTCATGGCATAATGAAAAGATACAACACATCACACTGGCAAAAATAGACCATTCACCCAGTATCTTGATAAGATTTTAAGAAATCCACCTTTAGGCCGTGGATATGAAAGAGGACATGGTTGCTAATTATCGTCAATGTTTGTTTAAGGAAATGTCAAAGAGCTAAAGAAAGGGCCTTAAATGTCAGTGGAGGTCTTGATGAAAAGCAGTATGGTTTGTTGAGACCATATATGAGAGACTTATGTAGGTCTAATCCAAATACTACATGTGTGTTAAAGGTTATAGATACAGAGGATGATCACCAACTACCTTTCTTAGATTCTATGTGTCGTTTGATATCATGAAGAGTGCATTTGCACACACATGTAGGAGAATATTTGGTGTTGATGGTTGTTTCCTAAAACATGCTTGTGGAGGACAATTATTGAGTCTTTGTTGGTAGAGATGCAAATAACCAAATGTGGCCTATTGCATGGGCAATTGTAGAGAGAGACAAAGGCTTCATGGCGTGGTTTCTAAGAGTGCTAAGTCTTGATTTGCACATGGGTAGTGGTGAAGGTTGGACTGTCATCTCGATCAACAAAAGGTAAACTAATTATCCACATTGACAATTATTGAGTTCTATTTTTTATTTTTTTGACATGCTACTTGTCTTAACATGTATTGTAGGGATTGGTACCAACTATCCATGAGGAGTGGCCAGATATTGAGCATAGACAATGTGCTAGGCCCATTTATTCAAATTGGAGAAAGATTCATACCTGTAGATCACTACAAAGGCAATTTTGAAAGTGTGTCAAAGTGACCACTATGGGGAGTTGCAAAGGAAACTAAAATCCTTAAATCAATTTCAAATCAGGCATATGAGGATTTCATGTCAAGGGATCCTATCACTCTGAAGTCTCACTTTAAAACCCATAGCAAATGTGATGTGGTGGATAATAACATAGCTGAAACTTTCAATTCTTTTATTATGGTGGCAAGATATAAGCCAATAATATCCATGCTAGAAGATATAAGATTGGCATTGATGGATAGGATGCAACAAAAGTTGAAACGCATGAGAGATTTCACCTAACAAGTAACATAGCTCCTAGAATATATAAAAGTTACAAGAGGCATATGAAGAGAAAAAAATTGTGAGATTCATTGGAGTGGGACCGATGAAGAGAGGGTTTGAAGTTAAACATGGGGTATCGACCATGATGTGAGTTTGGCGATATGACGGCACTTGTAGGGTGTGGGATTTGACCGGATACCCCTTGTACATGCTATCAATGCACTATTGTTCATGAGGAAACAACTCAAGCTTATGTCGACATTACTATGCACATGACACCTATTTGATAACCTATCTTAAGCTACTAAACCCCGTTGAAGGTAGTAAATTTTGGGATATGGAGGGAGAGGATATGATCTTGCCTCCTAACATGCTAAAAAGAAGCTAGGCAGCCCAAAAGCGCTAGGAGAAGAGATCCTAATGAAGAAAGAAAGAAACTGTAAGGCATCAAGAGGTGGAGTCCCTACCAAGTGCTCTAACGTCATCAAATTGGACATACAAGGAGGAACCGCTCTATACCAAGACAAACTCTACACAAGTAAGTGGTATGCACATTTTTAAATTGTTACATCAGTCAATTATGTATTATATGTGCATCTTTTATTGACATTTCAGGCATCACAAGCAACTGAAGAAGCTTCAACTCAATCACTGAATTGGAAGACCAAAGGAAGAAAAATAGAATTAGCCAATTACGTGAAAACACAACAAATGAAGGTATCCCTTTACCAGCTGCATTAATAAGAGAGAGTAGAGCCAGGAGAATTAGAAATTTACAGCAAAGAGGACATGTTGGAGGCAATGGTGATGAAGGAAATTCACAAGGCACAGGAAGGGGTGGAATAAGAGGCAGAGGAAGAGGTAGAAGTAATGCATCAAGGATACCCGGGTTATGGCATATGGCAAGGAAATGATGGTTAAATGGCATATAGAGTCACCAAACCGCCAGAATCATTCACACTCCATCACAAAATGATTCCCAAGTGATAGAGTAAAAGTTAGTTTGCATGTTGCTTGTAATTTTGTAAACTTTGAAAGATAGTGACACATGTATTATATTTTGCAAGCTTTGTCTAACTTATATGTATGTGGGAGTATATTTTGGGGTGAAAGTATTCCATGTACATGATTTTTGGTGATGTCATGAATTCTCAATATTGCAATGATAATCTGGATTATATCTGGCTGAATCCTTTCCCAATAGGTCCTAATGTAAAGTCGAGGGATGTACCAAGCATAAACGTTTGACTTAGGCTTCACTGGGTCAAAATTGGCTCAATCCAAGCTCACAAGTCTAAAATTTCAACAACAATAGCTATTCAGGAGATCTACTGTGCACAACTATAAAAACATATGAAGTTGTTTAGAGCAACCGAGCAACATAGCCTGTGTGTAAAATTTGAGGTTGTCTACATGAATTCTTTCCTTCAGTCAACTTCATTAAGGACCAACTCCTCAGTCCAATTAGCAGCTACAAAAGTTTGAAACAAACGAAGGTTCGTTGAGCACTCTAACTCACGTAAACTTTTATGTGAGTTCACATAATACTTGTTTCACACACAAATCTCACACAGATGGCCACTTCTAACTCTGTTTCTAACAGAAATTTAACCCCAACTCTCCAGTTGGCTATTTTTAATTGACAACAGTATAACACACTAAGAATTTCAGATAACAGGAAAATTACATGATACAAACCAATGAAAGGGATAGCACTTACGTTCTGAAACATTCCAAGCAAGCCAGGGATACTTGCAGCCTGTAAGGGTCTAGGCTTGACCACCTGCACAAGAAGACATAACACAAAATTATGAGATAAGGTAAAAAAGAATTGACTAAACAAGAATGGTAAAGAACAAAATAAATAAGATTAGAATAGACAATGATGTGCTGCAAATCATAGTTTCAACTGATATAAAACCACAGTTATTGCTGTCATTCTGTCATATAGTACGACATACTCATTCTTCTTCACATCGTAAACTCCAGCCAAATTTTCACCAATCATCTATTAACTATGATTATATATGATAATAATTGCAGGCTTGCCCTTCAAAGAAATTTAAATGCTCAGTCCAGCAGAAAACCAAGGCAAGCCCAGCAATCATGACACATGTAGGTATTTCATTTTCGTGACACACAGTTTAGGTTCAGTCTCTACATGATCCCATCCCAGATAAACATAATGTTCTTTCAGTTTTAAACCAGACTGTTTTTAATTGTTAAGAAGTTCATCATGGATATGATATATGCACACACATGGGGCTACCATTGAAGAATTTTTTCCTATGGGCGCTAACATGGCATCATCTGGACTCAAGGCGGCTAGTGAAAGTTAGAAGGAGGTTTTACCTCACTTGATTACCCTACTCCACCTCCCTTCTCTCTATACATTCCCCCAACATGCATCACCTTCCCGAATCTCCCGTCGAATTCATAACCCCAAATCTCCTGGTCATCCACCACCTCACTGATAGCCTGATTATAGGTACAAACTCATCCAATAATCTCCATCTACCAGATTCTACTCCGTCATCCGCTCATCCTAGCTTATCTCAGCATCGTGCTTCTATTATTTTCTGCTATGTTTTTGTCTTCTTATATAGTTGCTCTGGCACCCCTCTATTTGTATTCTACTTCCAATATTTTCACCAACATTACACATTTTCCTATAAAATAATTGCATTGACTTTGAAGAATCTTCATTAACATTTTATTCCTTTCCCAGTAAACCCATCTACTTGTCATGCCTATGATCAAAATCCCAACAGTCCATGAATCTTTAGACATAAGCGCACCGATTAATCAAGCATAATCACCGCAGGACAAATTTGCTGTAGGAATTTTCTCGAATTTTACGTGAAGGGAAACAGGTAAATAAATTAAAACTCGAGAGGAAAACAAAAAAAGGAAAAAAGAAAAAGAAAAAAAAGGACCTTGTTGGTCTTCACCGGCATAATGTCGTCCATTGTAAGGTCCTCTTTAGTTACAGGGCATTTCCCATACTCCTACCACCAAAAAGCCGACAAAAAAGATTAGAAATTTAGGGTTTTGATTTATCTTCAAAACCCTAAATTTTATTAAAAAGAACTCACTGCAATGTGGCGTTCGATTAACCGCCGCTCGAAGAGAAGCCCCGATTTCTTCGAGAGCACCGGCTCTTCCGGCACTTCGCCGGAGACTGTAAAGAGACGAGAGAGCGAGAGAGAAAAAAAAAATCAAAGGAGGGGGAGAAGAGAAATTAGGGTTTCGAGATAGAGGGGGAAGCTTACTGGAGCAAATCATGGCGATTGGAAGCTAGGGTTTCTGCTTTTTCGTCGTCGGATCGAGACGCTGGAGAGCTGGAATTAGGGTTTTCGGGGGTTTATTGAAAAATAAAGATGAGACTTTATTTAGGCTAAAATAACAAATTACTTATAAAGCATTAATAATTTAAACCACTTCTACTTTAAAAACCTAATTGCATTTTTGGCCTATAAAGTTACAATTCAATGACTCTTTGGCATTTCCATCACCGAACTTCACCTAACTAAAAGGCTCGTGACCGCGACGTGATCATCAAAACAAACGGAAACCGACGCGGCAATTAATGAGTGTTAGGCGGATAATAACTACCCTAATGAGATGGGGAAAACCGGAGAGATCCAATCAATCCAATTTTCAAATCGAAATTGAGATCGGAAGACGGCCATCTCAAAAAGGAAGACAAGCAGATTCAAGTTATGGAGCATTACGCCAAGAGAAGTAGAATTGAAGTGAGGGTCATTCTCGTCCACAAAGGTGAGTTTAAATTATGAAAATTCATGGTTTTGCAATTTTTGGTTTTATGTAATTAAGGGATGGGTAATGAAGACTCAAAGTCATTTGGTCATTTAGAAGTTAGGGTTTGTTTAAGGGCAAAGTCATTTGGTCATTTAGAACGTGAAAGTTCATGCCTTTTAATTATTTTTCAATTTTGAACGGATGAGTGGGACTTTCATGGTGAAATTTAGACATGGGGGTGAAGTAGTATTTGGTGAGGGTGATACTGTCGACTATATTGGAGGAAATTTCAATGTTGAATTCATTGAGAAAGATGCATTTTCATTACCTCTGCTTAGACAAAGGCTAGAAAGCTATGGGTACAGCAACGTGCTCTTCATGTATTATTCTTTACCAGGTCTGGGGGGTTTGAGGAAATTAAAGACACATGTTGAACTGTTTGAAATGCTTGAGCAAGCCAATAAAGATAGGGTGGTAGAGATATTTGCTGATCACAGTATTGATGTACTGTTGAGGTAACCTTACCATTGGAGAGTGTTGTGCACCATCATCATCTATCCAAAATCAAGCAGAACCGCTAAAAATCCTAAACCAACTCAAACCACTCCCAAAAAACTAAGAAACTAGTGTCAAGGAAAAAGATTACACCTAGAAGGAAATCCCAAATTGGCATGCAATCTCCTAGTCCACCACATGAAAATCCATATCCTATTCCACCAAAGGACTTCTCAAATCCAATGTTTGATGAGTTAAGGTCAAGCTACTGTGGTTGAAGAAGTTGATGAACTTGATGTGAGTGCTCAAGTCGGGCAGAGGAAAATCAAGATGGAGAAACAAATATGAATGCAAATGCCGGATATGCTAGTGAGAAGTCGCTTGAATCCTTTGATAGTCTAGCTCAAGAGGCTTTACACGTTGATAATGATGAGTTATTTGAAGTAAGGCAAAGAAATAAAAAGCTTTTGTCGATGTAAAGGGTAAAATTGTCATTGAAGCCGGGTGTTATTATCAAACAAAGGTGAAGGTCCTCACAGAGGGTTAAAATGCACACGTGCATGTGAAAATAGTAATGCACCAAGCGCATAACAGATGCACCACATGAGACACCGAGTGCCGCACCACTTGAGGAACAAAATGATGCACCACCAAATACACCTCCAACTGTGTCAACCGATGCTCCAAATGAGACACCTAATGCACCCCATCGTGGTCAACCGATGCACCAAGAGCGAGGGCGTGATAAGAGGTTGAACTTCAAAGGTACAAGAGGTAAAGGAGTTATTCCTAAAAAATAAATGCCGATGCTTGGACATCATATGAAGGGGGTATCAATCAAGAAAGAGCCGTGATGATGAGGGAGCCATAGAGGACAAATGGTGAAGATGAAATTGTGGGAAAAAAAGGAAAATGATGGAGGGGTAAACTACAAGTGGTTCAATGAGGATAATGACATGAGGGCGTTTTACTTGAAGAGGGGTTGAAGTTCACATCTAGGAACACACCAGGAAAAACAGTGCTTAAATTCAAAACTATTCTCTGTGCAACCATCATGCATGATAATGAGCATTACTCATGGCATAATGAAAAGATACAACACATCACACTGGCAAAAATAGACCATTCACCCAGTATCTTGATAAGATTTTAAGAAATCCACCTTTAGGCCGTGGATATGAAAGAGGACATGGTTGCTAATTATCGTCAATGTTTGTTTAAGGAAATGTCAAAGAGCTAAAGAAAGGGCCTTAAATGTCAGTGGAGGTCTTGATGAAAAGCAGATGGTTTGTTGAGACCATATATGAGAGACTTATGTAGGTCTAATCCAAATACTACATGTGTGTTAAAGGTTATAGATACAGAGGATGATCACCAACTACCTTTCTTAGATTCTATGTGTCGCTTTGATATCATGAAGAGTGCATTTGCACACACATGTAGGAGAATATTTGGTGTTGATGGTTGTTTCCTAAAACATGCTTGTGGAGGACAATTATTGAGTCTTGTTGGTAGAGATGCAAATAACCAAATGTGGCCTATTGCATGGGCAATTGTAGAGAGAGACAAAGGCTTCATGGCGTGGTTTCTAAGAGTGCTAAGTAATCGATTTGCACATGGGTAGTGGTGAAGGTTGGATGTCATCTCGATCAACAAAAGGTAAACTAATTATCCACATTGACAATTATTGAGTTCTATTTTTATTTTTTCCGACATGCTACTTGTCTTAACATGTATTGTAGGGATTGGTACCAACTATCCATGAGGAGTGGCCGATATTGAGCATAGACAATGTGCTAGGCCCATTTATTCAAATTGGAGAAAGATTCATACCTGTAGATCACTACAAAGGCAATTTTGAAAGTGTGTCAAAGTGACCACTATGGGGGAGTTTGCAAAGGAAACTAAAATCCTTAAATCAATTTCAAATCAGGCATATGAGGATTTCATGTCAAGGGATCCTATCACTTTCTGTAAGTCTCACTTTAAAACCCATAGCAAATGTGATGTGGTGGATAATAACATGGCTGAAACTTTCAATTCTTTTATTCTGGTGGCAAGATATAAGCCAATAATATCCATGCTAGAAGATATAAGATTGGCATTGATGGATAGGATGCAACAAAAGTTGAAACTGCATGAGAGATTTCACCTAACAAGTAACATAGCTCCTAGAATATATAAAAAGTTACAAGAGGCATATGAAGAGCAAAAAAATTGTGAGATTCATTGGAGTGGGACTGATGAAGAGAGAGGGTTTGAAGTTAAACATGGGGGTATCAGCCATGATGTGAGTTTGGCAGATATGACGTGCACTTGTAGGGTGTGGGATTTGACTGGGATACCCTGTGTACATGCTATCAATGCACTATTGTTCATGAGGAAACAACCTGAAGCTTATGTGTCGATTACTATGCACATGACACCTATTTGATAACCTATCTTAAGCTACTAAACCCTGTTGAAGGTAGTAAATTTTGGGATATGGAGGGAGAGGATATGATCTTGCCTCCTAACATGCTAAAAAGAAGCTAGGCAGCCCAAAAGCGCTAGGAGAAGAGATCCTAATGAAGAAAGAAAGAAACTGTAAGGCATCAAGAGGTGGAGTCCCTACCAAGTGCTCTAACGTCATCAAATTGGACATACAAGGAGGAACCGCTCTATACCAAGACAAACTGCTACACAAGTAAGTGGTATGCACATTTTTAAATTGTTACATCAGTCAATTATGTATTATATGTGCATCTTTTATTGACATTTCAGGCATCACAAGCAACTGAAGAAGCTTCAACTCAATCACTGAATTGGAAGACCAAAGGAAGAAAAATAGAATTAGCCAATTACGTGAAAACACAACAAATGAAGGTATCCCTTTACCAGCTGCATTAATAAGAGAGAGTAGAGCCAGGAGAATTAGAAATTTACAGCAAAGAGGACATGTTGGAGGCAATGGTGATGAAGGAAATTCACAAGGCACAGGAAGGGGTGGAATAAGAGGCAGAGGAAGAGGTAGAAGTAATGCATCAAGGATACCTGAAGGTTATGGCATATGGCAAGGAAATGATGGTTAAATGGCATATAGAGTCACCAAACCGCCAGAATCATTCACACTCCATCACAAAATGATTCCCAAGTGATAGAGTAAAAGTTAGTTTGCATGTTGCTTGTAATTTTGTAAACTTTGAAAGATAGTGACACACATGTATTATATTTTGCAAGCTTTGTCTAACTTATATGTATGTGGGAGTATATTTTGGGGGCTGAAAGTATTCCATGTACATGATTTTTGGTGATGTCACTGAATTCTCAATATTGCAATGATAATCTGGATAATATGTGTATGTGACATTCTCGATTATGAATGTTGTTTATAATTTATATTGTGGATGATGATGAACATAGTGTACATGCCTAGATTTTGAATAAAACTTGCATGTACATGGTGAGGACATACCCAGTTTTTGAATAAAACATGCATTATGTACATAGTGTACATGCCCAGATTTTGAATAAAACTTGCATGCCTAGATTTTGAACCAAACATGCACGACACCAAACACTTTCACACATTCGGATATACTTCCAAACAAACTCGATCAAGATTAATCTTTCATTTGATCAAAATATCTATTACATAAGTCAAATTCCTTTCGGGAATCGATACAAATACATTACACCCATCAAATAACATATTAACTTACCCTATTCTAACAACATACAAACCTAAGCACGATGCAAGCAAAGTAAATAATCAAATAACCCTAAACAACATCTTCATCTTCATGTTCAAGATCAATTTCATCTTCCATCAAAGATCTTTCACTTCTTAGTTTTACCATCTCTTGCAAACATGTCTCAGTTTCACCATTACACAAATCAAACTCCTCTTTCATCTTGACAATTTTTTGATGACAGTCCCTAGCTCCAATTCACATCCTTCAATTATGTCATGATTTGTCTTCAACGTGTTCTCGGTTCACGATTTCTCTTAGCAATGGAATTAGCTTAGAAGCAGCAGGACACATAGGTGCGACAAACCACTCCCACATCCTACAACCGCCCCTCTGATAACAAAGAAAAGAAGGGAAAAAATCTCATAATCAATTCCAAATGTGCAACTGAATTTTTTAAACTCACATCAGACTTTGAGCAACGAGAACCTACATACTGGATTCTCATTTGTCATAGACGTATATTCTCGTGACGCCAATCCACATTGGCAAATTTTCACACCACAACTCTTAGCGGCTTCATTCCACCGTCGTATGCACGATAATGTTGAAACCATGGGCATTCCTCACATCATTGCTGTCGGCGTGAACCGGAGCTTGAAGACGACATGAGTTCTTGCAGGTGAGACCAATTCTCGCCCATTCGTAAAATCGATCCAATTTAGAGTTTCCCACTTCAAAAGCCCTATTTTAAATTATTTAGTTAAATAATTGATAAAATATGTATTAAATTCATATAAATTTGCCAAAAAAAAGATAGCAATCTTAGAT
Organism: Asparagus setaceus; assembly: GCA_012295165.1. Lineage (NCBI taxonomy): Eukaryota > Viridiplantae > Streptophyta > Magnoliopsida > Asparagales > Asparagaceae > Asparagus > Asparagus setaceus. Next base: position 1,910,747 of record CM022701.1, on the reverse strand, counting down.
CCACAATAAACCATGCATACTTAAATACTAAATAGCCAAAATAATAACTAACAATGTTATAGAAAGCGCTAGGAGGCCTAGGCGTTGGACCCGACGCCTAGAGCCTAGGAGATTTTCTTTTTTTATTTTTTAATTACAATAATTGATAGTAAATGTCAATGTTATAGAAAGCTTAGGTGCCGGACGAGTGTCTAGACAGATTTCTTTCTTCATTTAAGTGGTGGTCGAGGAGGGTTTGCTGAAGGTCGGAGGAGATAGTGAAGGTGTTCATATTTGAAGGTTAAAGAAGTTTGAAGGAGGTTGGAGAACGTGGTGGCTGCAACACAGAAAATCACGATCAAGGCCTAAAGGGTGCAGTCCACGTAAGTAGACAATGCTTCCATAAACACTCTCAAAACCTAGGTAGACAGCCTAGGTACCGCCCGGCGCTAAATTCTAGCAAGCGACCTAAGTCTTGCCTGAACTAAGTATGCCCTAGGCAAGGCAGGCGGAGGCTTTTTACAACAGTGATCCCATCCCAGATAAACATAATGTTCTTTCAGTTTTAAACCAGACTGTTTTTAATTGTTAAGAAGTTCATCATGGATATGATATATGCACACACATGGGGCTACCATTGAAGAATTTTTTCCTATGGGTCCTAACATGGCATCATCTGGACTCAAGGCCGGCTAGTGAAAGTTAGAAGGGAGGTTTTTACCTCACTTGATTACCCTACTCCACCTCCCTTCTCTCTATACATTCCTCCAACATGCATCACCTTCCCGAATCTCCCGGCGAATTCATAACCCCAAATCTCCTGTCATCCACCACCTCACTGATAGCCTGATTATAGGTACAAACTCATCCAATAATCTCCATCTACCAGATTCTACTTCCGTCATCCGTTCATCCTAGCTTATCTCAGCATCGTGCTTCTATTATTTTCTGCTATGTTTTTTGTCTTCTTATATAGTTGCTCCGGCACGCCTCTATTTGTATTCTACTTCCAATATTTTCACCAACATTACACATTTTCCTATATAATAATTGCATTGACTTTGAAGAATCTTCATTAACATTTTATTCCTTTCCCAGTAAACCCATCTACTTGTCATGCCTGTGATCAAAATCCCAACAGTCCATGAATCTTTAGACATAAGCGCACCGATTAATCAAGCATAATCACCGCAGGACAAATTTGCTGTAGGATTTTTCTCGAATTTTACGTGAAGGCAAACAGGTAAATAAATTAAAACTCGAGAGGAAAACAAAAAAAGGAAAAAAGAAAAAGAAAAAAAAAAGGACCTTGTTGGTCTTCACCGGCATAATGTCGTCCATTGTAAGGTCCTCCTTAGTAACAGGGCATTTCCCATACTCCTACCACCAAAAGAAGGACAAAAAAGCTTAGAAATTTAGGGTTTTGATTTATCTTCAAAACCCTAAATTTTATTAAAGAGAACTCACTGCAATGTGGCGTTCGATTAACCGCCGCTCGAAGAGAAGCCCTGATTTCTTCGAGAGCACCGGCTCTTCCGGCACTTCGCCGGAGACTGTAAAGAGACGAGAGAGAGAGAGAAAAAAAAATCAAAGGAGGGGGAGAAGGGAAATTAGGGTTTCGAGATGGAGGGGGAAGCTTACTGGAGCAAATCATTGCGAATGGAAGCTAGGGTTTCTGCTTTTTCGTCGTCGGATCGAGATGCTGGAGAGCTGGAATTAGGGTTTCGAGATGGAGGGGAAGCTTACTGGAGCAAATCATTGCGAATGGAAGCTAGGGTTTCTGCTTTTCGTCGTCGGATCGAGATGCTGGAGAGCTGGAATTAGGGTTTCGAGATGGAGGGGAAGCTTACTGGAGCAAATCATTGCGAATGGAAGCTAGGGTTTCTGCTTTTTCGTCGTCGGATCGAGATGCTGGAGAGCTGGAATTAGGGTTTTCGGGGGTTTATTGAAAGATGGGACTTTTATTTATCTTCGGGTTTGACTGCGGCTAGTGTATGTAGGTGTTTTTGTGAATTTGCATTCTGCGTAAGTTATAAGCTACTTAAAAATTTAAGAAACACAAAATTTAAAGGGACTTTTAGCACTAGTCGCTCCAATCTTCATATTTTGAGATCAGTCCCTCAAATTGCATTAATGTATTGATATTAGTCCCTCCGTTAGATTTTCTGTTAAAAATTCTAAACTACGGATGGGTTGACCTTAACCACAGATGGTAATTTACCAAAACACCCATGCATCTCTCTCTCTCTCCCTCACTACCCCTGCATTTTCGACGGAACCCTCATCCTCCTCTCTTTCTAGTTTCGATCGAAGAATCCTGCCCGGGCCTAACCAAGTGCCACTGCATGTCAAGAACTTGTATGTGGTTGTAATGTCAGCTGACCAATGACACGCTTTCTACTTTCCATTAATGTCTCCTCCAATTTCACAGATGGTCTATTAATGCCCAATGTTAAAGAAAACGGAATATTCCATAACATTTATAACTCCAACTAACCATAGGGACTAATATTAACACACCAATATATTTGAGCGACTAATATCAAAATATGAAGATTTGAGGGACTAATGTCAAAATAACTATGATTATAAGGGACTACTATTTTAAAACCCCAAACTTAAAATACGCCGGTGGTATCTGGGAAAAAAAAGAGAGTTTAATTTTAGATTAAAAAATAAATTAAGTTGGCCCATGCAGGTCTCGAACCTGCGACCTTCGCGTTATTAGCACGACGTTCTAACCAACTGAGCTAATAGGCCGGCCCGGTTGGTTTATACCTAATCTTTAAGAGATACTAGATGTCTATAATAAACACATCTACTCTAGAAATTGGTTATATTCTTTTTTTTTAACAGAAATTGGTTATATTCAATTGCTTGATCCTGTCTATATGAGTATAATGGATTTGATGGTTAATCAACATTAGCTTATTTTGTATCTTTCTCAAGAAAGATATAAACAATGTACATCCTCTATTCATACCTTCACATGCCAATATTTTCTAAAAGCAATAATCTGTTATATTCTCGAAACATCAAAAGAAGAAACTGAAAAGATGATAAAACTAATAAATACTTTAGCCATTTTCAAGAATAAATCCACCATTTAATGCTTACGGACATCCGAAGAGTTAATGACATAAGATCCTTGCAATCTGCCTTATTTTTTAATTTTATAAATTTTTTTGAAAGGAAATATTCATTTTACTCTTTTCAAAACCAGTCTTAGAGGTATTACAACAGGACAACTTTCTTTATTTTGTACACAAAAATTAGTGTAATATGCTTAATTGGATGCTAAGTAAGCAGCTGACGTTCTTTTATCTACATATAACATTTTCATATATACATATAGGTTTTTTCATAAATACATTCATACATCTCTTACACACGTATAGTAAGCTCATTCTCCATAATAAGGAAAAAGATTACACCTAGAAGGAAATCCCAAATTGGCATGCAATCTCCTAGTCCACCACATGAAAATCCATATCCTATTCCACCAAAGGACTTCTCAAATCCAATGTTTGATGAGTTAAGTGGTCAAGCTACCGTGGTTGAAGAAGTTGATGAACTTGATGTGAGTGCTCAAGTCGGTCAGAGGAAAATCAAGATGGAGAAACAAATATGAATGCAAATCTTGGATATGCTAGTGAGAAGTCAGGTTGAATCCTTTGATAGTCTAGCTCAAGAGGCTTTACAGTGATAATGATGAGTTATTTGAAGTAAGGCAAAGAAATAAAAAGCTTTTGCGATGTAAAGGGTAAAATTAACTTTGTGAAGGCTGGGGTGTTATTATCAAACAAAGGTGAAGGTCCTCACGGGAGGGTTAAAATGCACCTTGCATGTGAAAATAGTAATGCACCAAGGCGGATAACGGATGCACCACATGAGACCTGAGTCTTTGCACCACTTGAGGAACAAAATGATGCACCACCAAATACACCTCAACTGTGTCAACGATGCTCCAAATGAGACACCTAATGCACCTCCCTCTTGTGTCAACCGATGCACCAAGCGGTGATAAGAGGTTGAACTTCAAAGGTACAAGAGGTAAAGGAGTTATTCCTAAAAAAAATAAATGGCCAGATGCTTGGACATCATATGAAGGGGGGTATCAATCTGAAGAAAGAGCCAGTGATGATGAGGGAGCCATAGAGGACAGTGGTGAAGATGAAATTGTGGGAAAAAAAAGGAAAATGATGGAGGGGGTAAACTACAAGTGGTTCAATGAGGATAATGACATGAGGGCAGTTTACTTTGAAGAGGGGTTGAAGTTCACATCTAGGAACACACTGAAAGAGGCAATTCTAAACTATTCTCTTCAGAACCATTATGACTTGGTGTATGTAAAAATGACAATAAGCAAATATCGGTCCTCATGTACACCTTGTCATTGGCAATTGAATGCAGTCGAGATAGGACACATCGGGCTCATGGCAAATTAAAAGCATACACCTACATCACACTTGTAGCAGAACTTTTAAAAATAGACTAATTACAGAGGTGTGGTTAGCCCATGAGTATCTTGATAAGATTTTAAGAAATCCACAGTTTAGGCCAGTGGATATGAAAGAGGACATGGTTGCTAATTATCAGGTCAATGTTTGTTTAAGGAAATGTCAAAGAGCTAAAGAAAGGGCCTTAAATGCTGTGGAGGTCTTGATGAAAAAGCAGTATGGTTTGTTGAGACCATATATGAGAGACTTATGTAGGTCTAATCCAAATACTACATGTGTGTTAAAGGTTATAGATACAGAGGATGATCAGCCAACTACCTTTCTTAGATTCTATGTGTCGTTTGATATCATGAAGAGTGCATTTGCACACACATGTAGGAGAATATTTGGTGTTGATGGTTGTTTCCTAAAACATGCTTGTGGAGGACAATTATTGAGTGCTGTTGGTAGAGATGCAAATAACCAAATGTGGCCTATTGCATGGGCAATTGTAGAGAGAGACAAAGGCTTCATGGCAGTGGTTTCTAAGAGTGCTAAGTACTGATTTGCACATGGGTAGTGGTGAAGGTTGGACTGTCATCTCTGATCAACAAAAGGTAAACTAATTATCTGACATTGACAATTATTGAGTTCTATTTTTTATTTTTTTTTGACATGCTACTTGTCTTAACATGTATTGTAGGGATTGGTACCACTATCCATGAGGAGTGGCCGATATTGAGCATAGACAATGTGCTAGGCCCATTTATTCAAATTGGAGAAAGATTCATACGGGTAGATCACTACAAAGGCAATTTTGAAAGTGTGTCAAAGTGACCACTATGGGGGAGTTTGCAAAGGAAACTAAAATCCTTAAATCAATTTCAAATCGGGCATATGAGGATTTCATGTCAAGGGATCCTATCACTGTAAGTCTCACTTTAAAACCCATAGCAAATGTGATGTGGTGGATAATAACATGGCTGAAACTTTCAATTCTTTTATTCTGGTGGCAAGATATAAGCCAATAATATCCATGCTAGAAGATATAAGATTGGCATTGATGGATAGGATGCAACAAAAGTTGAAGCTGCATGAGAGATTTCACCTAACAAGTAACATAGCTCCTAGAATATATAAAAAGTTACAAGAGGCATATGAAGAGCAAAAAAATTGTGAGATTCATTGGAGTGGGACTGATGAAGAGAGAGGGTTTGAAGTTAAACATGGGGGTATCAGCCATGATGTGAGTTTGGCAGATATGACGTGCACTTGTAGGGTGTGGGATTTGGTAGGATACCACAGTATACATGCTATCAATGCACTATTGTTCATGAGGAAACAACTCAGAGCTTATGTGTCGATTACTATGCACATGACACCTATTTGATAACCTATCTTAAGCTACTAAACCCGTGAAGGTAGTAAATTTTGGGATATGGAGGAGAGGATATGATCTTGCCTCCTAACATTGCTAAAAAGCTAGAAAGGCAAAGCTAGGAGAAGAGATCCTAATGAAGAAAGAAAGAAATGGTAAGGCATCAAGAGCGGGAGTCCCTACCAAGTGCTCTTGTCATCAAATTGGACATACAAGGAGGAACTCTATACCAAGACAAACGCTACACAAGTAAGTGGTATGCACATTTTAAATTGTTACATCATCAATTATGTATTATATGTGCATCTTTTATTGACATTTCGAGCATCACAAGCAAGCGAAGAAGCTTCAACTCAATCACGGAATTGGAAGACCAAAGGAAGAAAAATAGAATTAGCCAATTACGGAAAAACAAATGAAGGTATCCCTACAATACATTAATAAGAGAGAGTAGAGCCGGAGAATTAGAAATTCTGACAAAGAGGGACATGTTGGAGGCAATGGTGATGAAGGAAATTCACAAGGCACGGAAGGGGTGGAATAAGAGGCGAGGAAGAGGTAGAAGTAATGCATCAAGGATACCACGAAGGTTATGGCATATGGCAAGAAATGATGGTTAAATGGCATATAGAGCTTAAATTTGAAACAATGCGAGAATCATTCACACTCCATCACAAAATGATTCCCAAGTGATAGAGTAAAAGTTAGTTTGCATGTTGCTTGTAATTTTGTAAACTTTGAAAGATAGTGACACACATGTATTATATTTTGCAAGCTTTGTCTAACTTATATGTATGTGGGAGTATATTTTGGTAGAAAGTATTCCATGTACATGATTTTGGTGATGTCGAATTCTCAATATTGCAATGATAATCGGATAATATGTGTATGTGACATTCTCGATTATGAATGTTGTTTATAATTTATTGTGGATGATGATGAACATAGTGTACATGCCTAGATTTTGAATAAAACTTGCATGTACATGGTGAGGACATACCAGTTTTGAATAAAACATGCATTATGTACATAGTGTACATGCCCGATTTTGAATAAAACTTGCATGCCTAGATTTTGAACCAAACATGCACGACACCAAACACTTTCACACATTGGATATACTTCCAAACAAACGATCAAGATTAATCTTTCATTTGATCAAAATATCTATTACATAAGTCAAATTCCTTTCTCGAATCGGATACAAATACATTACACCCATCAAATAACATATTAACTTACCCTATTCTAACAACATACAAACCTAAGCACGGTGCAAGCAAAGTAAATAATCAAATAACCCTAAACAACATCTTCATCTTCATGTTCGGATCAATTTCATCTTCCATCAAAGATCTTTCACTTCTTAGTTTTACCATCTCTTGCAAACATGTCTCGGTTCACCATTACACAAATCAAACTCCTCTTTCATCTTGACAATTTTTTGATGGTCCCTAGCTCCAATTCACATCCTTCAATTATGTCATGATTTGTCTTCAGCGTGCTCTCAGTTCGATTTCTTCTCTTAGCAATGGAATTAGCTTAGAAGCGGCCGGACACATAGGTCGACAAACCACTCCCACATCCTACAACCGCCCTCGATAACAAAGAAAAGGAAAAATCTCATAATCAATTCCAAATGTGCAATGATTTTTTAAACTCACTTGTACTTTGAGCAGCGATAGAACCTCATGCGGATTCTCATTTGTCATAGGCGTGTATACCTGCGCCAATCCACATTGGCAAATTTTCACACCACAACTCTTAGCGGCTTCATTCCACCGTCGTGCGACAATCACTATTTGAAACCATGGGCATTCCTCACATCACATTCTTGGGGCGTGAACTGGAGCTTGAAGGCGACATGAGTTCTTGCGGTGAGACCAATTCGCTTAAAATCGATCCAATTTAGAGTTTCCCACAAAAGCCTAATTTCATCCCCAATTTGATTCCCTTATCGCTATTCGCCCATTGCCATGTCATCAAATTCGTGCCCGCGTCGGTTTCCGTTTGTTTTGCGATCACGTCGGTCACGAGCCTTTTTAGCCGTTAGGTGAAGTTCGGTGTGGGAAATGCCAAAGGTCGCCGATTGTAACTTTATAGGCCAGCGCGGAGTCGGTTTTAGGCCAAAATGGTTTAAGTGTGTCACTTTATAGGCCAATTTGGTATTTTAGCCCTTTTATTTATCTTCGGGTTTGACTGCTTATAGTGTATGTAGGTGTTTTTCGAATTTGCATGCGTAAGTTATAAGTTTTAAAAATTTAAGAAACACAAAATTTAAAGGGACTTTTAGCACTAGTCGCTCCAATCTTCATATTTTGAGATCAGTCCCTCAAATTGCATTAATGTATTGATATTAGTCCCTCCGTTAGATTTTCTCATAAAAATTCTAAACTACGGATGGGTTGACCTTAACCACGGATGGTAATTTACCACAACACCCATGCATCTCTCTCTCCTCTCTACCCTTGGGTTTGATGGAACCCTCCATCCCCTCTCTTTTAGTTTCGATGGAAGAATCACCTGGGCTAACCAAGTGCCACCGCTTGTCAAGAACTTGTGTGTGGTTGTAATGTCGGTGACCAATGACCGCGCTTTCTCTGTCCATTAGTGTCTCCTCCAATTTCACAGATGGTCTATTAATGCCCAATGTTAAAGAAACGGAATATTCCATAACATTTATAACTCCAACTAACCATAGGGACTAATATTAACACACCAATATATTTGAGCGTCTAATATCAAAATATGAAGATTTGAGGGACTAATGTCAAAATAACTGTGATTATAAGGGACTATTATTTTAAAACCCCAAACTTAAAATACGCCGGTGGTATCTGGGAAAAAAAGAGAGTTTAATTTTAGAATAAAAAATAAAATATGTTGGCCCATGCAGGTCTTGAACCTGCGACCTTCGCGTTATTAGCACGACGCTCTAACCAACTGAGCTAATAGGCCGGCCCGATTGGTTTATACCTAATATTTAAGAGAAACTAGACGTCTATAATAAACACATCTACTCTAGAAATTGGTTATATTCTTTTTTTTTAACAGAAATTGGTTATATTCAATTGCTTGATCCTGTCTATATGAGTATAATGGATTTGATGGTTAATCAACATTAGCTTATTTTGTATCTTTCTCAAGAAAGATATAAACAATGTACATCCTCTATTCATACCTTCACATGCCAATATTTTCTAAAAGCAATAATCTGTTATAATCTCGAAACATCAAAAGAAGAAACTGAAAAAGATGATAAAACTAATAAATACTTTAGCCATTTTCAAGAATAAATCCACCATTTAATGCTTACGGACATCCGAAGAGTTAATGACATAAGATCCTTGCAATCTGCCTTATTTTTTAATTTTATAAATTTTTTTGAAAGGAAATATTCATTTTACTCTTTTCAAAACCAGTCTTAGAGGTATTACAACAGGACAACTTTCTTTATTTTGTACACAAAAATTAGTGTAATATGCTTAATTGGATATGCTAAGTAAGCAGCTGACGTTCTTTTATCTACATATAACATTTTCATATATACATATAGGTTTTTTCATAAATACATTCATACATCTCTTACACACGTATAGTAAGCTCATTCTCCATAATAAGGAAAGCAATTATACATCTTACAAGAGAACACAAATCTAAGTCACACATATACAAGTCGACACACATAGCTATATCTGGTGTATATAATGAACCCTGATGTTCGACATGATCAATTTGGTATCGGCTTGAAACCTGGTCGGGAAGGATGGAGAAGGATCATAGCTTCCATAATCATTTGTTTTAACTGCAAGGATTCTGGGATGAGCAGCAAGTACTTCTTTGTCAGAAAACTTTGCACATAATTGATCCTGCCAAGAATTGAAATATCTTTAATTAGAAAGCCTTATAATGGCCTTAATAGGTGAACTAATATGCAAAGAATATTTAATTCAAAAATTACAGTATAAGAAGGAGTTGAGTCGTTACATATTTGATACCTTGTTCACTTCTCCCATTGGTATGGTAGACTTGGTCACAAGCTTTCGATTCCCTCCTGTGAAAGAAAACTAATACATGAATGAGTTTTTCATAAAGTTCTTACATAAAATTAGTATAGTGCAGTATTAAGATGACCTACCGATAAGAAGATACTACATAAAATTTTGTAAATTAATGGCCTAAGTACTTCCATGCAAGGGTATAATTGTATAAATTTGTATATTGATTTTTTTATATTTTAGCTAGGAATTTTTCAAGGGCGTGCATGTTTTCACTGTTAATATATGAAATTAGGAAGGACAAACAACATATAGCATCAGAGATAAACTATCTTCTTGGTCTCTGCTGAAATAGTTTGTGTTCTGTTTCTTTCACATATTGCATGTATAACAGAATTAATCCTAATTTAAACTAGGGGTTACAATTAGTGTTGTCTCTATGAACCAAAGTTTTCTAAAATAAATATGCCAGATGCTAAATCTATGAGTTACATGTAATAAAATAAGTAAAAGGACTACAACATCAAACCTGCAAATGAATCAGAAACAAGTGATGCCAAGATCACAACAATGATGAACACAGCTTTCTTAGACTCCATGTTAGCGAACTGAGATTGTTTCCTATCTTCCTAGATCTCCTAGATCACATATATATAGAGAGAAATGGATGGCGCCAGTGTTAAGGAATCCTAAATATGTTAAGGTTCATATCTAGCCATTTGAGCTTTATATGTTTAAATTTAGTACAGTATGGTTTGTTGAGACCATATATGAGAGACTTATGTAGGTCTAATCCAAATACTACATGTGTGTTAAAGGTTATAGATGCAGAGGATGATCAGCCAACTACCTTTCTTAGATTCTATGTGTCGTTTGATATCATGAAGAGTGCATTTGCACACACATGTAGGAGAATATTTGGTGTTGATGGTTGTTTCCTAAAACATGCTTGTGGAGGACAATTATTGAGTGCTGTTGGTAGAGATGCAAATAACCAAATGTGGCCTATTGCATGGGCAATTGTAGAGAGAGACAAAGGCTTCATGGCAGTGGTTTCTAAGAGTGCTAAGTACTGATTTGCACATGGGTAGTGGTGAAGGTTGGACTGTCATCTCTGATCAACAAAAGGTAAACTAATTATCTGACATTGACAATTATTGAGTTCTATTTTTTTATTTTTTTTCTGACATGCTACTTGTCTTAACATGTATTGTAGGGATTGGTACCAGCTATCCATGAGGAGTGGCCAGATATTGAGCATAGACAATGTGCTAGGCCCATTTATTCAAATTGGAGAAAGATTCATACGGGTAGATCACTACAAAGGCAATTTTGAAAGTGTGTCAAAGTGACCACTATGGGGGAGTTTGCAAAGGAAACTAAAATCCTTAAATCAATTTCAAATCAGGCATATGAGGATTTCATGTCAAGGGATCCTATCACTTTCTGTAAGTCTCACTTTAAAACCCATAGCAAATGTGATGTGGTGGATAATAACATAGCTGAAACTTTCAATTCTTTTATTATGGTGGCAAGATATAAGCCAATAATATCCATGCTAGAAGATATAAGATTGGCATTGATGGATAGGATGCAACAAAAGTTGAAACTGCATGAGAGATTTCACCTAACAAGTAACATAGCTCCTAGAATATATAAAAAGTTACAAGAGGCATATGAAGAGAAAAAAATTGTGAGATTCATTGGAGTGGGATGATGAAGAGAGAGGGTTTGAAGTTAAACATGGGGTATCGACCATGATGTGAGTTTGGCGATATGACGTGCACTTGTAGGGTGTGGGATTTGGTAGGATACCACAGTATACATGCTATCAATGCACTATTGTTCATGAGGAAACAACTCAAGCTTATGTGTCGATTACTATGCACATGACACCTATTTGATAACCTATCTTAAGCTACTAAACCCGTGAAGGTAGTAAATTTTGGGATATGGAGGGAGAGGATATGATCTTGCCTCCTAACATTGCTAAAAAGCTAGAAAGGCAAAGCTAGGAGAAGAGATCCTAATGAAGAAAGAAAGAAATCGGTAAGGCATCAAGAGCAGAGTCCCTACCAAGTGCTCTTGTCATCAAATTGGACATACAAGGAGGAACGCTCTATACCAAGACAAACTGCTACACAAGTAAGTGGTATGCACATTTTAAATTGTTACATCAGTCAATTATGTATTATATGTGCATCTTTTATTGACATTTCGTGCATCACAAGCAACCGAAGAAGCTTCAACTCAATCACTGGAATTGGAAGACCAAAAGGAAGAAAAATAGAATTAGCCAATTACAGAAAACACAACAAATGAAGGTATCCCTTTACCAATTTGCATTAATAAGAGAGAGTAGAGCCGGAGAATTAGAAATTCTGACAAAGAGGACATGTTGGAGGCAATGGTGATGAAGGAAATTCACAAGGCACGGAAGGGGTGGAATAAGAGGCGAGGAAGAGGTAGAAGTAATGCATCAAGGATACACGAAGGTTATGGCATATGGCAAGGAAATGATGGTTAAATGGCATATAGAGCTTAAATTTGAAACAATGCGAGAATCATTCACACTCCATCACAAAATGATTCCCAAGTGATAGAGTAAAAGTTAGTTTGCATGTTGCTTGTAATTTTGTAAACTTTGAAAGATAGTGACACACATGTATTATATTTTGCAAGCTTTGTCTAACTTATATGTATGTGGGAGTATATTTTGGTAGAAAGTATTCCATGTACATGATTTTGGTGATGTCGAATTCTCAATATTGCAATGATAATCGGATAATATGTGTATGTGACATTCTCGATTATGAATGTTGTTTATAATTTATTGTGGATGATGATGAACATAGTGTACATGCCTAGATTTTGAATAAAACTTGCATGTACATGGTGAGGACATACCAGTTTTGAATAAAACATGCATTATGTACATAGTGTACATGCCCGATTTTGAATAAAACTTGCATGCCTAGATTTTGAACCAAACATGCACGACACCAAACACTTTCACACATTGGATATACTTCCAAACAAACGATCAAGATTAATCTTTCATTTGATCAAAATATCTATTACATAAGTCAAATTCCTTTCTCGAATCGGATACAAATACATTACACCCATCAAATAACATATTAACTTACCCTATTCTAACAACATACAAACCTAAGCACGGTGCAAGCAAAGTAAATAATCAAATAACCCTAAACAACATCTTCATCTTCATGTTCGGATCAATTTCATCTTCCATCAAAGATCTTTCACTTCTTAGTTTTACCATCTCTTGCAAACATGTCTCGGTTCACCATTACACAAATCAAACTCCTCTTTCATCTTGACAATTTTTTGATGGTCCCTAGCTCCAATTCACATCCTTCAATTATGTCATGATTTGTCTTCAGCGTGCTCTCAGTTCGATTTCTTCTCTTAGCAATGGAATTAGCTTAGAAGCGGCCGGACACATAGGTCGACAAACCACTCCCACATCCTACAACCGCCCTCGATAACAAAGAAAAGGAAAAATCTCATAATCAATTCCAAATGTGCAATGATTTTTTAAACTCACTTGTACTTTGAGCAGCGATAGAACCTCATGCGGATTCTCATTTGTCATAGGCGTGTATACCTGCGCCAATCCACATTGGCAAATTTTCACACCACAACTCTTAGCGGCTTCATTCCACCGTCGTGCGACAATCACTATTTGAAACCATGGGCATTCCTCACATCACATTCTTGGGGCGTGAACTGGAGCTTGAAGGCGACATGAGTTCTTGCGGTGAGACCAATTCGCTTAAAATCGATCCAATTTAGAGTTTCCCACAAAAGCCTAATTTCATCCCCAATTTGATTCCCTTATCGCTATTCGCCCATTGCCATGTCATCAAATTCGTGCCCGCGTCGGTTTCCGTTTGTTTTGCGATCACGTCGGTCACGAGCCTTTTTAGCCGTTAGGTGAAGTTCGGTGTGGGAAATGCCAAAGGTCGCCGATTGTAACTTTATAGGCCAGCGCGGAGTCGGTTTTAGGCCAAAATGGTTTAAGTGTGTCACTTTATAGGCCAATTTGGTATTTTAGCCCTTTTATTTATCTTCGGGTTTGACTGCTTATAGTGTATGTAGGTGTTTTTCGAATTTGCATGCGTAAGTTATAAGTTTTAAAAATTTAAGAAACACAAATTTTAAAGGGACTTTTAGCACTAGTCGCTCCAATCTTCATATTTTGAGATCAGTCCCTCAAATTGCATTAATGTATTGATATTAGTCCCTCCGTTAGGTTTTTCATTAAAAATTCTAAACTACGGTTGGGTTGACCTTAACCACGGATGGTAATTTACCACAACACCCATGCATCTCTCTCTCCTCTCTACCCTTGGGTTTGATGGAACCCTCCATCCCCTCTCTTTTAGTTTCGATGGAAGAATCACCTGGGCTAACCAAGTGCCACCGCTTGTCAAGAACTTGTGTGTGGTTGTAATGTCGGTGACCAATGACCGCGCTTGTCCATTAGTGTCTCCTCCAATTTCACAGATGGTCTATTAATGCCCAATGTTAAAGAAAACGGAATATTCCATAACATTTATAACTCCAACTAACCATAGGGACTAATATTAACACACCAATATATTTGAGCGTCTAATATCAAAATATGAAGATTTGAGGGACTAATGTCAAAATAACTGTGATTATAAGGGACTATTATTTTAAAACCCCAAACTTAAAATACGCCGGTGGTATCTGGGAAAAAGAGAGTTTAATTTTAGAATAAAAATAAAATATGTTGGCCCATGCAGGTCTTGAACCTGCGACCTTCGCGTTATTAGCACGACGCTCTAACCAACTGAGCTAATAGGCCGGCCCGATTGGTTTATACCTAATATTTAAGAGAAACTAGACGTCTATAATAAACACATCTACTCTAGAAATTGGTTATATTCTTTTTTTTTAACAGAAATTGGTTATATTCAATTGCTTGATCCTGTCTATATGAGTATAATGGATTTGATGGTTAATCAACATTAGCTTATTTTGTATCTTTCTCAAGAAAGATATAAACAATGTACATCCTCTATTCATACCTTCACATGCCAATATTTTCTAAAAGCAATAATCTGTTATAATCTCGAAACATCAAAAGAAGAAACTGAAAAGATGATAAAACTAATAAATACTTTAGCCATTTTCAAGAATAAATCCACCATTTAATGCTTACGGACATCCGAAGAGTTAATGACATAAGATCCTTGCAATCTGCCTTATTTTTTAATTTTATAAATTTTTTTGAAAGGAAATATTCATTTTACTCTTTTCAAAACCAGTCTTAGAGGTATTACAACAGGACAACTTTCTTTATTTTGTACACAAAAATTAGTGTAATATGCTTAATTGGATATGCTAAGTAAGCAGCTGACGTTCTTTTATCTACATATAACATTTTCATATATACATATAGGTTTTTTCATAAATACATTCATACATCTCTTACACACGTATAGTAAGCTCATTCTCCATAATAAGGAAAGCAATTATACATCTTACAAGAGAACACAAATCTAAGTCACACATATACAAGTCGACACACATAGCTATATCTGGTGTATATAATGAACCCTGATGTTCGACATGATCAATTTGGTATCGGCTTGAAACCTGGTCGGGAAGGATGGAGAAGGATCATAGCTTCCATAATCATTTGTTTTAACTGCAAGGATTCTGGGATGAGCAGCAAGTACTTCTTTGTCAGAAAACTTTGCACATAATTGATCCTGCCAAGAATTGAAATATCTTTAATTAGAAAGCCTTATAATGGCCTTAATAGGTGAACTAATATGCAAAGAATATTTAATTCAAAAATTACAGTATAAGAAGGAGTTGAATCTCGTTACATATTTGATACCTTGTTCACTTCTCCCATTGGTATGGTAGACTTGGTCACAAGCTTTCGATTCCCTCCTGTGAAAGAAAACTAATACATGAATGAGTTTTTCATAAAGTTCTTACATAAAATTAGTATAGTGCAGTATTAAGATGACCTACCGATAAGAAGATACTACATAAAATTTTGTAAATTAATGGCCTAAGTACTTCCATGCAAGGGTATAATTGTATAAATTTGTATATTGATTTTTTTATATTTTAGCTAGGAATTTTTCAAGGGCGTGCATGTTTTCACTGTTAATATATGAAATTAGGAAGGACAAACAACATATAGCATCAGAGATAAACTATCTTCTTGGTCTCTGCTGAAATAGTTTGTGTTCTGTTTCTTTCACATATTGCATGTATAACAGAATTAATCCTAATTTAAACTAGGGGTTACAATTAGTGTTGTCTCTATGAACCAAAGTTTTCTAAAATAAATATGCCAGATGCTAAATCTATGAGTTACATGTAATAAAATAAGTAAAAGGACTACAACATCAAACCTGCAAATGAATCAGAAACAAGTGATGCCAAGATCACAACAATGATGAACACAGCTTTCTTAGACTCCATGTTAGCGAACTGAGATTGTTTCCTATCTTCCTAGATCTCCTAGATCACATATATATAGAGAGAAATGGATGGCGCCAGTGTTAAGGAATCCTAAATATGTTAAGGTTCATATCTAGCCATTTGAGCTTTATATGTTTAAATTTAGTACAGAAAGGGTGAAGTTGAGCACTATGACTTAGTCACTCAAATGTAATGTCAAAAGTATGGCGAATTACTTATTTTCTTCCAAAGAAATTGGTTGAAAAAATTAATTTATTTTCTCCTTTTACTAAAGATAACATTTTCAAGTGTTAGTGGTAATCATCTACCAATGAAACGTATACATGCAAGGTACCAATGGGAAGCAACACATAATTGCTCGCTAGGAGCTTCATTCACATAGAGCTAGATGGTTAGGGTACTTGTTGTGTATATTATAGCACATATCTCAGCTCTACGGTTTTCATGAGAATGAAAGGTTCATGGTTATCTGAAAGCTTTAATCTATAGTATTTAGTGGACTGATTGTGGCAACTTAACATTATCAACTCTAGGTAATGAACTTAAAGTTGTCAAATACTTTATGTTAAGCCAATTGCTCGAGATTTCGATAAATTTTGAGATTTCACTCATTAAAAATGGAATAGTGAAGCAGAAGATCTTGCATATTTGATAGAGGGCCTGCTTATACTGCGTGAATTCTAAGGCAGTAAAGGCAAAGAAATTTCTAGGGTAGAGGGTAGAGTTATCCATCTAATTATTTTTGAGCTAATTAGTCCAATAAAAGGAAAATAAACATAATGCAGATACGCTTTAAGACATTGGATTTGACAATTATTGATAAGATAGTCATAACATCTCCGTATACCAAAATGTTGAACTATTAAGTTGAATTTTTCACATATGCTCTGTACGAAAATATGAAAAGGCATCACTCCTTTGCGAATGTAATCAATTAAAAATTCATGCATTTTGATTTCTAGTTGATAATATTTATATATATTCATATATTCATGGGTCTCCTACATGATAACACAATTTAAGCACCAGCATCTGATTGTCTCAATCTCCATGAAGAGGCCAGCAACTATATTACATAAAATCTACTAAGTTCACACACACAAATATGTATATATCTAAGCTTCTGAGAATTGCATATAACCATTCTTAGCGTAAAGATGAAGATTGAGGCGCTTAATTCTGTCACAGCACACAAGTAATGTTATCAGTTCGGTATGAGCTTGAATCGTGGTTTTGAAAGTCTAGGAGTGGGATTGTATCTTCCATAATCATTTGTCTTAACCACAAGAATTCTTGGATGAACAACAGATTCTTCTTCATTTTCCATTGGTGATTCCTGTCAAATGTTTAATAAGTATGATTAGTGAACATTGATGTGAATGGTTAATGATTAGTGAACATAGATGTGAATGTTTAACATACAAGGACAAAATTTTATTTGATTGTTCAGAAAATATGCAAGGATTATTAAAGTGTGTGCTAAAATATATTTCCAAGCTTCTCCATTGATCTCTTTGGACATGCTAATTAATGTACAGCAATCCTATCCAAGATAACAACAAAACCAAAACTTTTTATTATTATATATAGTCATATAATTCATAAGTCAAATACCTTTGCAACATCTTCAAGTACACTGGATTTGTTCATAAACTTCCGATGCCCACCTGCGAAAGAGATTTAACACAAAGATGAAAGATTCTAAAAGTGGCATGTATATACTTCATTAAAAGAATTTGTAAAGATACATTATTATTAAGATGGTATTCAGAAATATAACATTTATATTTAAATTTAGTACAGAAAGGGTGAAGTTGAGCACTATGACTTAGTCACTCAAATGTAATGTCAAAAGTATGGCTAATTACTTATTTTCTTCCAAAGAAATTGGTTGAAAAAATTAATTTATTTTCTCCTTTTACTAAAGATAACATTTTCAAGTGTTAGTGGTAATCATCTACCAATGAAACGTATACATGCAACGTACCAATGGGAAGCAACACATAATTGCTCGCTAGGAGCTTCATTCACATAGAGCTAGATGGTTAGGGTACTTTTGTGTATATTATAGCACATATCTCAGCTCTACGGTTTTCATGAGAATGAAAGGTTCATGGTTATCTGAAAGCTTTAATCTATAGTATTTAGTGGACTGATTGTGGCAACTTAACATTATCAACTCTAGGTAATGAACTTAAAGTTGTCAAATACTTTATGTTAAGCCAATTGCTCGAGATTTCGATAAATTTTGAGATTTCACTCATTAAAAATGGAATAGGGATGCAGAAGATCTTGCATATTTGATAGAGGGCCTGCTTAGACTGCGTGAATTCTAAGGCAGTAAAGGCAAAGAAATTTCTAGGGTAGAGGGTAGAGTTATCCATCTAATTATTTTTAAGCTAATTAGTCTAATAAAAGGAAAATAAACATAATGCAGATACGCTTCAAGACATTGGATTTGACAATTATTGATAAGATAGTCATAACATCTCTGTATACCAAAATGTTGAACTATTAAGTTGAATTTTTCACATATGCTCTGTACGAAAATATGAAAAGGCATCACTCCTTTGCGAATGTAATCAATTAAAAATTCATGAATTTTGATTTCTAGTTGATAATATTTATATATATTCATATATTCATGGGTCTCCTACATTATAACACAATTTAAGCACCAGCATCTGATTGTCTCAATCTCCATGAAGAGGCCAGCAACTATATTACATAAAATCTACTAAGTTCACACACACAAATATGTATATATCTAAGCTTCTGAGAATTGCATATAACCATTCTTAGCGTAAAGATGAAGATTGAGGCAATTCTGTCACAGCACACAAGTAATGTTATCAGTTCGGTATGAGCTTGAATCGTGGTTTTGAAAGTCTAGGAGTGGGATTGTATCTTCCATAATCATTTGTTTTAACTGCAAGGATTCTGGGATGAGCAGCAAGTACTTCTTTGTCAGAAAACTTTGCACATAATTGATCCTGCCAAGAATTGAAATATCTTTAATTAGAAAGCCTTATAATGGCCTTAATAGGTGAACTAATATGCAAAGAATATTTAATTCAAAATTACAGTATAAGAAGGAGTTGAGTCTCGTTACATATTTGATACCTTGTTCACTTCTCCCATTGGTATGGTAGACTTGGTCACAAGCTTTGATTCTCTCCTGTGAAAGAAAACTAATACATGAATGAGTTTTTCATAAAGTTCTTACATAAAATTAGTATAGTGCAGTATTAAGATGACCTACCGATAAGAAGATACTACATAAAATTTTGTAAATTAATGGCCTAAGTACTTCCATGCAAGGGTATAATTGTATAAATTTGTATATTGATTTTTTCGTATATTTTAGCTAGGAATTTTTCACAAGGACGTGCATGTTTTCACTGTTAATATATGAAATTAGGAAGGACAAACAACATATAGCATCAGAGATAAACTATCTTCTTGGTCTCTGCTGAAATAGTTTGTGTTCTGTTTCTTTCACATATTGCATGTATAACAGAATTAATCCTAATTTAAACTAGGGGTTACAATTAGTGTTGTCTCTATGAACCAAAGTTTTCTAAAATAAATATGCCAGATGCTAAATCTATGAGTTACATGTAATAAAATAAGTAAAAGGACTACAACATCAAACCTGCAAATGAATCAGAAACAAGTGATGCCAAGATCACAACAATGATGAACACAGCTTTCTTAGACTCCATGTTAGCGAACTGAGATTGTTTCCTATCTTCCTAGATCTCCTAGATCACATATATATAGAGAGAAATGGATGACGCCAGTGTTAAGGAATCCTAAATATGTTAAGGTTCATATCTAGCCATTTGAGCTTTATATGTTTAAATTTAGTACAGAAAGGGTGAAGTTGAGCACTATGACTTAGTCACTCAAATGTAATGTTAAAAGTATGGCTAATTACTTATTTTCTTCCAAAGAAATTGGTTGAAAAAAATTAATTTATTTTCTCCTTTTACTAAAGATAACATTTTCAAGTGTTAGTGGTAATCATCTACCAATGAAACGTATACATGCAACGTACCAATGGGGAAGCAACACATAATTGCTCGCTAGGAGCTTCATTCACATAGAGCTAGATGGTTAGGGTACTTGTTGTGTATATTATAGCACATATCTCAGCTCTACGGTTTTCATGAGAATGAAAGGTTCATGGTTATCTGAAAGCTTTAATCTATAGTATTTAGTGGACTGATTGTGGCAACTTAACATTATCAACTCTAGGTAATGAACTTAAAGTTGTCAAATACTTTATGTTAAGCCAATTGCTCGAGATTTCGATAAATTTTGAGATTTCACTCATTAAAAATGGAATAGGGATGCAGAAGATCTTGCATATTTGATAGAGGGCCTGCTTAGACTGCGTGAATTCTAAGGCAGTAAAGGCAATGAAATTTCTAGGGTAGAGGGTAGAGTTATCCATCTAATTATTTTTAAGCTAATTAGTCTAATAAAAGGAAAATAAACATAATGCAGATACGCTTTAAGACATTGGATTTGACAATTATTGATAAGATAGTCATAACATCTCCGTATACCAAAATGTTGAACTATTAAGTTGAATTTTTCACATATGCTCTGTACGAAAATATGAAAAGGCATCACTCCTTTGCGAATGTAATCAATTAAAAATTCATGCATTTTGATTTCTAGTTGATAATATTTATATATATTCATATATTCATGGGTCTCCTACATGATAACACAATTTAAGCACCAGCATCTGATTGTCTCAATCTCCATGAAGAGGCCAGCAACTATATTACATAAAATCTACTAAGTTCACACACACAAATATGTATATATCTAAGCTTCTGAGAATTGCATATAACCATTCTTAGCGTAAAGATGAAGATTGAGGCGCTTAATTCTGTCACAGCACACAAGTAATGTTATCAGTTCGGTATGAGCTTGAATCGTGGTTTTGAAAGTCTAGGAGTGGGATTGTATCTTCCATAATCATTTGTCTTAACCACAAGAATTCTTGGATGAACAACAGATTCTTCTTCATTTTCCATTGGTGATTCCTGTCAAATGTTTAATAAGTATGATTAGTGAACATTGATGTGAATGGTTAATGATTAGTGAACATAGATGTGAATGTTTAACATACAAGGACAAAATTTTATTTGATTGTTCAGAAAATATGCAAGGATTATTAAAGTGTGTGCTAAAATATATTTCCAAGCTTCTCCATTGATCTCTTTGGACATGCTAATTAATGTACAGCAATCCTATCCAAGATAACAACAAAACCAAAACTTTTTATTATTATATATAGTCATATAATTCATAAGTCAAATACCTTTGCAACATCTTCAAGTACACTGGATTTGTTCATAAACTTCCGATGCCCACCTGCGAAAGAGATTTAACACAAAGATGAAAGATTCTAAAAGTGGCATGTATATACTTCATTAAAAGAATTTGTAAAGATACATTATTATTAAGATGGTATTCAGAAATATAACATTTATATTTGAATTGACTACCTCAGAAAATTAGGATTTCAGAAATTTGTGACATATGACACGTCCACTTTCTAGGTGTAATGAAGAAGGGAATTCATAAGACTCATGAAAGCTAAAATAAAAGTTACTCTGATAAACCCAGATTAACCAACTAAACTACTTTCATGAGTGGCAAGAAATTCACCATAAAGTTAATTGATAGCTCCTGGTTGTTCGAAAGAACATATTTACATTCGTCAAAAGTTCAATGGAATGAGGAGAAAGTCTCCAATTTGATTCTTTCTTAACGAATACTTATATTGCATTGACTGGCTATTACGTCAATGAGTGATGATGATTCTACGATCTATCAAGCAATCACAATCAAGTAATAAAGCAGCATTGTTTCTTCAAATTGCAACTACTCACAGTATAAATAAATCTATTAATCAGAAACATTGTCTTGAACTGAAAACTTCAAAAGAAAATTGTTGTGCTACCTACTGAAACTACTGAAAAATTATACAATTCACAATGTTGTTTAAATTAACCAGTAAATTACCTGCAAGTGAACCTGAAAGAAGACATGAAGATCATAATTAAGACCAAATTGCCTTTTTAGGTGCCATAAGAGCAACGCTGATTGTCTTCTTCAGTCAACAAGGTCATAGAGAAAGGGTTTTTCCTTCTTGTGTTGTAAGAGGGAATATGAATTATTGGTGTTAAGCTATTCTTTATATGTGAACAATTCTTAAACTATCTAGGCCCTACAAATTTAAATTTAGAACGCAAAAGAAGACGATGAGCACTATCTCTGACATCCGTAGAAGGGAAAAAGTTAATTCGGGAAATATTTGTTCCTTAATTTACTTGAAGTATTACATGTGTATGGTCAAATGCATCATATTAATTAGTGCCCACCTAATTGCTATTAGCTTCACGATAACATAGTATAGTAGGGACTACCCTTTTATATTTGATAATGCAAATCTCGAAGAACTTTGTGAATGTAATTGAGAATGGAAAAGTTCAGAAGATGTGGAATGTATGCGATGTGGAGTCCATAATACTAGTGGATTGCTTGTTTGCTTCTTATGATGTTATTGGCTTGTGGCATTGAGCTTAACAAGTTGTAAAACTCATAACCAAATGTAACTATCTCAAGTTGAGGGAGATATATAAGTATTTAAAAGATTAATATCTGAAAATAAACTTGAAATATACACTCAGATAAATATTAATGGTTCTCTCTTATGTTTCACATAGCTACTGGTGGTGTTTTTTCTTTTCTTCTTTTTTCCCCTCCCCTTGAGAACCTTTAGAATACATAGTGGAAGATAAATGCTTACATAATAACGTAAGTGTATACATAGATGAATGCAAGACCGATTTTTAATTAAATTGGAAACCCATATTCTAAAACTTCATGTTCTAAGGAGAGTTATAACATCTTGAAAATTGTTTATTGCATATATGCTTAATTAAATCTTGAGAAGATTATCTAGTAGTGTAGCCCCTGTGGAGCCGTAATGGCACATTAGAACTTTACTTCATTACAAATGATAAGATAGTTTAAGAGCATGATAGCAGACAAGCTTTAGTTTTGTAGCAAAGTTTAGTGTCATTTTCAACACTAGGACAAAAGGGAAAGAATAGGGTTAGTGGAAAGACTAGGGCAGCTAATCCCTTTACTAGACAAACAGTTCTCCAACTGAGATATGTGGACTCAACAGAGATTAAACAAAAGAGCAATACCAAAGAAAATAGGACACCATTGTGAGCAGAGTGTACTTAAGTCTTTGGCAACATAAGATAAGGGCATAAGAAAGCTTTATGGAATGTTAGTGCTCTCAATTATCCTTGAGGACAAGGACATGCAACCAAACATATTTGAAAAGGACAGTGGTGGAGAATAAAGAGATATCCCACTGCATGGGTATTATATTTGTAATTGCCTTCTTTATGAGTAAGTGGAATGTTAGGAGAGGCTTGAATAGAACCTACATACGGATTCTCATTTGTCATAAGCGTGTATACCTCGCCGCGCCAATCCACATTGGCAAATTTTCACACCACAACTCTTAGCGGCTTCATTCCACCGTCGTATGCCGCGACAATGTTGAAACCATGGGCATTCCTCACATTCTTGGGGCGTGAACTGGAGCTTGAAGACGACATGAGTTCTTGCGGTGAGACCAATTTGCCCAATTTGAAAATCGATCCAATTTAGAGTTTCCCACTTCAAAGCCCTAATTTCATCCCCAATTTGATTCCCTTATCGCCTAACCGCCCATTGCCATGTCATCAAATTCGTACACGCCGGTTTCCGCTTGTTTTGACGATCACGGCGGTCACGAGCCTTTTAGCCGTTAGGTGAAGTTCCGTGTGAAATGCCAAAAGGTCGCAATTGTAACTTTATAGGCCAAAAGTCGCTGAGTGGGTTTTTAGGAAATGGTTTAAGTGTGTCACTTTATAGGCCAATTTGGTATTTTAGCCCTTTTATTTATCTTCGGGTTTGACTGCGGCTATAGTGTATGTAGGTGTTTTTCTGAATTTGCATTCTGCGTAAGTTATAAGCTGCTTAAAAATTTAAGAAACACAAATTTTAAAGGGACTTTTAGCACTAGTCGCTCCAATCTTCATATTTTGAGATCAGTCCCTCAAATTGCATTAATGTATTGATATTAGTCCCTCCGTTAGGTTTTCTGTTAAAAATTCTAAACTACGGTTGGGTTGACCTTAACCACAGATGGTAATTTACCACAACACCCATGCATCTCTCTCTCTCCCTCTCTACCCTTGCAGTTTCGATGGAACCCTCCATCCCCCTCTCTTTTTAGTTTCGATGGAAGAATCCTGCCCGGGCCTAACCAAGTGCCACCGCTTGTCAAGAACTTGTGTGTGGTTGTAATGTCAGCTGACCAATGACACGCTTTCTACTGTCCATTAGTGTCTCCTCCAATTTCACAGATGGTCTATTAATGCCCAATGTTAAAGAAAACGGAATATTCCATAACATTTATAACTCCAACTAACCATAGGGACTAATATTAACACACCAATATATTTGAGCGTCTAATATCAAAATATGAAGATTTGAGGGACTAATGTCAAAATAACTGTGATTATAAGGGACTATTATTTTAAAACCCCAAACTTAAAATACGCCGGTGGTATCTGGGAAAAAGAGAGTTTAATTTTAGAATAAAAAATAAAATATGTTGGCCCATGCAGGTCTCGAACCTGCGACCTTCGCGTTATTAGCACGACGCTCTAACCAACTGAGCTAATAGGCCGGCCCGATTGGTTTATACCTAATATTTAAGAGAAACTAGACGTCTATAATAAACACATCTACTCTAGAAATTGGTTATATTCTTTTTTTTTAACAGAAATTGGTTATATTCAATTGCTTGATCCTGTCTATATGAGTATAATGGATTTGATGGTTAATCAACATTAGCTTATTTTGTATCTTTCTCAAGAAAGATATAAACAATGTACATCCTCTATTCATACCTTCACATGCCAATATTTTCTAAAAGCAATAATCTGTTATAATCTCGAAACATCAAAAGAAGAAACTGAAAAAGATGATAAAACTAATAAATACTTTAGCCATTTTCAAGAATAAATCCACCATTTAATGCTTACGGACATCCGAAGAGTTAATGACATAAGATCCTTGCAATCTGCCTTATTTTTTAATTTTATAAATTTTTTGAAAGGAAATATTCATTTTACTCTTTTCAAAACCAGTCTTAGAGGTATTACAACAGGACAACTTTCTTTATTTTGTACACAAAAATTAGTGTAATATGCTTAATTGGATGCTAAGTAAGCAGCTGACGTTCTTTTATCTACATATAACATTTTCATATATACATATAGGTTTTTTCATAAATACATTCATACATCTCTTACACACGTATAGTAAGCTCATTCTCCATAATAAGGAAAGCAATTATACATCTTACAAGAGAACACAAATCTAAGTCACACATATACAAGTCGACACACATAGCTATATCTGGTGTATATAATGAACCCTGATGTTCGACATGATCAATTTGGTATCGGCTTGAAACCTGGTCTCGGGAAGGATGGAGAAGGATCATAGCTTCCATAATCATTTGTTTTAACTGCAAGGATTCTGGGATGAGCAGCAAGTACTTCTTTGTCAGAAAACTTTGCACATAATTGATCCTGCCAAGAATTGAAATATCTTTAATTAGAAAGCCTTATAATGGCCTTAATAGGTGAACTAATATGCAAAGAATATTTAATTCAAAAATTACAGTATAAGAAGGAGTTGAGTCTCGTTACATATTTGATACCTTGTTCACTTCTCCCATTGGTATGGTAGACTTGGTCACAAGCTTCGATTCCCTCCTGTGAAAGAAAACTAATACATGAATGAGTTTTTCATAAAGTTCTTACATAAAATTAGTATAGTGCAGTATTAAGATGACATACCGATAAGAAGATACTACATAAAATTTTGTAAATTAATGGCCTAAGTACTTCCATGCAAGGGTATAATTGTATAAATTTGTATATTGATTTTTTCGTATATTTTAGCTAGGAATTTTTCACAAGGACGTGCATGTTTTCACTGTTAATATATGAAATTAGGAAGGACAAACAACATATAGCATCAGAGATAAACTATCTTCTTGGTCTCTGCTGAAATAGTTTGTGTTCTGTTTCTTTCACATATTGCATGTATAACAGAATTAATCCTAATTTAAACTAGGGGTTACAATTAGTGTTGTCTCTATGAACCAAAGTTTTCTAAAATAAATATGCCAGATGCTAAATCTATGAGTTACATGTAATAAAATAAGTAAAAGGACTACAACATCAAACCTGCAAATGAATCAGAAACAAGTGATGCCAAGATCACAACAATGATGAACACAGCTTTCTTAGACTCCATGTTAGCGAACTGAGATTGTTTCCTATCTTCCTAGATCTCCTAGATCACATATATATAGAGAGAAATGGATGACGCCAGTGTTAAGGAATCCTAAATATGTTAAGGTTCATATCTAGCCATTTGAGCTTTATATGTTTAAATTTAGTACAGAAAGGGTGAAGTTGAGCACTATGACTTAGTCACTCAAATGTAATGTCAAAAGTATGGCGAATTACTTATTTTCTTCCAAAGAAATTGGTTGAAAAAATTAATTTATTTTCTCCTTTTACTAAAGATAACATTTTCAAGTGTTAGTGGTAATCATCTACCAATGAAACGTATACATGCAACGTACCAATGGGAAGCAACACATAATTGCTCGCTAGGAGCTTCATTCACATAGAGCTAGATGGTTAGGGTACTTGTTGTGTATATTATAGCACATATCTCAGCTCTACGGTTTTCATGAGAATGAAAGGTTCATGGTTATCTGAAAGCTTTAATCTATAGTATTTAGTGGACTGATTGTGGCAACTTAACATTATCAACTCTAGGTAATGAACTTAAAGTTGTCAAATACTTTATGTTAAGCCAATTGCTCGAGATTTCGATAAATTTTGAGATTTCACTCATTAAAAATGGAATAGTGAAGCAGAAGATCTTGCATATTTGATAGAGGGCCTGCTTATACTGCGTGAATTCTAAGGCAGTAAAGGCAAAGAAATTTCTAGGGTAGAGGGTAGAGTTATCCATCTAATTATTTTTGAGCTAATTAGTCCAATAAAAGGAAAATAAACATAATGCAGATACGCTTTAAGACATTGGATTTGACAATTATTGATAAGATAGTCATAACATCTCCGTATACCAAAATGTTGAACTATTAAGTTGAATTTTTCACATATGCTCTGTACGAAAATATGAAAAGGCATCACTCCTTTGCGAATGTAATCAATTAAAAATTCATGAATTTTGATTTCTAGTTGATAATATTTATATATATTCATATATTCATGGGTCTCCTACATGATAACACAATTTAAGCACCAGCATCTGATTGTCTCAATCTCCATGAAGAGGCCAGCAACTATATTACATAAAATCTACTAAGTTCACACACACAAATATGTATATATCTAAGCTTCTGAGAATTGCATATAACCATTCTTAGCGTAAAGATGAAGATTGAGGCGCTTAATTCTGTCACAGCACACAAGTAATGTTATCAGTTCGGTATGAGCTTGAATCGTGGTTTTGAAAGTCTAGGAGTGGGATTGTATCTTCCATAATCATTTGTCTTAACCACAAGAATTCTTGGATGAACAACAGATTCTTCTTCATTTTCCATTGGTGATTCCTGTCAAATGTTTAATAAGTATGATTAGTGAACATTGATGTGAATGGTTAATGATTAGTGAACATAGATGTGAATGTTTAACATACAAGGACAAAATTTTATTTGATTGTTCAGAAAATATGCAAGGATTATTAAAGTGTGTGCTAAAATATATTTCCAAGCTTCTCCATTGATCTCTTTGGACATGCTAATTAATGTACAGCAATCCTATCCAAGATAACAACAAAACCAAAAACTTTTTTATTATTATATATAGTCATATAATTCATAAGTCAAATACCTTTGCAACATCTTCAAGTACACTGGATTTGTTCATAAACTTCCGATGCCCACCTGCGAAAGAGATTTAACACAAAGATGAAAGATTCTAAAAGTGGCATGTATATACTTCATTAAAAGAATTTGTAAAGATACATTATTATTAAGATGGTATTCAGAAATATAACATTTATATTTGAATTGACTACCTCAGAAAATTAGGATTTCAGAAATTTGTGACATATGACACGTCCACTTTCTAGGTGTAATGAAGAAGGGAATTCATAAGACTCATGAAAGCTAAAATAAAAGTTACTCTGATAAACCCAGATTAACCAACTAAACTACTTTCATGAGTGGCAAGAAATTCACCATAAAGTTAATTGATAGCTCCTGGTTGTTCGAAAGAACATATTTACATTCGTCAAAAGTTCAATGGAATGAGGAGAAAGTCTCCAATTTGATTCTTTCTTAACGAATACTTATATTGCATTGACTGGCTATTACGTCAATGAGTGATGATGATTCTACGATCTATCAAGCAATCACAATCAAGTAATAAAGCAGCATTGTTTCTTCAAATTGCAACTACTCACAGTATAAATAAATCTATTAATCAGAAACATTGTCTTGAACTGAAAACTTCAAAAGAAAATTGTTGTGCTACCTACTGAAACTACTGAAAAATTATACAATTCACAATGTTGTTTAAATTAACCAGTAAATTACCTGCAAGTGAACCTGAAAGAAGACATGCGAAGATCATAATTAAGACCAAATTGCCTTTTTTAGGTGCC
Source organism: Asparagus setaceus (assembly GCA_012295165.1). Taxonomy (NCBI): domain Eukaryota; kingdom Viridiplantae; phylum Streptophyta; class Magnoliopsida; order Asparagales; family Asparagaceae; genus Asparagus; species Asparagus setaceus. Next base: position 1,881,639 of record CM022701.1, on the reverse strand, counting down.
ATAAGAGCAACGCTGATTGTCTTCTTCAGTCAACAAGGTCATAGAGAAAAGGGTTTTTCCTTCTTGTGTTGTAAGAGGGAATATGAATTATTGGTGTTAAGCTATTCTTTATATGTGAACAATTCTTAAACTATCTAGGCCCTACAAATTTAAATTTAGAACGCAAAAGAAGACGATGAGCACTATCTCTCTGACATCCGTAGAAGGGGAAAAAAGTTAATTCGGGGAAATATTTGTTCCTTAATTTACTTGAAGTATTACATGTGTATGGTCAAATGCATCATATTAATTAGTGCCCACCTAATTGCTATTAGCTTCACGATAACATAGTATAGTAGGGACTACCCTTTTATATTTGATAATGCAAATCTCGAAGAACTTTGTGAATGTAATTGAGAATGGAAAAGTTCAGAAGATGTGGAATGTATGCGATGTGGAGTCCATAATACTAGTGGATTGCTTGTTTGCTTCTTATGATGTTATTGGCTTGTGGCATTGAGCTTAACAAGTTGTAAAACTCATAACCAAATGTAACTATCTCAAGTTGAGGGAGATATATAAGTATTTAAAAGATTAATATCTGAAAATAAACTTGAAATATACACTCAGATAAATATTAATGGTTCTCTCTTATGTTTCACATAGCTACTGGTGGTGTTTTTCTTTTCTTCTTTTTCCCTCCCTTGAGAACCTTTAGAATACATAGTGGAAGATAAATGCTTACATAATAACGTAAGTGTATACATAGATGAATGCAAGACCGATTTTTAATTAAATTGGAAACCCATATTCTAAAACTTCATGTTCTAAGGAGAGTTATAACATCTTGAAAATTGTTTATTGCATATATGCTTAATTAAATCTTGAGAAGATTATCTAGTAGTGTAGCCCCTGTGGAGCCGTAATGGCACATTAGAACTTTACTTCATTACAAATGATAAGATAGTTTAAGAGCATGATAGCAGACAAGCTTTAGTTTTGTAGCAAAGTTTAGTGTCATTTTCAACACTAGGACAAAAAGGGAAAGAATAGGGTTAGTGGAAAGACTAGGGCAGCTAATCCCTTTACTAGACAAACAGTTCTCCAACTGAGATATGTGGACTCAACAGAGATTAAACAAAAAGAGCAATACCAAAGAAAATAGGACACCATTGTGAGCAGAGTGTACTTAAGTCTTTGGCAACATAAGATAAGGGCATAAGAAAGCTTTATGGAATGTTAGTGCTCTCAATTATCCTTGAGGACAAGGACATGCAACCAAACATATTTGAAAAGGACAGTGGTGGAGAATAAAGAGATATCCCACTGCATGGGTATTATATTTGTAATTGCCTTCTTTATGAGTAAGTGGAATGTTAGGAGAGGCTTGAATAAAACCTAAGTGGATGGTTTCAAGGATATTTACATACAAGTGACCTACCTCAATTGCAACATAGCTAACGTGCTAAAGACCGTTTGGTTCGATGCGATCATAATTACAATACAGATACCAGTTGAATGCAACTACAGTTACAATTATAGTTGTAAATGTAGGTGTTTGTTTTGGAATATCAGAGTCATAAGAACTCCCCCCCCCCCCCAGCTTGGTTTCAGTTCATTACCTGGTTCCAAAAGGCGGTGAGGGGAGGAAAGTGGATAGTTGCTATGGAAGATGTCCATTGATTTCTGCTATTTACAGAACTTGGCAGGAAAGAAATGCAAGATTGTACAAACTGGTAACTCACTCTCCTCAACAAGTGATAAAAAACTGCATATCTGCTGCAAAGTCTAAAGTTGGTGTGGACGGCGTTTGAGGTTGCTGTTTTTTTAATGTGTACTTGTTTATAGAGAGATTTTGTATTATTTCGATTAGTAGGTTTTTCCCTGTTGCCTAGAAACATGTTTATTTGACAATGGTGTTTTGGACCTGGGTATGCCTAGGAACCTTTGTATGTTTGTTTTGAGTAATAGAAGTTCTCACCATGTTTGGGAAAAAAAATATATCAGACTTATTACACTTATGGTTGATGTTGGTTGCGACTGGAGCTATAATTTAATCCTTATTTACAGCTCAAAAGGGTTGCAATTGCAATTTATGATTAAACTATATATATTGCTGCCTGCAACAAATAACTTTCAATGAAACAAACAAATGCAATTGACATAAAACATCACAGTTGAACGTAACTACAATTATAGATTACAACCTTCGCAATTGCAAGGAACCAAACAAGCCCTAGTTCAGTTTACTCATAGTGGAGAGGAGAGAAGGGCGTGCACGTGCATACACACACAGATACACACTTGCAACTAACAAGACAAGTCCTAGTTCAGTTTACTCATAGCGGAGAGGAGAGAAGTGCGCGCGCGTGCATACATGCACAGATACACGCATAGGCACCAGAAAACTGAAGGGCAAGGGGTTCAAAGACTTACAAGGATATCATCATTTCCCAGCATTTCATACAAAACACAGAGCAACAATTCCCAACAAAGAGCTATCCGCATGAGCCTTCATGTATACAGAGAGAGGAAAATCGACCTAAAAGAACTTAAATCTAAGAACAATTTTACACTAGAAGGTATAGCTGGACAGTGGAAACCTAAAGAGAGTGTATCAGTTAATGAATAAGGATGTCTTACGAAAAGCTTCAACAGAACACAACCAATGCCTTATCCAGGACAAAGAGGAAACTTCAGTAAATAAATAAAATCCAAGATGCTATCCGCATGGAAATCTCATCATTTCGTGACTTAGTTTAAACCTTCAACAATGGATGGACGTCTTCATAGATATGATCACATGTAACAGGATACAAGTCCCTGAACAAAGAGTCATTACACATATCACAAAGTTCCAACTTTAACAAAGTTGAGAGAAAAAAACCATTCAAATACTATCAGTATATTTCACCGAAACAATCCTTTGATAAGAAAAACCTCCACAGTAGGTACCTTAAATAAGCTACATGAGTCATAAGGGGAATACAAAAAACAACAATCAACATAAACTAAACAAAACTGCTCTCAAACAAAAATTCCAAAGAAGTAAACGCATCTCTTGTTCTTTGACCAAAATTGCTCCCTGCAAGAAAAAGGCAAAAGAACTTATCAAGCAACAGCTGATTTTTTCAATTGACAGTATAATATGTGCTTTTAATTATGAATACCTTAACGTCTCTGAGTCTTTCCAATCGAGCGCTTTCCCGAAAACAGATGCTTTGGCTTCAAGTTAGGAATGACTCTATCTGCCTCTCCTCGTCGAGCATCCTTATTCCTCATCTTCACAGATTTCTTTGCAATCTTGAGTGCTGTGAGCTTCTGTGCCGAGTCCTTAAATCCTTCTCCAGGCACAACTTCACCCGGAGGTCGTGATCGTGATCTTGACCTAGACATTGACATGGACCTTGACCTTGACCTAATTCTCATCTTCTTGTTCGATCCATCGCCGTCATCAACATCCATAACTTCACTTCCATTATCATCATTAGCCAAGGATCTATCTCTCTTACGGCCTTTTCTTGATAGAGACCTACCACGGACACGATCAATGGCAGCAGATGGATCCATGCCAAGAGAAGAAAGTTGCCTCCCCATCCTCTCAGATGTGAATTTCCTATCCTTGTCGAATTTTCTAGGTACAATGGGTCTGCTCTCAGCTGTACTCTTCTTTATTCTATGCTCCTGGACCATCAAGCTCTTCTTTTTCCTGATAGCAGCTAGAGCCTCTTTCTCCTCGGGGGTCAACTCCAAATCCAATCCATCCATCTCAACTTCAGCTCCCTCTGATTCCATTCGCATCCCCTCTTCATGCTCCAACTCCTCCAATCTCTGCAAAATGTCAGGATCAACGAAATCATACACATTATGTCCATCTAAAATCTCAGGCATTATGTCCTCCTTCCATTCGTCATTGGCTAATATGTAATGTTTCTTGAGACTAGCAGAGTATACGCCAGCACCACCATTCTCCTCCTCCAAATCCTTTTCAAGCTTCCTCTTCTCCTTCTCCGCACTTTTCTTCGCACGGGCTTCAAGAACTGCCTGAGGGATGCAAGGTGGTCGCTCCTTGTTGTCTCGAGGCTTTGGCTCTGCAACATGAAACCGGTTCAAGCAGCTGCTCATCCTCTTTGAGTTCATCTTTATCTGCACTCTTTGGTCCAAAAGTTTCTCACAGGCAGCATTCTTAACGGCAATCACTCCATCTTCAGTTAAAGTACTCATAGAGAGCAAGACATTATCATCTTTCACGTCCCCACCTTGTGCAATTATAGTCTTTGCTGCCTCAGACTTCATCTCCATAACCAGCTTCCTGTCCTCTTCAGGAAGTGCATCAAGTGGCTGTAGATCAATCTTGTTGCAAACAATGATCAGTGGTTTGTTCATGAATAGTGATTTGATACTGTGGAACAGAGCAGCCTGCTGTGCTATGGTGTACCCACAAGATCCTGAAATGTCAAGGAAAAAGAGCACTGCTGACCTCAAATGAGCCAAGGCCGTAATGCTGCACATTTCTATAATATTCCTGTCCTCAAATGGACGGTCGAGAATCCCAGGAGTATCGATCACTTGGTAACGTAGATACTTGTAATCAGTATGGCCAACAAAGAGAGATTTGGTAGTGAAAGCATATGGCTGAACGTCCACATCAGCCCTCGTAATCTTGTTGATAAAAGAGCTCTTGCCCACATTTGGGTATCCACAAATCAATATCGTACGCTCATTGGGGTCGATTGAAGGGAGTCTTGCCATGTGTTGCCGTATCTGCTCTAAATACGCCAAGCTAGGGCCTATGCGCTTTATAACAGTTGACATCCGACCAAGGGCAGCAACCTTCAAGCATTTGCACCGATAGAGAGAATCACCATATTTAAGCAGCTTCACATAGTCTTTTGAAATTTTTGTAATGATGTTCTTTGCGGTGTTAATTTGGCCGAGTGCAAGCTTATAGTGGTCCTTGTTATAAAGAACATGGAGGAGATCGCCATAAAAAGGATGGATGTCATCTAACCGAGGGAACTCGAGAATGATGGCTGAGAGTTTCTCACTGAAGTTTTCTTGCGTGTACCTCACCTTCCTCATGTAAAATTGGCGGATACGGTTGATGGCATATCCCTTGTGGACGACAGTCGGTGTTTGCCTTTGTGTACGAGAGAGGACAATGTCGATGAAGTCCTTGCATGAAGGGACCACAGTGATCTTCTTAAAGTTGTATTGCACCATCTTTCCGATATATGACTAGGATTGAACCTGTTACAAGGTTATACAGAAAAAAGTGATCAAACCAAGATGAAGTCATCTAGAAGAGAAAGAGAAAAACCATATTAAACAACAATTACTGTCATATGATCCAGTAACAGTGAATAAAGAGAAGAACAAGTTTATTATGGGAAAATATGAAAGCACAAAAAGATCTAAATGGAATTAAAGGTTGCAAAAATATTCATGCATTACATCTAATTAAGAAAATAAATAATCAACTCAATAATATAAAGTGAACCTATGCAGCTTACACGTAGGTGGGACTTAACAAATTTATTTATCTTTTCTTTTTGCGTTTGTCCACGTGGAAGAAACATATTCATCTCAAATACTCCCAAATACAAAGTGGCAAGAAGAAACATGACATCTGACATGAATTCTGACAAGAACATAAAAGAAGATATACAAAGCAAGTAAACAGGTTCACACGTGTAAACCTGTGGTGGCTAAATCATTACTATAAGGACATGCACAAACACACATTGTACTAGTCTTATTATCAAATTTCAGAAACATTCTTATTGAAGTTCATGAGAACAGGTTTACTAAAACACTTCCCAAGTAAATAGGAATGTGATATACACTGGCTGGCCAATGCGGCCATGAAGACAGTGATAGCTCGCCAAACAAGAGTATTCTTTATAAAATGCAAAATTTCATTTCAACAGATCAAAATAGCCCACTTATATCCGCCCTAAAGATGGTCAGGGAAAAGATCATTTATGAGTCATGATCACAGATACCATTATACAACATACCGACACAACAAACTTAGATTGGAATTAGATTGGAACACAAAACAGCAATGACTTTACAAGAAGTGTTGTGCCCGACAAGGACAGGGCTCCATTATACTAGTGTTCATCATGCAACAGATTTCATAATACATTTCTACAGTTTTTGCACAATATGCAAATCTAGCCCATCTTTTTTCTCTCCTAATAAAAAAGTAACAATAACACTTAGATCTCTCAAGTCTGTGTATTTTGACTTATTTTGCGTTGATTTTACTGCGCATCTAGATTTACGATGAATCTATGGAGAAAAGAATTGAAATTGGACACAGATCCCAAATGAACTACACAAACGCAATCGATTTTCTCATCATCCAGCATAATTAATACAAAACACCATATAAAAATCTGACTTTTAAGAAAAACCCTAACAAATGATTGAAGAATTCACCCACCAGTTTAATATTTCCGACAAAAATTACAAAACGAAGAACGAAATAATTGAGGGAAAAGAGGGGAAAGATTAGGGTTTTGAGAAGGAAAACTTACAGATTGAAGATTGGCGGCTGATCGAGGCGAGATGAGGGCCTGGAGCACGAAAAGGGAGTTTTCAGAGGTTTAGGGTTTGATTTTTATATGCCGACTTTGAGATGGATGAACCGGCTTAACGGGTTTAGGCCCAGCAACCCGGCCCATAAAATAGGCCCTCTTTCTTGTTTGATCTCTTTTATCATAAAGAAACCCCTTAACTTTGGACGATTAACGGAAAACTCTCCTTAACTTCCAAAATATCAGAATGCCCCTCTTCAGTATAGGCATCGTAGCAAGATTCCTCTTTAACTTTCAGATTTTATCAGAAAACCCTCTTTAACTTTGAGATTTTAGCAAAAAGATCCCTAGTTCGGAGGGGTTTTATGATAAAATCTCAAAGTTAAAGGAGGTTTTATGACAACCCCTAAACTTAAGGAGGATTTTCTGATATTTTGAAAGTTAAGGGGGTTTTCTGGTAATCGTCCAAAGTTAAGAAGGTTTTTATGATATTTAGCCAATTACATATAAATTCTAGTAGACTAGTTTTTGAACATGTGCTATTACACACTATCATCATCAACAACAAAACCCTGTATTCCAAAATTTTTAGTTTTAGATCCTCTTTTTCTTCTTTTGCTTCTTTCTTATTGCTCTGTTTTAAATAAATTTAAAAAAAGGAAAAAAGAGGAAAATCTTCTTGACATCTATCTCTTGTGTCACCCTCACTCATAACTGCTCAAAGAAAATGAAGGTTGTCCCAGAAAAAAGAAATTTGTCTAATTGGTAGATAATTTCTATAGTTATCGCTGATTCGTTCATTAAAGATGCATCGAGTCCATTCATTCCAGATGAACAAGTAGGTCGTCGTTACTGTATAATCTCAGTCATTTCATTGGTTGGTGATTAACAATAGATATCCTTCAATCATGTCAAAACCTAAAAAATAATTATAGATCAAGAGAAAAGACTTGAAAATTGACCGAAAAGGAGAATTAAGGGTCCAAGTTAAAAAGTTAAACTTGATAAAAGTCGACGCTCTTGAACTAGATCCTATTCAACATGATGAACATCGTTAGATATTTACATAATTTCACTTTCTACGCCAAAATTTGCATCAAATCTCTTGTCTCGGTCTTAAAAGATGTTGGCTAGGAACGATTACCGGAAAACCACCCATAACTTTGAAAATATCAGAAAATCACCCTTAAGTTTAGTGGTTATCAGAAAATTCTATTTAACTTTGAGATCTTATCAGAAAACCCTCCTACTTTTAGGAGGGTTTTCTAGTAAAATCTGAAAGTTATAGGCGGTTTGCTGATAAAATCAAAACGTTAAAGGGGGTTTTCTAATAATCCCCATACTCAAGCAATGTTTTTCAAATATTTTCAAAGTTATGGTGTGTTATCCGGTAATCATCCAGAGTTAAGGAGGGTTTTCTGACAATAAAGCAATTTTAGTGTTCATTTGAACTTGCAACATATTCAGTTCTCGCTAACTCTTCTCTGATACTACTTGTTGAGCGAGTCATGTCCCTTTGAGAGTAAAATGGATCTAAAATAAGATTAAGAATCAAATTAATAAGAAAATTAGTAACTACTTAAAGCTTGATGCAAGCTTAATGTATGGGTCATAATCAACCATAAGAAGACTGCTTTTTTTTCCTCCAAAATGTGAAGTGATGCAAAGTATTACAGTATATGAGGTCTCGTCAGACTAGGGGAATAAACTTTCATGATAATTGGGAACATTATTCTAGCTTCATTTATATGTCATTCCTAAGAGGTTCAACACTCAAACTCATGTTTATATGCAAGTTTGATTCAGACTAAAGAAAGAATGTAATGATTCTGATTTACTCCAAGAAAAATGATAATTGGTACTATAAACTTCCAACTATTTTTGTACTACAAGAACGAAAGTGTGGGGTGATTATTGATTCATAAATTTTGATAGCAATTTCAAAGAAAGGTCAACCCTACACTCTTGTTTCTTCTTATAGTACAAAAATAGTTTAGAGATTATTGTCCTACCCTACAACTTTTGTTTCTTGTTATATGGAGTTTATTGTCTAGTTGTCACTGAAATAATGATATATCAAACATATTGAGGATTTGAGAATTTGTGAACTATTGTAGTACATAAGCAGTTTAGAGTTTATGGTCTATCCTTAAACTAGTTGAGCTTCACCATCCACGAACTCATCAACTACTTTTCACATAAAAGCAAAACCTTCCAATAGCTCTGTAGCTGTTACAGTAAATGCTACAGTAACGTAAACAGTAAATCTCGCAGATCACTCTTCTGCAATAAAAAACAAAAAAGTGCTGTAGTGGCTACAGTAAAATTGAAATTCAAATTCTCCCGTGCTTTGCACGGGTTGAATGCTAGTTATTAAAAAAAGAAGATCAAATAGTAGTCACACTTCAAATAGAGAGGTGACAATAGTCAATTTTTAAAGATTACACTGTGATCCCTTTCTCTTTATTTCTCTATCTCGAGTCCTGCCCTTTGGCTTTGATATTGGAGGGTCAATGCCCTTTGGTGAAAGGGAATAATAAGCTGTTGATAGGGATACTATTCTGAAATCACTGCTTTTGTGGTCTCATGCAAAAGGGCAAATAACTTTAGAGGGATTGATGGGCATTAATTCCATTTTGATGATGAGGGGTTTGAGTCTTTGGTTGAAATGTGGTGGTCTCCCTCAACACCTCACTCTCGAACTTTCAAGTTTTAAGACTTTTGAAGACAAATATGCATTGGACCATAGAGTTGTTTGACTAGTTAGAGTTTAGGCTTATTAGTGGAATATAAATTGAGAATATTGAAGAAAATCCATCTGTGTTATCAAGATTTTGCAGCAAATGCTCAAGTTCATTTGACATGCAACCAACCTTTTAGAAAAAGGATGTGTAATCTAAGATAAAGAACTTTTGTTAGATCTTGAAGAATAGAAAATGTTCTATCAAATCTTAAGATAGTAAATGAGTGCTAATTCTAAAAGCTGAAATGATTTCTTACCGATTCAAATGTTGCAACCAAAGATGTGTTAGGTTTTTTTTTTTTTTTGCCTCTAATGTACATTAGGTTTTAGACTTTATTATAATATAATATAATCTCGTTCCTTGATTCTTGTGTATTTCCTTCTTTGCTTTGTAAATATTAATTCTCTTTCGCTATTTAATAGACCTGGGGCCCATATCTTTTTATTTAAAAAGAATATCAACTGAGCTTCTTCTGCCTCTGGTTTAGGTTTGAAAAGCAATTAGGCTAGGTACGAACCTAGGTAGCTAAAATGAATGTGGCTCCTTTTTAACTTTTCTACACCTTTTATGTTTCGAATTTGGAGAAGCAAAGTAGATTGGTACTAATCTTTGGTTGTGTTAAAAGGGTTACATTACTAGCCTGATTGACCTAAACATATGTTGCCTTTAGAGTTTGACCTAATAAAATAGGTTATTTTTCCTAGAAACTACCTTTAAGATAGTTGAAAGTATCTGGTGAGGACGGCCTCTGTCACTAAATGTGCACCTAAAGAATGTCAACTATTAGATTTAGGCACGAATCTTGAAATCTAATGATCCAATGATTGTCATTATTTTGGTGCACATTTAATGCCATGGATCTGGGTGAACTTGATATTTTTCCTTAAGATAGGGTTATTTATAGAAACCACCTTTAATTGTCAATATATATATAAATCATCTTTAAAGAGGTTTTTATTGCAACCAACCACATGGGTCCACTTTTCAGTTGATTTTTTTCCGGCGATTGACCCCCTCCTAGCCTCTATTAAGGATCATCTCTCTAATATACTTGGTATTTGCCAACTAACCATTACAGTGAAACCGAGAAATTTTGACTTAAAAGTAAGTCCAGGAGGTTGATTGCAGCAAAAAAACCTTTTAAAGATAATTTATTATATAAATTTATAAAAGATGGTTTCTATGGAATGATCCTATTTTAAAAATTGTTTCTAGGGGGGAAAACCTAATAAAATAGTTGACTTAACCTTAAACCTAAATTCTTACTGCTAGCTACTTCAACTCCAAGCCTTTAGGACCATCTACAACTTTAACTGATATAATATAATAAGTCTTGATTCCTGAATGTCCAAAATGAAGCCTCTTAAGCATTATTCTATACCAACATAACTCATGCAAAAGCTTAAATCCTATCAAAAATTGATCACTAATAGGATACACATATATATTTTAAAGATAAATTCATCCGAATGATATTACCACATGTTGGTACCCCAAAATATTTTTATTAATCCCTATTCGAAGTCAACATGAATTTAACATCACGCCAAAATAAGCCAATTCGGGGCCGAAGGGGATCTCTCTGCTCTCACAAGTGTTCGGCTACTATAGTAGTCGTGCGCTCACGATGCGACTCTGTTGCTTTCACTGATGACCGATTGCTACAGTGGTCGCCCGAAGCGGTCACGGACGACGCTGCGGCGTTCGGACCTCTTTCTAGTCGTCACGCAGAACCAACTCGGTTGCTACTACGAGGACAGTCGCTACTGAACGGGTGCTACAAGATTCTACCGACGCGAAGGGCATCATTGAACGCCTCGCGAAACCATCAGCCAAGCATTGCAACTCGCTTCACTGGCAAGAGATGGTTATTAAGATCGCCGACGCGAAGGCGATTATTCACCGCCTAAGAGAGGTCAGACACTCTACCGCAGCACTCTTCGGCGACTTGTTTGCATGCTACATGTTCCTGCTATAATGGTTGGCCTTTATCGGCCAACAACAAGTCAACATCACAATTAATGGCGGCCAGTGGCTACATTGCTTTGGTAAAATATTCCCATACCCCACATCAAATCAATGGTGACTCTCCACACATAACCTGACATGTGTAAAACTAGTGCTAAAGTGACCAACTTGCCCCTCTCTCATTCCTAAAAAGAGAAGAACGATTCTCAGGCAAATGGGACGCCTGCTTCTCCCCTGCGCTCTTCATTTAAGAACTCTTACTGTTCATTTTCTTCTCCACTCAAGCTCAAAACACTGACTTGATCGTCGGAGGTACAACGGGGGAGCCAAGCCCCGTCCTCTCACGAGCTTCTACCTGTGCAGGGGGAAGAACAGCCTAACTCAGAGCTAGGTATTCGGGGGAGTGAGCGGATCCCTGTCATCTTCAACCTCAAGCTAAGCTCACACCGAGATTAGTGACTGTGATTATATACATCAACACCACAATATGATTGATGTTTTAATTTCTTCGTACACTTTCCCTTTTCTCATATATGAACTCAAATATTTTTCTCCCATCTCTGATTATTGAAAAAAGGCTAGGTACGAACCTAGGTAGCTAAAATGAATGTGGCTCCTTTTTAACTTTTCTACACCTTTTATGTTTCGAATTTGGAGAAGCAAAGTAGATTGGTACTAATCTTTGGTTGTGTTAAAGGGTTACATTACTAGCCTGATTGACCTAAACATATGTTGCCTTTAGAGTTTGACCTAATAAAATAGGTTATTTTTCCTAGAAACTACCTTTAAGATAGTTGAAAGTATCCGGTGAGGACGGCCTCTGTCACTAAATGTCACCTAAAGAATGTCAACTATTAGATTTAGGCACGAATCTTGAAATCTAATGATCCAATGATTGTCATTATTTTGGTGCACATTTAATGCCATGGATCCAGGTGAACTTGATATTTTTCCTTAAGATAGGGTTATTTATAGAAACCACCTTTAATTGTCAATATATATATAAATCATCTTTAAAGAGGTTTTTATTGCAACCAACCACATGGGTCCACTTTTCAGTTGATTTTTTTCCGGCGATTGACCCCCTCCTAGCCTCTATTAAGGATCATCTCTCTAATATACTTGGTATTTGCCAACTAACCATTACAAAGGAAACCAGAAATTTTGACTTAAAAGTAAGTCCGGAGGTTGATTGCGACAAAAACCTTTTAAAGATAATTTATTATATAAATTTATAAAAGATGGTTTCTATGGAATGATCCTATTTTAAAAATTGTTTCTAGGGGGGAAAACCTAATAAAATAGTTGACTTAACCTTAAACCTAAATTCTTACTGCTAGCTACTTCAACTCCAAGCCTTTAGGACCATCTACAACTTTAACTGATATAATATAATAAGTCTTGATTCCTGAATGTCCAAAATGAAGCCTCTTAAGCATTATTCTATACCAACATAACTCATGCAAAAGCTTAAATCCTATCAAAAATTGATCACTAATAGGATACACATATATATTTTAAAGATAAATTCATCCGAATGATATTACCACATGTTGGTACCCCAAAATATTTTTTATTAATCCCTATTCGAAAGTCAACATGAATTTAACATCACGCCAAAATAAGCCAATTCGGGGCGAAGGGATCTCTGCTCTCACAAGTGTTGGCTACTATAGTAGTCGTGCCTTTCTGATAGCAGGCTCATTTGCTGATGACCGATTGCTACAGTGGTTTGCCGAAAGCGGTCTGGGCGACCGCTGCGGCGTTCGGACCTCTTTCTAGTCGTCTGCTGCAGTAACCAACTCGGTTGCTACAGTAGACAGGTCGCTACAGTAACGGGTGCTACAGTACTCGGCCGACGCGAAGGGCATCATTGAACGTCCTGCTACAGTAAACCGACTCGCTGCTACGGTAACTCTGCCGACTGCTACAGTATGGTGCTACGATGCCGGCCCGGCGAAAGCGTCATTATTCGATCTGCTACTGATAGGCGGCTCGATTGCTCACGGTACCCTGGGCGACTTCTTTGCGATGCGGTGCTACAGTGTTTCCTGCTATAATGGTTGGCCTTGCGCCCCGCGCCAACAACAAGTCAACATCACAATTAATGGCGCTGTGCTGGCCACATGGCTTTTGCAGCCATTCCCCATACCCCACATCAAATCAATGGTGACTCTCTCCACACATAACCTGACATGTGTAAAACTAGTGCTAAAGTGACCAACTTGCCCCTCTCTCATTCCTAAAAAGAGAAGAACGATTCTCAGGCAAATGGGACGCCTGCTTCTCCCCTGCGCTCTTCATTTAAGAACTCTTACTGTTCATTTTCTTCTCCACTCAAGCTCAAAACACTGACTTGATCGTCGGAGGTACAATGGAGGAGCCAAGCCCCGTCCTCTCACGAGCTTCTACCTGTGCAGGGGGAAGAACAGCCCAACTCAGAGCTAGGTATTCGGGGGAGAGAGCGGATCCCTGTCATCTTCAACCTCAAGCTAAGCTCACACCGAGATTAGTGACTGTGATTATATACATCAACACCACAATATGATTGATGTTTTAATTTCTTCGTACACTTTCCCTTTTCTCATATATGAACTCAAATATTTTTCTCTCCCATCTCTGATTATTGAAAAAAAAGGCTAAATATCAGAAAACCGCCCTTAACTTTGGACAATTATCGGAAAGCCCCCCTTAACTTTCAAAATATCAGAAAACCTCCTTAAGTATTGGGATTATCACAAAACCCCCCTCTAACTTTTAGATTTTATCAGAAAACCCCCCTTTAACTTTTAGATTTTATTAGAAAACCCCCTTACATGAGGGGTTTTACGATAAAATCTCAAAATAAGGGAGTTTTGATAGCTAAACTTAAGGGGGTTTTCTAATATTTTCAAAGTTAAGGGGGTGTTCTGATAATCATCCAAAGTTAAGGGGGTTTTATGATATTTAGCCAAATAAATTTTATGACCGCGAATTTTGTCTCAATTAGCTGAGGGCATAACAGTAATTTCAGCGTCCCTTCAAATGACTTGCTGTTGTTACCGTTGTTCCCGCGAGATCAAAAACAGAACGACACCAAAATAGGAGGAATCCGACGTGGCTAACGGAAAACTAACTCCGTTTGCTCCCATGGACTGATCTCTGGCTCCCCGTTGGGCTCGGTGATGCACTAGATGCAACGGTAGCTAACGGACGTTATGTATTAACGGCTGTTGGCGTACGAGGTGACGGCCGTTAAAACTGTCGTTCTATTCCTACGCTGTGAGATCTCTGTTTTCGGCATTCCTCCGTGTTATTCTACTCTCTATATATACACTAGCCGTTAGTTGTTTTTTCTCCCTTAAAAACTTTATTTTATTTTTCTTCATTAGATCGAAGAAAATATTTTTCTTTTCTGTTTCCTTTTTCGTTTTCCCACAGGATCAGTTGAAGGAGGAAGAAGAGAATTGAGAGCAGCTCTATATGATGGTAAGCTTCCTACTCTTGGAAAATTTTCTTCATTTTTTTCATTAGGTTTGTTTTCCCTTACCAAAGATTGGGGCTTTGAGCTGATTTTTATATAGTAACGATAATCATTCGAGCAAAATAAATACATGCGTGCATTCACATTGATGATTAATTTTCTTTTGCATGAAAGGCCAAGGCTATATTTTTTTTGTTTGTCTACTCGTTCGTCTTCTTTATGTTGGAGGCAAATTTGTAGAACATGAGTTTTTAATATCATATATAATTTAAATATTTATGAGTTTCCTATGGCAAATGTACCATTTTGTCAACTATTTCAAATATTTTCTCTTTTATTTTGAACAAAATCTTAAACGACAAAAATTCCATTATCTATAAGCATCCGAATATAAAAGAACTTTTACGTATTTAGCTTCTAATTGTCCGTCATTTCAATCTGCTTCCAATCAACTCCTTTAATTTCAAAAGCAAAGTTTGACCCGGGATCGATTCTCATACTACAACGACGTGCATGCATGCATTTCTTCTCTTTATTATATACATGTCCCTTTCTAAAACTTTAGACAAAATGCTTTCCGGCTAATAATTAAATCCTATTTAGGCTTACCAATAACTCTACAATGTTCTCTTCACTTGGTGACCAACAATTAGAATATAAATTCTATCGCAACACTTTATAGATGAGAAGTATTCTAATGCTTATCAATTTGAAGGTTTAGATGTCAATAATTCGTCTATCTTTTGTGATGACATTGATATCTCAAGCCTCCACCAAATTAGAGTCTTAGCATAGATAAATATTCTGATAGAATTTCTATCCAATATAATTAAGCATCAAGAGCAACAAACTTATCAGTTGGCTTTTGTTACAAGGTACTCAAGGATATGTCCTCCCCTTCGATATTCTCTCTCTTTCATTTTATCCACAGCTATTGGGAATATATTTGAGCTATTATAGAGGTAAAAATAATAGGTAATATAGATAACCAAAAATATACTCTTCTGTATGAACAAAAGAGCTCCAAATTCACCAACCAGCCCTTGCTTTCCTGAAAGTTCAAGTAAGAACAGAGACACAATCATACAACTCATGTTTCATTATACAAATTGTTTTGAATGCACAAGAGCAATAATAGGTACAATAAATACATAGAACTGGCTTGCAGCTTCATTTCCCAAACTAGCATTTTGCCAAAGTAGCATATTAAGGTTCAGCATATCTTGCTACCCATTGCAGACATATATTTTGATAGGAAATATTGTTGGGTGAAGTAAACAAAACCCGCTTAACACTTTCGGTGTTTCCCACAAGACCCTAAGAACTTGGTTTTCCCACTGAACACTAGAAACTTTTCCCTTAAACCCCCAAGGAGACGCTCCAAAGTACAGTGGGAAAAAACAAAAATATTGGGTGTCATGCATTGAAGATATGTTTTTATAGGAAATATTGTTATGAGCTTCCACCTCACTTAGCCAAATGAGAGCTATCAAGAGATAGGAGTGATGGGGTTCAACTGCTCTCATGTGACTACCATGGTGGGTTCACTATCTCTTGGCGGTTCATTTAGGAGAATGAGCTATTGTCTAAAAACATGATACTACTGAATTACTCCTTACATTTTACATTTTAAACAGGAGGGCCTCTCCAATCCACTCACTTCCCAAATCCTCGATTTCCCAGTCGAAGATGACATAAACTTCTTTGCTGATGACATCGCCCTCAGATACCTCATGCTGTCCAACTATGAGCAACAACAACATTATTGCCGTTGCTTCTTCTCCCATCACCACAACCACCGCCGCTGCTAGTTGCGAAAGTGAGGGTCCATTAACTGCTGCCAGCTGTGAAAGTGAAAGTCTGTGCTTTATCAGCGACGATGCCTCCTTCGATTTTGACCCAGCCACCATCTCCAGTCTCCTTGATGATTATGATCCACCTGATATAGCCAGTCACTACTACTACAACTGCTACCTATCAATTACCTGCAACATCAGTAAACAATGGGGTTCAGAACCAAGAGGAGCACAGTCAGTTGATACTTGCAGAGATGAACAGCGTGCAGGCTGGCCTATGGAATCTCCTGACTCGGTCATACCACCGGATATGGACACAGAAGTGAGGTCAGGGTGGGCCCGTGGCCATGTTATGCCTCTGAGACTAGTCAACAGATACAGACAATGCCTCCATTTATATGTCATTCCTAAGAGGTTCAACACTCAAACTCATGTTTATATGCAAGTTTGATTCAGACTAAAGAAAGAATGTAATGATTCTGATTTACTCCAAGAAAAATGATAATTGGTACTATAAACTTCCAACTATTTTTGTACTACAAGAACGAAAGTGTGGGGTGATTATTGATTCATAAATTTTGATAGCAATTTCAAAGAAAGGTCAACCCTACACTCTTGTTTCTTCTTATAGTACAAAAATAGTTTAGAGATTATTGTCCTACCCTACAACTTTTGTTTCTTGTTATATGGAGTTTATTGTCTAGTTGTCACTGAAATAATGATATATCAAACATATTGAGGATTTGAGAATTTGTGAACTATTGTAGTACATAAGTAGTTTAGAGTTTATGGTCTATCCTTAAACTAGTTGAGCTTCACCATCCACGAACTCATCAACTACTTTTCACATAAAAGAAAACCTTCCATAGCTCGTAGGCATTACGGTAAATCTTCTGATAGCGTTAACGATAAATCTCCGGATCACTCTCGCAATAAAAACAAAAAGTCTTTGTAGTGGCTACAAATAAAATGAAATTCAATTAAGTGCTTTGCGGGGTTGAATGCTAGTTATTAAAAAAGAAGATCAAATAGTAGTCACACTTCAAATAGAGAGGTGACAATAGTCAATTTTAAAGATTACACTGTGATCCCTTTCTCTTTATTTCTCTATCTCGAGTCCTGCCCTTTGGCTTTGATATTGGAGGGTCAATGCCCTTTGGTGAAAGGGAATAATAAGCTGTTGATAGGGATACTATTCTGAAATCACTGCTTTTGTGGTCTCATGCAAAGGGCAAATAACTTTAGAGGGATTGATGGGCATTAATTCCATTTTGATGATGAGGGGTTTGAGTCTTTGGTTGAAATGTGGTGGTCTCCCTCAACACCTCACTCTCGAACTTTCAAGTTTTAAGACTTTTGAAGACAAATATGCATTGGACCATAGAGTTGTTTGACTAGTTAGAGTTTAGGCTTATTAGTGGAATATAAATTGAGAATATTGAAGAAAATCCATCTGTGTTATCAAGATTTTGCAGCAAATGCTCAAGTTCATTTGACATGCAACCAACCTTTTAGAAAAAGGATGTGTAATCTAAGATAAAGAACTTTTGTTAGATCTTGAAGAATAGAAAATGTTCTATCAAATCTTAAGATAGTAAATGAGTGCTAATTCTAAAAGCTGAAATGATTTCTTACCGATTCAAATGTTGCAACCAAAGATGTGTTAGGTTTTTTTTTTTTTTTGCCTCTAATGTACATTAGGTTTTAGACTTTATTATAATATAATATAATCTCGTTCCTTGATTCTTGTGTATTTCCCTTCTTTGCTTTGTAAATATTAATTCTCTTTCGCTATTTAATAGACCTGGGGCCCATATCTTTTTATTTAAAAGAATATCAACTGAGCTTCTTCTGCCTCTGGTTTAGGTTTGAAAAGCAATTAGGCTAGGTACGAACCTAGGTAGCTAAAATGAATGTGGCTCCTTTTTAACTTTTCTACACCTTTTATGTTTCGAATTTGGAGAAGCAAAGTAGATTGGTACTAATCTTTGGTTGTGTTAAAAGGGTTACATTACTAGCCTGATTGACCTAAACATATGTTGCCTTTAGAGTTTGACCTAATAAAATAGGTTATATTTCCTAGAAACTACCTTTAAGATAGTTGAAAGTATCACAGCCTCTTGTCACTAAATGTCTTGCTAAAGAATGTCAACTATTAGATTTAGGCACGAATCTTGAAATCTAATGATCCAATGATTGTCATTATTTTGGTGCACATTTAATGCCATGGATCCGGGTGAACTTGATATTTTTCCTTAAGATAGGGTTATTTATAGAAACCACCTTTAATTGTCAATATATATATAAATCATCTTTTTAACCACCAATAGGTCCACTTTTAGGTTGATTTTTTTTTACGATTGACCCCTCCTAGCCTCTATTAAGGATCATCTCTCTAATATACTTGGTATTTGCCAACTAACATTGAAACCGAGAAATTTTGACTTAAAAGTAAGTCCGGAGGTTGATTCAGACAAAAACCTTTTAAAGATAATTTATTATATAAATTTATAAAAGATGGTTTCTATGGAATGATCCTATTTTAAAAATTGTTTCTAGGGGAAAACCTAATAAAATAGTTGACTTAACCTTAAACCTAAATTCTTACTGCTAGCTACTTCAACTCCAAGCCTTTAGGACCATCTACAACTTTAACTGATATAATATAATAAGTCTTGATTCCTGAATGTCCAAAATGAAGCCTCTTAAGCATTATTCTATACCAACATAACTCATGCAAAAGCTTAAATCCTATCAAAAATTGATCACTAATAGGATACACATATATATTTTAAAGATAAATTCATCCGAATGATATTACCACATGTTGGTACCCCAAAATATTTTTTATTAATCCCTATTCGAAAGTCAACATGAATTTAACATCACGCCAAAATAAGCCAATTCAGGGCCGAAGGGGATCTCTCTGCTCTCACAAGTGTTCGGCTACTATAGTAGTACTCTGATAGCAGAATCGATTTTCTGTAGGCCGATTGCTACGATGGTACGTGCAGCGGTCTGGGCGACCGCTCGGCGTTCGGACCTCTTTCTAGTCGTCTGCTGCAGTAACCAACTCGGTTGCTACGGTGAGCAGTCATCGATAGCGGGTGCTACTGACTTCGGCCGACGCGAAGGGCATCATTGAGCGTCTGCTGATGAACCGACTTCGGCTGCTCACGGTAACTCTGCCATCTTCTGATGTAGTGCTTCTGATGCCGTGAAGCCTTGGCGTCATTATTAGATCTGCCTACGGTGAAGCGGGCTCGGCCCCTTCTGATACCCCGAGCGACTGCTGCGATAACGGTCTTCTGATGTTCCTGCTATAATGGTTGGCTGCGCGTAACAGTCAAATCACAATTAATGGCTGTCTTTGGCAGCGGCTTTTGTATTCCATACCCATCAAATCAATGGTGACTCTCTCACACATAACGACATGTGTAAAACTAGTGCTAAAGTGACCAACTTGCCCCTCTCTCATTCCTAAAGAAGAAGAGATTCTCGGGCAAATGGGACGCTTCTCCCTAGCTCTTCATTTAAGAACTCTTCTTTCATTTTCCACTCAAGCTCAAAACACCAACGATGCGTCGAGGTACAATGGAGGAGCCAAGCCCCGTCCTCTCCGAGCTTCTACGTGCGGGGGAAGAACACCAACTTCGAGCTAGGTATTGGGGAGAGCGGATCCACGTCATCTTCAACCTCAAGCTAAGCTCACACCGAGAGATTAGTGATGTGATTATATACATCAACACCACAATATGATTGATGTTTTAATTTCTTCGTACACTTTCCCTTTTCTCATATATGAACTCAAATATTTTTCTCTCCCATCTCTGATTATTGAAAAAAGGCTAAATATCAGAAAACGCCCTTAACTTTGGACAATTATCGGAAGCCCCTTAACTTTCAAAATATCGAAAACCTCCTTAAGTATTGGGATTATCACAAAACCCCTCTAACTTTTAGATTTTATCAGAAAACCCCTTTAACTTTTAGATTTTATTAGAAAACCCCTACATGAGGGGGTTTTACGATAAAATTTCAATAAAGGGGTTTTCTCTTATTATAAAGTTAAGGGGGTGTTCTGATAATCATCCAAAGTTAAGGGGTTTTTGATATTTAATAAATAAATTTTATGACCGCGAATTTTGTCTCAATTAGCTGAGGGCATAACAGTAATTTCAGCGTCCCTTCAAATGACTTGCTGTTGTTACCGTTGTTCCCGCGAGATCAAAAACAGAACGACACCAAAATAGGAGGAATCCGACGTGGCTAACGGAAAACTAACTCCGTTTGCTCCCATGGACTGATCTCTGGCTCCCCGTTGGGCTCGGTGATGCACTAGATGCAACGGTAGCTAACGGACGTTATGTATTAACGGCTGTTGGCGTACGAGGTGACGGCCGTTAAAACTGTCGTTCTATTCCTACGCTGTGAGATCTCTGTTTTCGGCATTCCTCCGTGTTATTCTACTCTCTCTATATATACACTAGCCGTTAGTTGTTTTTCTCCTTAAAAACTTTATTTTATTTTTCTTCATTAGATCGAAGAAAATATTTTTCTTTTCTGTTTCCTTTTCGTTTTCCCACAGGATCAGTTGAAGGAGGAAGAAGAGAATTGAGAGCAGCTCTATATGATGGTAAGCTTCCTACTCTTGGAAAATTTTCTTCATTTTTTTCATTAGGTTTGTTTTCCTTACCAAAGATTGGGGCTTTGAGCTGATTTTTATATAGTAACGATAATCATTCGAGCAAAATAAATACATGCGTGCATTCACATTGATGATTAATTTTCTTTTGCATGAAAGGCCAAGGCTATATTTTTTTTTGTTTGTCTACTCGTTCGTCTTCTTTATGTTGGAGGCAAATTTGTAGAACATGAGTTTTTTTAATATCATATATAATTTAAATATTTATGAGTTTCCTATGGCAAATGTACCATTTTGTCAACTATTTCAAATATTTTCTCTTTTATTTTGAACAAAAATCTTAAACGACAAAAATTCCATTATCTATAAGCATCCGAATATAAAAGAACTTTTACGTATTTAGCTTCTAATTGTCCGTCATTTCAATCTGCTTCCAATCAACTCCTTTAATTTCAAAAGCAAAGTTTGACCCCGGGATCGATTCTCATACTACAACGACGTGCATGCATGCATTTCTTCTCTTTTATTATATACATGTCCCTTTCTAAAACTTTAGACAAAATGCTTTCCGGCTAATAATTAAATCCTATTTAGGCTTACCAATAACTCTACAATGTTCTCTTCACTTGGTGACCAACAATTAGAATATAAATTCTATCGCAACACTTTATAGATGAGAAGTATTCTAATGCTTATCAATTTGAAGGTTTAGATGTCAATAATTCGTCTATCTTTTGTGATGACATTGATATCTCAAGCCTCCACCAAATTAGAGTCTTAGCATAGATAAATATTCTGATAGAATTTCTATCCAATATAATTAAGCATCAAGAGCAACAAACTTATCAGTTGGCTTTTGTTACAAGGTACTCAAGGATATGTCCTCCCCCTTCGATATTCTCTCTCTTTCATTTTATCCACAGCTATTGGGAATATATTTGAGCTATTATAGAGGTAAAAAATAATAGGTAATATAGATAACCAAAAATATACTCTTCTGTATGAACAAAAGAGCTCCAAATTCACCAACCAGCCCTTGCTTTCCTGAAAGTTCAAGTAAGAACAGAGACACAATCATACAACTCATGTTTCATTATACAAATTGTTTTGAATGCACAAGAGCAATAATAGGTACAATAAATACATAGAACTGGCTTGCAGCTTCATTTCCCAAACTAGCATTTTGCCAAAGTAGCATATTAAGGTTCAGCATATCTTGCTACCCATTGCAGACATATATTTTGATAGGAAATATTGTTGGGTGAAGTAAACAAAACCCGCTTAACACTTTCGGTGTTTCCCACAAGACCCTAAGAACTTGGTTTTTCCCACTGAACACTAGAAACTTTTCCCTTAAACCCCAAGGAGACGCTCCAAAGTACAGTGGGAAAAAACAAAAATATTGGGTGTCATGCATTGAAGATATGTTTTTTATAGGAAATATTGTTATGAGCTTCCACCTCACTTAGCCAAATGAGAGCTATCAAGAGATAGGAGTGATGGGGTTCAACTGCTCTCATGTGACTACCATGGTGGGTTCACTATCTCTTGGCGGTTCATTTAGGAGAATGAGCTATTGTCTAAAACATGATACTACTGAATTACTCCTTACATTTTACATTTTAAACAGGAGGGCCTCTCCAATCCACTCACTTCCCAAATCCTCGATTTCCCAGTCGAAGATGACATAAACTTCTTTGCTGATGACATACCCTCAGATACCTCATGCTGTCCAACTATGAGCAACAACAACATTATTGCCGTTGCTTCTTCTCCCATCACCACAACCACCGCTGCTAGTTGCGAAAGTGAGGGTCCATTAACTGCTGCCAGCTGTGAAAGTGAAAGTCTGTGCTTTATCAGCGGCGATGCCTCCTTCGATTTTGACCCAGCCACCATCTCCAGTCTCCTTGATGATTATGATCCACCTGATATAGCGCCAGTCACTACTACTACAACTGCTACCTATCAATTACCTGCAACATCAGTAAACAATGGGGTTCAGAACCAAGAGGAGCACAGTCAGTTGATACTTGCAGAGATGAACAGCGTGCAGGCTGGCCTATGGAATCTCCTGACTCGGTCATACCACGGATATGGACACAGAAGTGAGGTCAGGGTGGGCCCGTGGCCATGTTATGCCTCTGAGACTAGTCAACAGATACAGACAATGCCTCCATTGATGGGGTATGTGGGACTAAACACATTACCTACATGTACATTTTTGGATGCGGATTAGTCAGTAGATACCAAGCGATGAGTGGTGGCGATGGGCAGATGGGGCTCTTTCATGGGAGAACAATGGCGGGTGCAGAGGCTGGAACGGGAGCAGAAGGTGGAGGATTTGGAAGCATCTACGATCTGGAATCTACTCAGAGGGTGTACAATTCACTTGATATGCAGGTAATGGTGGAAAACTAAAACAGAGGACTAAAAGGGTAAACTCCCTAAACTTTGAATATTTGTACAGGACCTTTCTAAACTTTATAAATTAGATAAAATCCCTGAACTTTCAAAATTATAAAAAATGTCCCAAACTACTGGAAATTGTTATAAGCGGCATTAATCTGAAGGGTAAAAGGTCTAAACCACCCTTATGAATATCTATCAACCCTAACCCAAAACCTATTCCAGTAAAAGTAAAGAGTACACCAAGGGCAAATCATACAAAACATGCATGCTAGGTTGGCAGGCATGCACTTGCTCATCCTAATTGAATATTGCATTTCCATCCTTATAAATCTATCTGGATGAATATTAGTCATGAACCAGTCTCCTAACTTGGAATTGAATTAGTCATGACCTTGTCATACAAATTAGTACATATGCATTTTTCTTAATATACAAAAGGCAACATATTTCTCCTAGAATAATGATTATTCATCTAATGCATCTTCCATCATTCGTGTTATCAGACTTGGTAGCTAATCTAGAAAATGTAATAAAGTAGACATGCACTGAATTTGTTTTCTTTAAACGAAGGTAATGGGCGATTACAAAAATCTGGTAGCGGATGCAACAGCAACCACACCACATTGTCCACATCTGACATTGCGCCGTTGGATGATTCTACATTGAAAGTTGGTCGCCTTTCACCTGAGGAGAGGAAGGAAAAGATCCACAGGTATTTGAAGAAGAGAAGCGAACGAAATTTCAACAAGAAGATCAAGGTAAGAATATGAAATTCCTCATTCCTATAAAGAGAAGTTAATTATTTGATCCTTACTTCAATATTAACTGGATAGCAGATTAACAATTACACAAGCATAAAGAAGGAAAATAATAACATGCCCAATATTTTAATGCATCATCATCCCAGATTCCCAGTAAATCAAAGAGTCAAAACCAATTACCTAGACCTAATATCAATAGCAAAGTCCTCATAGAAACAACACCATAACAATGTGTATATAATGTATAATAACTAAAAGTTAGCTAATAATGTGACGGAAATGACCATAAATAGTTTGACAGGTCAGATTTAGGTAAGAAATCAATCATAAAGCCACATAGAAATTCTTCTGCATACAACTTACAGCTGAAAACATTTTCCGTGGCTTAACCTTAACAATAATGCATACATGATAGTTTTACGTGCACCATTGGTCCGTTGCCACGACTGTATTTCTCAAAGGATCCCGTAAAATAAAATATAACATATGCACACAAGGTGATACAAATGAAGTTCTAATTTGCTAGTAGTTTGTTAATATGTTTATCTTTTTCATGTTTTAAAAAAAAAAAAGAGAAACACATGATATTCACCTTATCACCAAAGAACTAACTTACAACAACAGCATAATGCAGCTTTTGCCACTCAGTGCACACAGGATAAGGTAGATACTATAATAGCAGTTGAAAGTTGCAGCTGTCAGTCACTGTATTGATTAGATAATACTATAACAGAATGAATACAATTTAAAACTATAACTCAGAAACTATCTCATTTCATGATTTCACAATTAAAGGTAAACAAAACATAATATCCATGTAGTGTGTTAAGAAAAGTCAGTCTTAAAAGAACAAAGAACATGAAGCATAAGCATACATGTGAATTATATGAAATGAGACCGAGATTTTTGCCCTTATAGAAACATTGTACATACCTCTTGTAATTTCAAGATGTATGTATCCACATGATATCATTCGCTAACATGCAAGATCAACGGATAAAATGACAGTATGCATGTCGGAAAACTTTGGCTGATAGCCGCCTCGAGTCGAGGGAGATTCGCAAAGAATGATGAACATGGAGAAGGATCGACCAGAACAAGTTCCAGCAATCATGAGTATTTGGATGAGGGAGAAGTAAGTTCTCCAGTTGATTGATTCATTCTTTCAGCAAATATCTGTCAAAGCAGACAATTTTCCACTTTACTTCCTTTATGTGTCAAAATCTGAGCTAATTCACAGTAAGAAAGTAGTTGATCGTAATTCCTCTTAGAATGAAATATATTTTACAGGTTTGAGTGCAACTTGGCGGTTTTTTTGTGTAGGTGGCGGTAATCAAGGAAGAAGACGATATACTAAACTCCTCAGATATATTCTCACAAATCAACGGCGTTAATTCCTTCAACTATAACTACACTATTGAGTCCTGGATATAACTGACAGCAACATGAGTTATAAATCTTTTTTTTTCCCTCCCTTTTTTCCTTCCTCCTCATTTTTTCCAAGAAAAAAAATATGCAGCCATTCTGCAACAGTTACAAACCTTGTTCCATTCAATAAAATGAATGGCTTGAAGATTATTGTTTCTGTGTAATGTGTATATCCTACATCTTTGAAATAGTAAGGAACTTTTTTTCTTCCATTTTTTTCCATTCTGTGGATGATGTCTAAAGTCATATGTTGAGCCATTCATTAAATAAAATAACGTTGTTCAACCTCAACAGAAAATCAAAAGGATATTATTTTAATTTTTAAGTCAACGTGAAAGATTTCATATGGCGACATAATAGAAAAGGATCTTAAAGAAACCATAAAAAAGTATAGATGTTTACTTTTCCCTGTTATCACTTTGCCAGATGCAACAGAAAAAGGAAAAATCTTATGCATCTATAACAGCTAGGGGAGCCTTTCCGTTATAAATAAGAGAAAATCAAAGACGGTTAAGGAAACCAAGGCCCTAAGCGAACATTATTTCTCTATGACATAATTTGTAAACTTTCCTATTAAACCACTGTCTAAAGAACTAAATCCCTTCTTTGACAGGCAACAACTTTATGCCTCGGCCTGTTCAGTAAACTAGGTTACAAGCTATGATGTATGGCCCAGTCAACTATACTGTGAATTTAAATTTTCATATAGATCCATTTGGCTAATTTTATGATAAATCAAACACTACATACAAACAACAATAGAGTAGACCCTAGCATACAGATATGGACATGCTGGCATGGACACGATTCACCCACATGGAGACAATTTCAAAACGCCTAGGTGATAAGTGTCACTGAACTGCTTAAGTTTCTTACCGTATAGCTTGTATGGGAACAAGTGCAAGTGGTAACAAAGTTGTGAGTAGTTTGCAGAGAAGTGAAATTAAAGTTCAGCATTTTGAGGTTTTCTATGCTCAGTTGGCAGCATAGGCCTGCAAATGTGTTTCTAAGATATAACTGTTGCAGGCGACAAAAGCTGACTATTGAAAGGCAGTAAAGGAACACAAAAGAAAAACAAAACAAAACAAAAACAAAAACAAAAACAAAGAAAAAACAAAACAAAACAAAAGCAAAAATACCCAATGGTCAAAAGAATGGAGCCTGTGAAAGAAACAGTTGATATCAGTTGCATATTTCAAATTATGGCAAGACCATTATATAAAAGAAGAAAACATTATTGTAGACGATTTGTCACATAAGAAATGAACATTGCCCATGAAACTGTCAATGGAGGAGCCAAGCCTCCCCTCACGAGCTTCTACTGCAGGGAAGAACAACTCAGAGCTAGGTATTCGGGGAGAGAGCGGATCCCTGTCATCTTCAACCTCAAGCTAAGCTCACACCGAGATTAGTGACTGTGATTATATACATCAACACCACAATATGATTGATGTTTTAATTTCTTCGTACACTTTCCCTTTTCTCATATATGAACTCAAATATTTTTCTCTCCCATCTCTGATTATTGAAAAAAGGCTAAATATCGAAAACCGCCCTTAACTTTGGACAATTATCGAAAGCCCCTTAACTTTCAAAATATCGTAAAACCTCCTTAAGTATTGGGATTATCACAAACCCCCTCTAACTTTTAGATTTTATCAAAACCCCCTTTAACTTTTAGATTTTATTAGAAAACCCCTACATGAGGGGTTTTACGATAAAATCTCAAAATTAAGGGAGTTCGATAGCTAAACTTAAGGGGGTTTCTAATATTTTCAAAGTTAGGGGGTGTTCTGATAATCATCCAAAGTTAAGGGTTTTATGATATTTAGCCAAATAAATTTTATGACCGCGAATTTTGTCTCAATTAGCTGAGGGCATAACAGTAATTTCAGCGTCCCTTCAAATGACTTGCTGTTGTTACCGTTGTTCCCGCGAGATCAAAAACAGAACGACACCAAAATAGGAGGAATCCGACGTGGCTAACGGAAAACTAACTCCGTTTTCCCATGGACTGATCTCTGGCTCCCCGTTGGGCTCGGTGATGCACTAGATGCAACGGTAGCTAACGGACGTTATGTATTAACGGCTGTTGGCGTACGAGGTGACGGCCGTTAAAACTGTCGTTCTATTCCTACGCTGTGAGATCTCTGTTTTCGGCATTCCTCCGTGTTATTCTACTCTCTCTATATATACACTAGCCGTTAGTTGTTTTTTCTCCTTAAAACTTTATTTTATTTTTCTTCATTAGATCGAAGAAAATATTTTTCTTTTCTGTTTCCTTTTTCGTTTTCCCACAGGATCAGTTGAAGGAGGAAGAAGAGAATTGAGAGCAGCTCTATATGATGGTAAGCTTCCTACTCTTGAAAAATTTTCTTTTTTTTTCATTAGGTTTGTTTTCCTTACCAAAGATTGGGGCTTTGAGCTGATTTTTATATAGTAACGATAATCATTCGAGCAAAATAAATACATGCGTGCATTCACATTGATGATTAATTTTCTTTTGCATGAAAGGCCAAGGCTATATTTTTTGTTTGTCTACTCGTTCGTCTTCTTTATGTTGGAGGCAAATTTGTAGAACATGAGTTTTTTAATATCATATATAATTTAAATATTTATGAGTTTCCTATGGCAAATGTACCATTTTGTCAACTATTTCAAATATTTTCTTTTATTTTGAACAAAAATCTTAAACGACAAAATTCCATTATCTATAAGCATCCGAATATAAAAGAACTTTTACGTATTTAGCTTCTAATTGTCCGTCATTTCAATCTGCTTCCAATCAACTCCTTTAATTTCAAAAGCAAAGTTTGACCCGGATCGATTCTCATACTACAACGACGTGCATGCATGCATTTCTTCTCTTTATTATATACATGTCCCTTTCTAAAACTTTAGACAAAATGCTTTCCGGCTAATAATTAAATCCTATTTAGGCTTACCAATAACTCTACAATGTTCTCTTCACTTGGTGACCAACAATTAGAATATAAATTCTATCGCAACACTTTATAGATGAGAAGTATTCTAATGCTTATCAATTTGAAGGTTTAGATGTCAATAATTCGTCTATCTTTTGTGATGACATTGATATCTCAAGCCTCCACCAAATTAGAGTCTTAGCATAGATAAATATTCTGATAGAATTTCTATCCAATATAATTAAGCATCAAGAGCAACAAACTTATCAGTTGGCTTTTGTTACAAGGTACTCAAGGATATGTCCTCCCTTCGATATCTCTCTCTTTCATTTTATCCACAGCTATTGGGAATATATTTGAGCTATTATAGAGGTAAAAATAATAGGTAATATAGATAACCAAAAATATACTCTTCTGTATGAACAAAAGAGCTCCAAATTCACCAACCAGCCCTTGCTTTCCTGAAAGTTCAAGTAAGAACAGAGACACAATCATACAACTCATGTTTCATTATACAAATTGTTTTGAATGCACAAGAGCAATAATAGGTACAATAAATACATAGAACTGGCTTGCAGCTTCATTTCCCAAACTAGCATTTTGCCAAAGTAGCATATTAAGGTTCAGCATATCTTGCTACCCATTGCAGACATATATTTTGATAGGAAATATTGTTGGGTGAAGTAAACAAACCCCGCTTAACACTTTCGGTGTTTCCCACAAGACCCTAAGAAGTTTTTCCCACTGAACACTAGAAACTTTTCCCGCTTAAAACCCCAAGGAGACGCTCCAAAGTACAGTGGGAAAAACAAAATATTGTGTTATTTCCACCCCACCACAAAGAGATGTCCAAACCACCAATCCTCATGTGACTACAGTGGGTTTTAGAGTTCGGAAAACATGATACTACTGAATTACCTTACATTTTACATTTTAAACAGGAGGGCCTCTCCAATCCACTCACTTCCCAAATCCTCGATTTCCCAGTCGAAGATGACATAAACTTCTTTGCTGATGACACGCCTCAGATACCTCATGCTGTCCAACTATGAGCAACAACAACATTATTGCCGTTGCTTCTTCTTCTCCCATCAAGCAAAAGTGAGGGTCCATTAACTGCTGCCAGCTGTGAAAGTGAAAGTCTGTGCTTTATCAGCATGCTCCTTCGCCGATTTTGCCACCATCTCCAGTCTCCTTGATGATTATGATCCACCTGATATAACGCCAGTCACTACTACTACAACTGCTACCTATCAATTACCTGCAACATCAGTAAACAATGGGGTTCAGAACCAAGAGGAGCACAGTCAGTTGATACTTGCAGAGATGAACAGCGCTGCAGGCTGGCCTATGGAATCTCCTGACTCGGTCATACCACCGGATATGGACACAGAAGTGAGGTCAGGTGGGCCCATGTTATGCCTCTGAGACTAGTCAACAGATACAGACAATGCCTCCATTGATGGGGTATGTGGGACTAAACACATTACCTACATGTACATTTTTGATGCGGATTAGTCAGTAGATACCAAGCGATGAGTGGTGGCGATGGGCAGATGGGGCTCTTTCATGGGAGAACAATGCGGGTGCAGAGGCTGGAACGGAGCAGAAGGTGGAGGATTTGGAAGCATCTACGATCTGGAATCTACTCAGAGGGTGTACAATTCACTTGA
Source organism: Asparagus setaceus (assembly GCA_012295165.1). Classification (NCBI taxonomy): domain Eukaryota; kingdom Viridiplantae; phylum Streptophyta; class Magnoliopsida; order Asparagales; family Asparagaceae; genus Asparagus; species Asparagus setaceus. The sequence continues at coordinate 1,851,301 of CM022701.1, read as the reverse complement.
TATGCAGGTAATGGTGGAAAACTAAAACAGAGGACTAAAAGGGTAAACTCCTAAACTTTGAATATTTGTACAGGACCTTTCTAAACTTTATAAATTAGATAAAATCCCTGAACTTTCAAAATTATAAAAAATGTCCCAAACTACTGGAAATTGTTATAAACGGCATTAATCTGAAGGGTAAAAGGTCTAAACCACCCTTATGAATATCTATCAACCCTAACCCAAAACCTATTCCAGTAAAAGTAAAGAGTACACCAAGGGCAAATCATACAAAACATGCCGCATGGGTTGGCAGGCATGCACTTGCTCATCCTAATTGAATATTGCATTTCCATCCTTATAAATCTATCTGGATGAATATTAGTCATGAACCAGTCTCCTAACTTGGAATTGAATTAGTCATGACCTTGTCATACAAATTAGTACATATGCATTTTTTTAATATACAAAGGCAACATATTTCTCCTAGAATAATGATTATTCATCTAATGCATCTTCCATCATTCGTGTTATCAGACTTGGTAGCTAATCTAGAAAATGTAATAAAGTAGACATGCACTGAATTTGTTTTCTTTAAACGAAGGTAATGGGCGATTACAAAAATCTGGTAGACGGATGCAACAGCAACCACACCACATTGTCCACATCTGACATTGCCGTTGGATGATTCTACATTGAAAGTTGGTCCTTTCACCTGAGGAGAGGAAGGAAAAGATCCACAGGTATTTGAAGAAGAGAAGGAACGAAATTTCAACAAGAAGATCAAGGTAAGAATATGAAATTCCTCATTCCTATAAAGAGAAGTTAATTATTTGATCCTTACTTCAATATTAACTGGATAGCAGATTAACAATTACACAAGCATAAAGAAGGAAAATAATAACATGCCCAATATTTTAATGCATCATCATCCCAGATTCCCAGTAAATCAAAGAGTCAAAACCAATTACCTAGACCTAATATCAATAGCAAAGTCCTCATAGAAACAACACCATAACAATGTGTATATAATGTATAATAACTAAAAGTTAGCTAATAATGTGACGGAAATGACCATAAATAGTTTGACAGGTCAGATTTAGGTAAGAAATCAATCATAAAGCCACATAGAAATTCTTCTGCATACAACTTACAGCTGAAAACATTTTCCGTGGCTTAACCTTAACAATAATGCATACATGATAGTTTACGTGCACCATTGGTCCGTTGCCACCGACTGTATTTCTCAAAGGATCCCAAAATAAAATATAACATATGCACACAAGGTGATACAAATGAAGTTCTAATTTGCTAGTAGTTTGTTAATATGTTTATTTCATGTTTTAAAAAAAAAAGAGAAACACATGATATTCACCTTATCACCAAAGAACTAACTTACAACAACAGCATAATGCAGCTTTTGCCACTCAGTGCACACAGGATAAGGTAGATACTATAATAGCAGTTGAAAGTTGCAGCTGTCAGTCACTGTATTGATTAGATAATACTATAACAGAATGAATACAATTTAAAACTATAACTCAGAAACTATCTCATTTCATGATTTCACAATTAAAGGTAAACAAAACATAATATCCATGTAGTGTGTTAAGAAAAGTCAGTCTTAAAAGAACAAAGAACATGAAGCATAAGCATACATGTGAATTATATGAAATGAGACCGAGATTTTTGCCCTTATAGAAACATTGTACATACCTCTTGTAATTTCAAGATGTATGTATCCACATGATATCATTCGCTAACATGCAAGATCAACGGATAAAATGACAGTATGCATGTCGGAAAACTTTGGCTGATAGCCGCCTCGAGTCCGAGGGAGATTCGAAAGAATGATGAACATGGAGAAGGATCGACCAGAACAAGTTCCAGCAATCATGAGTATTTGGATGAGGGAGAAGTAAGTTCTCCAGTTGATTGATTCATTCTTTCAGCAAATATCTGTCAAAGCAGACAATTTTCCACTTTACTTCCTTTATGTGTCAAAATCTGAGCTAATTCACAGTAAGAAAGTAGTTGATCGTAATTCCTCTTAGAATGAAATATATTTTACAGGTTTGAGTGCAACTTGGCGGTTTTTTTGTGTAGGTGGCGGTAATCAAGGAAGAAGACGATATACTAAACTCCTCAGATATATTCTCACAAATCAACGGCGTTAATTCCTTCAACTATAACTACACTATTGAGTCCTGGATATAACTGACAGCAACATGAGTTATAAATCTTTTTTTCCTCCCTTTTTCCTTCCTCCTCATTTTTCCAAGAAAAAAATATGCAGCCATTCTGCAACAGTTACAAACCTTGTTCCATTCAATAAAATGAATGGCTTGAAGATTATTGTTTCTGTGTAATGTGTATATCCTACATCTTTGAAATAGTAAGGAACTTTTTTTCTTCCATTTTTTTCCATTCTGTGGATGATGTCTAAAGTCATATGTTGAGCCATTCATTAAATAAAATAACGTTGTTCAACCTCAACAGAAAATCAAAAGGATATTATTTTAATTTTTAAGTCAACGTGAAAGATTTCATATGGCGACATAATAGAAAAGGATCTTAAAGAAACCATAAAAAGTATAGATGTTTACTTTTCCTGTTATCACTTTGCCAGATGCAACAGAAAAAGGAAAAATCTTATGCATCTATAACAGCTAGGGGAGCCTTTCCGTTATAAATAAGAGAAAATCAAAGACGGTTAAGGAAACCAAGGCCCTAAGCGAACATTATTTCTCTATGACATAATTTGTAAACTTTCCTATTAAACCACTGTCTAAAGAACTAAATCCCTTCTTTGACAGGCAACAACTTTATGCCTCGGCCTGTTCAGTAAACTAGGTTACAAGCTATGATGTATGGCCCAGTCAACTATACTGTGAATTTAAATTTTCATATAGATCCATTTGGCTAATTTTATGATAAATCAAACACTACATACAAACAACAATAGAGTAGACCCTAGCATACAGATATGGACATGCTGGCATGGACACGATTCACCCACATGGAGACAATTTCAAAACGCCTAGGTGATAAGTGTCACTGAACTGCTTAAGTTTCTTACCGTATAGCTTGTATCGGGAACAAGTGCAAGTGGTAACAAAGTTGTGAGTAGTTTGCAGAGAAGTGAAATTAAAGTTCAGCATTTTGAGGTTTTCTATGCTCAGTTGGCAGCATAGGCCTGCAAATGTGTTTCTAAGATATAACTGTTGCAGGCAAAGCTGACTATTGAAAGGCAGTAAAGGAACACAAAAAGAAAAACAAAAACAAAACAAAAACAAAAACAAAAACAAAAACAAAAACAAAACAAAAACAAAACAAAAACAAAAACAAAACAAAAGCAAAAATACCCAATGGTCAAAAGAATGGAGCCTGTGAAAGAAACAGTTGATATCAGTTGCATATTTCAAATTATGGCAAGACCGCAGATATAAAAGAAGAAAACATTATTGTAGACGATTTGTCACATAAGAAATGAACATTGCCCATGACGAACTGTCAAAGAGGATGGTTTATGCAGGGCGTGATGGAAGATGTATAGTGTGGATTCTTATTTAACAGTGCCTGACTATTCATCAAGCATTAGATGGCTAATCAGTAGCAGTTGGCTATATACAGAGATATTTGTTGGAAATTAATGTAAGAATCCCTTGATACTAGTGATAATTGGGAATATGTCACTAATAAGAGGTGAGAGGAGGGATCAACAAGTGAGAAGTTGGGCTGGGCATGATTGTTCAGGGACATCATCTACCTGAGATCTCATGAGATTATGACAAATGACAATATCGAAAACCTCCTTAAGTATTGGGATTATCACAAAACCCCCCTCTAACTTTTAGATTTTATCAGAAAACCCCCCTTTAACTTTTAGATTTTATTAGAAAACCCCCTTACATGAGGGGGGTTTTCTGATAAAATCTCAAAATTAAGGGGAGTTTTCTGATAGCCCCTAAACTTAAGGGGGGTTTTCTAATATTTTCAAAGTTAAGGGGGGTGTTCTGATAATCATCCAAAGTTAAGGGGGTTTTATGATATTTAGCCAAATAAATTTTATGACCGCGAATTTTGTCTCAATTAGCTGAGGGCATAACAGTAATTTCAGCGTCCCTTCAAATGACTTGCTGTTGTTACCGTTGTTCCCGCGAGATCAAAAAACAGAACGACACCAAAAATAGGAGGAATCCGACGTGGCTAACGGAAAACTAACTCCGTTTGCTCCCATGGACTGATCTCTGGCTCCCCGTTGGGCTCGGTGATGCACTAGATGCAACGGTAGCTAACGGACGTTATGTATTAACGGCTGTTGGCGTACGAGGTGACGGCCGTTAAAACTGTCGTTCTATTCCTACGCTGTGAGAGATCTCTGTTTTCGGCATTCCTCCGTGTTATTCTACTCTCTCTATATATACACTAGCCGTTAGTTGTTTTTTTTCTCCCTTAAAAAAACTTTATTTTATTTTTTCTTCATTAGATCGAAGAAAATATTTTTCTTTTTCTGTTTCCTTTTTCGTTTTCCCACAGGATCAGTTGAAGGAGGAAGAAGAGAATTGAGAGCAGCTCTATATGATGGTAAGCTTCCTACTCTTGGAAAATTTTCTTCATTTTTTTTCATTAGGTTTGTTTTCCCTTACCAAAGATTGGGGCTTTGAGCTGATTTTTATATAGTAACGATAATCATTCGAGCAAAAATAAATACATGCGTGCATTCACATTGATGATTAATTTTCTTTTGCATGAAAGGCCAAGGCTATATTTTTTTTGTTTGTCTACTCGTTCGTCTTCTTTATGTTGGAGGCAAATTTGTAGAACATGAGTTTTTAATATCATATATAATTTAAATATTTATGAGTTTCCTATGGCAAATGTACCATTTTGTCAACTATTTCAAATATTTTTCTTTTATTTTGAACAAAATCTTAAACGACAAAAATTCCATTATCTATAAGCATCCGAATATAAAAGAACTTTTACGTATTTAGCTTCTAATTGTCCGTCATTTCAATCTGCTTCCAATCAACTCCTTTAATTTCAAAAGCAAAGTTTGACCCGGGATCGATTCTCATACTACAACGACGTGCATGCATGCATTTCTTCTCTTTATTATATACATGTCCCTTTCTAAAACTTTAGACAAAATGCTTTCCGGCTAATAATTAAATCCTATTTAGGCTTACCAATAACTCTACAATGTTCTCTTCACTTGGTGACCAACAATTAGAATATAAATTCTATCGCAACACTTTATAGATGAGAAGTATTCTAATGCTTATCAATTTGAAGGTTTAGATGTCAATAATTCGTCTATCTTTTGTGATGACATTGATATCTCAAGCCTCCACCAAATTAGAGTCTTAGCATAGATAAATATTCTGATAGAATTTCTATCCAATATAATTAAGCATCAAGAGCAACAAACTTATCAGTTGGCTTTTGTTACAAGGTACTCAAGGATATGTCCTCCCCCTTCGATATTCTCTCTCTTTCATTTTATCCACAGCTATTGGGAATATATTTGAGCTATTATAGAGGTAAAAATAATAGGTAATATAGATAACCAAAAATATACTCTTCTGTATGAACAAAAGAGCTCCAAATTCACCAACCAGCCCTTGCTTTCCTGAAAGTTCAAGTAAGAACAGAGACACAATCATACAACTCATGTTTCATTATACAAATTGTTTTGAATGCACAAGAGCAATAATAGGTACAATAAATACATAGAACTGGCTTGCAGCTTCATTTCCCAAACTAGCATTTTGCCAAAGTAGCATATTAAGGTTCAGCATATCTTGCTACCCATTGCAGACATATATTTTGATAGGAAATATTGTTGGGTGAAGTAAACAAAACCCCGCTTAACACTTTCGGGTGTTTCCCACAAGACCCCTAAGAACTTGGTTTTTCCCACTGAACACTAGAAACTTTTCCCGCTTAAACCCCCAAGGAGACGCTCCAAAGTACAGTGGGAAAAAAACAAAAATATTGGGTGTCATGCATTGAAGATATGTTTTTTATAGGAAATATTGTTATGAGCTTCCACCTCACTTAGCCAAATGAGAGCTATCAAGAGATAGGAGTGATGGGGTTCAACTGCTCTCATGTGACTACCATGGTGGGTTCACTATCTCTTGGCGGTTCATTTAGGAGAATGAGCTATTGTCTAAAAACATGATACTACTGAATTACTCCTTACATTTTACATTTTAAACAGGAGGGCCTCTCCAATCCACTCACTTCCCAAATCCTCGATTTCCCAGTCGAAGATGACATAAACTTCTTTGCTGATGACATACGCCCCTCAGATACCTCATGCTGTCCAACTATGAGCAACAACAACATTATTGCCGTTGCTTCTTCTCCCATCACCACAACCACCGCCGCTGCTAGTTGCGAAAGTGAGGGTCCATTAACTGCTGCCAGCTGTGAAAGTGAAAGTCTGTGCTTTATCAGCGACGATGCCTCCTTCGATTTTGACCCAGCCACCATCTCCAGTCTCCTTGATGATTATGATCCACCTGATATAACGCCAGTCACTACTACTACAACTGCTACCTATCAATTACCTGCAACATCAGTAAACAATGGGGTTCAGAACCAAGAGGAGCACAGTCAGTTGATACTTGCAGAGATGAACACGCGTGCAGGCTGGCCTATGGAATCTCCTGACTCGGTCATACCACCGGATATGGACACAGAAGTGAGGTCAGGGTGGGCCCCGTGGCCATGTTATGCCTCTGAGACTAGTCAACAGATACAGACAATGCCTCCATTGATGGGGTATGTGGGACTAAACACATTACCTACATGTACATTTTTGGATGCGGATTAGTCAGTAGATACCAAGCGATGAGTGGTGGCGATGGGCAGATGGGGCTCTTTCATGGGAGAACAATGGCGGGTGCAGAGGCTGGAACGGGAGCAGAAGGTGGAGGATTTGGAAGCATCTACGATCTGGAATCTACTCAGAGGGTGTACAATTCACTTGATATGCAGGTAATGGTGGAAAACTAAAACAGAGGACTAAAAGGGTAAACTCCCTAAACTTTGAATATTTGTACAGGACCTTTCTAAACTTTATAAATTAGATAAAATCCCTGAACTTTCAAAATTATAAAAAAATGTCCCAAACTACTGGAAATTGTTATAAACGGCATTAATCTGAAGGGTAAAAGGTCTAAACCACCCTTATGAATATCTATCAACCCTAACCCAAAAACCTATTCCAGTAAAAGTAAAGAGTACACCAAGGGCAAATCATACAAAACATGCCGCATGCTAGGTTGGCAGGCATGCACTTGCTCATCCTAATTGAATATTGCATTTCCATCCTTATAAATCTATCTGGATGAATATTAGTCATGAACCAGTCTCCTAACTTGGAATTGAATTAGTCATGACCTTGTCATACAAATTAGTACATATGCATTTTTCTTAATATACAAAAGGCAACATATTTCTCCTAGAATAATGATTATTCATCTAATGCATCTTCCATCATTCGTGTTATCAGACTTGGTAGCTAATCTAGAAAATGTAATAAAGTAGACATGCACTGAATTTGTTTTCTTTAAACGAAGGTAATGGGCGATTACAAAAATCTGGTAGACGGATGCAACAGCAACCACACCACATTGTCCACATCTGACATTGCGCCGTTGGATGATTCTACATTGAAAGTTGGTCGCCTTTCACCTGAGGAGAGGAAGGAAAAGATCCACAGGTATTTGAAGAAGAGAAGCGAACGAAATTTCAACAAGAAGATCAAGGTAAGAATATGAAATTCCTCATTCCTATAAAGAGAAGTTAATTATTTGATCCTTACTTCAATATTAACTGGATAGCAGATTAACAATTACACAAGCATAAAGAAGGAAAATAATAACATGCCCAATATTTTAATGCATCATCATCCCAGATTCCCAGTAAATCAAAGAGTCAAAACCAATTACCTAGACCTAATATCAATAGCAAAGTCCTCATAGAAACAACACCATAACAATGTGTATATAATGTATAATAACTAAAAGTTAGCTAATAATGTGACGGAAATGACCATAAATAGTTTGACAGGTCAGATTTAGGTAAGAAATCAATCATAAAGCCACATAGAAATTCTTCTGCATACAACTTACAGCTGAAAACATTTTCCGTGGCTTAACCTTAACAATAATGCATACATGATAGTTTTACGTGCACCATTGGTCCGTTACCACTGTATTTCTCAAAGGATCCCGTAAAATAAAATATAACATATGCACACAAGGTGATACAAATGAAGTTCTAATTTGCTAGTAGTTTGTTAATATGTTTATCTTTTTCATGTTTTAAAAAAAAAAAAGAGAAACACATGATATTCACCTTATCACCAAAGAACTAACTTACAACAACAGCATAATGCAGCTTTTGCCACTCAGTGCACACAGGATAAGGTAGATACTATAATAGCAGTTGAAAGTTGCAGCTGTCAGTCACTGTATTGATTAGATAATACTATAACAGAATGAATACAATTTAAAACTATAACTCAGAAACTATCTCATTTCATGATTTCACAATTAAAGGTAAACAAAACATAATATCCATGTAGTGTGTTAAGAAAAGTCAGTCTTAAAAAAGAACAAAGAACATGAAGCATAAGCATACATGTGAATTATATGAAATGAGACCGAGATTTTTTGCCCTTATAGAAACATTGTACATACCTCTTGTAATTTCAAGATGTATGTATCCACATGATATCATTCGCTAACATGCAAGATCAACGGATAAAATGACAGTATGCATGTCGGAAAACTTTGGCTGATAGCCGGCCTCGAGTCCGAGGGAGATTCGCAAAGAATGATGAACATGGAGAAGGATCGACCAGAACAAGTTCCAGCAATCATGAGTATTTGGATGAGGGAGAAGTAAGTTCTCCAGTTGATTGATTCATTCTTTCAGCAAATATCTGTCAAAGCAGACAATTTTCCACTTTACTTCCTTTATGTGTCAAAATCTGAGCTAATTCACAGTAAGAAAGTAGTTGATCGTAATTCCTCTTAGAATGAAATATATTTTACAGGTTTGAGTGCAACTTGGCGGTTTTTTTGTGTAGGTGGCGGTAATCAAGGAAGAAGACGATATACTAAACTCCTCAGATATATTCTCACAAATCAACGGCGCATTCCTTCAACTATAACTACACTATTGAGTCCTGGATATAACTGACAGCAACATGAGTTATAAATCTTTTTTTTCCCTCCCTTTTTCCTTCCTCCTCATTTTTCCAAGAAAAAAATATGCAGCCATTCTGCAACAGTTACAAACCTTGTTCCATTCAATAAAATGAATGGCTTGAAGATTATTGTTTCTGTGTAATGTGTATATCCTACATCTTTGAAATAGTAAGGAACTTTTTTCTTCCATTTTTTTCCATTCTGTGGATGATGTCTAAAGTCATATGTTGAGCCATTCATTAAATAAAATAACGTTGTTCAACCTCAACAGAAAATCAAAAGGATATTATTTTAATTTTAAGTCAACGTGAAAGATTTCATATGGCGACATAATAGAAAAGGATCTTAAAGAAACCATAAAAGTATAGATGTTTACTTTTCCCTGTTATCACTTTGCCAGATGCAACAGAAAAGGAAAAATCTTATGCATCTATAACAGCTAGGGAGCCTTCCGTTATAAATAAGAGAAAATCAAAGACGGTTAAGGAAACCAAGGCCCTAAGCGAACATTATTTCTCTATGACATAATTTGTAAACTTTCCTATTAAACCACTGTCTAAAGAACTAAATCCCTTCTTTGACAGGCAACAACTTTATGCCTCGGCCTGTTCAGTAAACTAGGTTACAAGCTATGATGTATGGCCCAGTCAACTATACTGTGAATTTAAATTTTCATATAGATCCATTTGGCTAATTTTATGATAAATCAAACACTACATACAAACAACAATAGAGTAGACCCTAGCATACAGATATGGACATGCTGGCATGGACACGATTCACCCACATGGAGACAATTTCAAAACGCCTAGGTGATAAGTGTCACTGAACTGCTTAAGTTTCTTACCGTATAGCTTGTATCGGGAACAAGTGCAAGTGGTAACAAAGTTGTGAGTAGTTTGCAGAGAAGTGAAATTAAAGTTCAGCATTTTGAGGTTTTCTATGCTCAGTTGGCAGCATAGGCCTGCAAATGTGTTTCTAAGATATAACTGTTGCAGGCGACAAAAGCTGACTATTGAAAGGCAGTAAAGGAACACAAAAAGAAAAACAAAAACAAAACAAAAAACAAAAAACAAAAAACAAAGAAAAAAACAAAAACAAAAACAAAAGCAAAAAAATACCCAATGGTCAAAAAGAATGGAGCCTGTGAAAGAAACAGTTGATATCAGTTGCATATTTCAAATTATGGCAAGACCGCGTATATAAAAGAAGAAAACATTATTGTAGACGATTTGTCACATAAGAAATGAACATTGCCCATGACGAACTGTCAAAGAGGATGGTTTATGCAGGACGTGATGGAAGATGTATAGTGTGGATTCTTATTTAACAGTGCCTGACTATTCATCAAGCATTAGATGGCTAATCAGTAGCAGTTGGCTATATACAGAGATATTTGTTGGAAATTAATGTAAGAATCCCCTTGATACTAGTGATAATTGGGAATATGTCACTAATAAGAGGTGAGAGGAGGGATCAACAAGTGAGAAGTTGGGCTGGGCATGATTGTTCAGGGACATCATCTACCTGAGATCTCATGCGTAGATTATGACAAATGACAATATCGAAAACCTAAAGCTAAGGTTCAAATATTTGAGTTCCTATGGTTGTATGCAACTGTTAGCAAGAACAAATAATTCTATGATTGAGCAAATTTATGTCGTGGAACACACAACCTCCTGCAAATTCCTCAAAACGACATTATGTTTCTATTTGTTCCTCAACAAGATAGTTATCTATGTTGTACTCGTCTAATCTTAGATTGAAGGGCAGTTCAAAATAGTTCTCCATCAAAAGAGACACTTTAGTCAAACAAACACGGGCAGTAGAACCTAAAATATATTTACATAACCTAGAAACCAGTTGAAACTTGAAACCAAATAATACTATTCCATAATTCAACTTTTAGGGTACAGAATGGAACAGGTTTCTATTATATTGTTCATACGACAGGCAACAAGCCTCATATTTCTCAATCCAAAATGGCCACTTAAATAAACTATTTTACACCGCAAACTGAATCATCCAATATTTCACACTGCAAACAAACCCATGAATCCATTTTAGTCACTAACCAATCCCCAAAATCTAGTAAACCTCTCTTACAGTAGCCAAGTCCCTACATTACAATATTCTACTTTCTTCCAAATAATGTCATTTAGATTAGGACAAGTACAAGCATGCGTAAATACATTACAATGTTACAAGAAGGAAATAATGGCTATAAATTTGGTTAAAATTACTAACCTCCAACTCTCTCTCTCTTTCGAAGAGGAAAGTGTTTTAAACTGCAAATGCCGTCAAATTCAGAAACCCTAACCCCCAACCAACACAACTCAAAGCATCAATTCCATGATTCACATCAGAATCCAGCTGAAGCCCAACGAATCCTTCGATAACCCTCGTAAAATTTTTGGACATTTTGTGCCCACCTCAAAGAAACCCTAACTCTAAGGACTTGCTATATCGATCAAATTGTTGAGCTTTGAATTCTTTTATTGGGGATTTAGAGGAGACGATTAGGGTTTGAGGTGGCGTGGGGGATCGGAGGATTCTGAGGGGTTTGGGGATCTCGGGTGATGAAGAGAAATCCTAACCCTAACCCTAACCCTAAAGAGCTGATGATGAAGGGATCTAGGGTTTCGTCGAATTCTTCATTGAGCGCCATTGCAACAAAATGAACTATGAAGAAATAATTTTTTTCCCCATATAACCCCCGAAAATTACGTATTATGAGATAAGTGGGCGCATGACCAAATAAATCCTAGCTAATTTGGAACAGATAATAATGACATGGTCTAATTTCGAACTTGAAATAGAGGGTAAAATTATTATTTTCAAAATAATTTATGATATTATCCATCTATCCTAGATTGGTAATGAGCAATGATTACTACATTAGACCATGTCATTATTATATTTCAATTATTATAAGATTGAAAAGGGCAAAATTACCAGATTGGTATATTTTGTTGACCCTTAGTGACACATTGGTATATTTTCTTACTCCGACGACAATTTGGTATATTATGTAGCCTACGGCGACAAATTAGCCTATATTTTGCCCGGAGCCAAATTCCGATCAAATTGAGTCGCGTGACTCCTCACATGCAACTGATGTGGATTAAGTGGGGCTTACATAGCAGGTAACTGAAAAGGAAAAAAAAACCTAGCACCCCCACCCCCAACCTCCCAAAGAAATCTCTATTTTCCCTCTTTTTCTCTATTCATGTGAGGGAGGGGATGAATCTTTCAAAAATTACAGAAATTCTCCTTGTACATAGTGTTATTTAATGGGTTCAAAATCTTGATTTTGCTATAATATGGTTGATTTGTTTAAATTAGGGCTTTTCATCCCATTGAGCCATTAGTTTGTTTCTTCCATGCTGATACTTGAGCTTAACCTTGAGCAAGAGCTTGAGGATACAAAATTTAACTCCAATTTTAGTTGCTCTAGCCAATTTAATGCGAGGAGGAAGAAGAACAAAAAATTCCCAATTTGAACCCTAATATTAGAAAAAAAAACCTCTTTTGGCAATTTAAGTGATCCCAATTACCGCCACGTTGGCAGCCACGCGAGCCGCACGTGAGGATCATGTGACTCAATTTGGCCGGAATTTTGGCTCCAACCAAAATATAGACTAATTTATCGCCGTAGTCTACATAATATACCAAATTGTCGCCGGAGTAATAAAATATACCAATGTGTCATTAAGAGTCAACAAAATATACCAATCTGATAATTTTGCTGATTGAAAAGTATGGGGCCATTTTTCTTTTTTCTTTTTTTAATTAATGGCTCATCAAGAGACCCTACACTTTTCTCTTATGTAGAGTATAGAAATAGTGTAGGAAAGAGTAGTGTAGTTATCATTATTCGGGCTTCTTATGCATTGTGGACTCGCATTTGCATGTAATATTAAGAAATCCTTATCCATTAATGATAGAAGGATTTTAGTCCACATGCACGGGCAGATCCGGAAACTTTGATTACTGGGTGTGAGCAAGACTGTAAGTACAAGTATATGATATTTTTGTCTAAACATTGTTGACAATTTTACTAAGATAAATATTATGTTATGTTTATGATTTGTATTGTTGGTTTGTGTTCTAGTTTGCTCCGATTGTGATCTTTGAAACAACGACCATATGTGTATATGTACAAAGCAAATATAGCCCATAATCTCATTAAATTTGTTTGCAATTATCCCTCCGCGTTGTCACATTTTTTGACAACATTGTACTAATGAATCCAAATAGAGCTAACTCACAAGCCCTTGATCAACAAATGATGGGAGAGGAAAGCAAGGTCTCCAGGAGAATGGTTAATTTGGGGAAGATGAAGATGAGGAGGAGGTTGCGTGATTGCAATCAATTTTGTGAGAGAGGAAAATAGTCGATGATCGCGATCAGTTTTCCCCGAGAAGGAGAGAAAAAAAAAAACGAAGGCGTCACAAAAGTTACGTGGGACGTTTTATTCCATGAGAAATAGAAAAGTCAAAGGATTTTGTTGAAGTTGAGAATGTGATTTGATGTGAGGATTTGTGATGATGGGGAAATAGAAAGATTGAGATTGCTTAAAAATTTAAGAAAATCAAGGCTGAATTTTTTTTGAATCCTTAAAAGATGATGACTTCAGACGTGATTTACGGCCTAAATAGTTTTACTGTTTTAGCTGGGCTTAAAAACATGACTTGTGTCTAAGAAGTCAAATGGGTTAGGTTTGCTAGATCAACTTTTTCTAAGGGAATGTCTGACTTATAAACACTGACAAATTTTTATAAAGTATATTAAGCTCATAAGATATGACCACGCGTTTTCAATGTGGACTTGTCAAGTTAATCATAAGCATTAGATACAAGATTCCATAAAAGATATTTCGATGAAGTACCAAGCCAATTTCTCAAAGGTTTAAAAAAAAACATTGTAAAAGAGGAAAAAGAAAGAAACAGTCAACTTTGACCTCTAATGACGATTATTAACTATGAATGGCTTAAAATCTACATGTGAGAGGTTAATTCTTTTTTTCTCTCAGCATGAAAAGGATCATTATGCGATAATTGGTTGACAAAGCACATAGACCAAACACAAATATGATCCACATCAAAGCACTATGATCATCATTCTTCCAAGCATAAATTTTATCACAATATTCCTTTAATTTTTGTTATCACAATAACGTTTTTCATGTGTGAATGTTCTGCAGCCTCATCCTTTCTCCCTATCTTTAAAAAAAGAAAAAGATAGATGAACATCTGAATATTTTCCTAATTGAGATATTTTAAATATGAAATATATTCGAATATTCTTTGTTTTATTGACCGTTCTTAATCATATTTATGAATTTGAAACCAGCATGACAATCCTCCATCAAGAGATATAACACCATTGAAATTAGAAAGCATCCCGACGCTCTCAAGCAATATCGATACATGTACGCAATATAAAGTTCATTTATTATATGGCTTCATATTTAATAATACCATCTTAAATTCAAATCCAAATTCTAATATCTATACACCTACACGATATAAAGTTCATTTATTATATGGCTTCATATTTCATAATATCATTTTAAATTCAAATCCAAATTCTAAACCCTAAATTAATAACACCCTAATATTGGATTTAGACTCTGATACTAAATCAATCACACTTTAAATTGAAATCATGAACATTTATAATCCTAATCAATACTGTATACAATACACGCTCGGGTGCTCCAAATACCACAAATGTTTTCTCGAACTAAAACCAGACAGCCTAACACCCGCCCTCATGTCCCCCACCACCTACTGAACATGGAAACATGCATAAAACCACTAATTATTTTTTTAAATAAACCCCACAAAAACTATTTAATTACAATAGTAATAATAAAATACGCCCATGAATATGACAAGGTTCTTGCTTTGAATTTTTTGGACAGCCCACCGAATTTGAACGTTATAAACCCAGGACAGAGTCAACAACAGTTCAACAATTAAAAAATAAAATCCATAACATAACATAAATTAATAAAGAAAAAAGTTTGTACAGTGTCATCAGTCTTGGGATTCCATGATCAGATGATACTGGGGCCCGGTCCCAAGTCCCAACCTAAGAGTGGAGTGCAAGAAAAAACCATTGAGAAAATGACCCATTAATGCTTTTTATTCTCTAATTAATTACATTTTAGATTTAACTCTGGGTGTCCCTTTAAAGCATGTACAGGTTTCTTTGGCTCTCTCCTCTTCATTCATTGACTGCTACCAACAGTAGTAATAGTGGTATTGATGGATGTTTAACTGTTTTAAGGGAGTTACAGTTGTTTCTTTTTTTAAAAAAATTTAGGAGGTTTTGATTAGACACCAAGCACTTAAGTCAAGGAGCTTGTTTTGGAAACTGTAGTTGCCTAAAAAAAAGCATTTGAAAGGGGAAAGGCTTCACCTTTGCCTGTCTTCTTTCTTCTTGGATTTCTCACGATTTGCCCATTTCCAAAATTTGAGCTATTTTCTCTCATGGGTTTTTGAGCTGAGGGCAAGATGAGGGGTAAAGGTGGCTCCTTTGGCTAAGAGTTTGAAACCCATTTCAGAAGTTTGGAAGCTTTGGATCAATTGATCATTAAGGTGAGTAAATTTTCTTTAGTCTTGATGTTCTCGTGTTTCTTTTCAATTTTCTTTTTAATGTATAAAACAAGTAAAGTTCTTTTTTGTCTTTCTTTTCTTCTGTATTGTAGATTTTGTTGGATACTGTATATTTTGAATTGCCTTAAAATAGAAAAATAGGAACAGAGAGATAAAGTTGGTAACTTTGCATTGCTAATGGATTTTGAATTATCTTGTTATCTATGGAATGGAGAAGTAGGTGTTGGGTATTTCTTTCTGTATGTTAGAGGTTTGATCCTTTCTAATTCTGGGAGATGTAAAGGAGAATTGTGGAAGTGTTTTATATTCTGTTTCTACATTTTTCCCTCTTTTTTAGTAGTTCGTCTTCTTTGAAATGCCATGTTGCTAATTGGGTATTTCTTTCTGTATGTTAGAGGTTTGAAATATGTTTTTGAAGCATCTGTGTTGATTTTTATGGTTTGACATATTGCAACTGTGTTAAAAACCTTGAACCGTCTCTTCAAAACTTATATTTTCCTCATTTTTACATCTATGACTCTTATTTTTATAAAGTATATTAAGCTCATAAGATATGACCACGCGTTTTCAATGTGGACTTGTCAAGTTAATCATAAGCATTAGATACAAGATTCCATAAAAGATATTTCGATGAAGTACCAAGCCAATTTCTCAAAGGTTTAAAAAAAAAACAGTGTAAAAGAGGAAAAAGAAAGAAACAGTCAACTTTGACCTCTAATGACGATTATTAACTATGAATGGCTTAAAATCTACATGTGAGAGGTTAATTCTTTTTTTCTCTCAGCATGAAAAGGATCATTATGCGATAATTGGTTGACAAAGCACATAGACCAAACACAAATATGATCCACATCAAAGCACTATGATCATCATTCTTCCAAGCATAAATTTTATCACAATATTCCTTTAATTTTTGTTATCACAATAACGTTTTTCATGTGTGAATGTTCTGCAGCCTCATCCTTTCTCCCTATCTTTAAAAAAAGAAAAAGATAGATGAACATCTGAATATTTTCCTAATTGAGATATTTTAAATATGAAATATATTCAATATTCTTTGTTTTATTGACCGCTCTTAATCATATTTATGAATTTGAAACCAAAGATGACAATCCTCCATCAAGAGATATAACACCATTGAAATTAGAAAGCATCCCGGCTCTCAAGCAATATCGATACATGTACTAATATAAAGTTCATTTATTATATGGCTTCATATTTAATAATACCATCTTAAATTCAAATCCAAATTCTAATATCTATACACCTACACGATATAAAGTTCATTTATTATATGGCTTCATATTTCATAATATCATTTTAAATTCAAATCCAAATTCTAAACCCTAAATTAATAACACCCTAATATTGGATTTAGACTCTGATACTAAATCAATCACACTTTAAATTGAAATCATGAACATTTATAATCCTAATCAATACTGTATACAATACACGCTCGGGTGCTCCAAATACCACAAATGTTTTCTCGAACTAAAACCAGACAGCCTAACACCCGCCCTCATGTCCCCCACCACCTACTGAACATGGAAACATGCATAAAACCACTAATTATTTTTTTAAATAAACCCCACAAAAACTATTTAATTACAATAGTAATAATAAAATACGCCCATGAATATGACAAGGTTCTTGCTTTGAATTTTTTGGACAGCCCACCGAATTTGAACGTTATAAACCCAGGACAGAGTCAACAACAGTTCAACAATTAAAAAATAAAATCCATAACATAACATAAATTAATAAAGAAAAAAGTTTGTACAGTGTCATCAGTCTTGGGATTCCATGATCAGATGATACTGGGGCCCAGTCCCAAGTCCCAACCTTACATCAAAGTGGAGTGCAAGAAAAAACCATAGAGAAAATGACCCATTAATGCTTTTTATTCTCTAATTAATTACATTTTAGTTTTAACTCTGGGTGTCCTTTTTAAAGCATGTACAGGTTTCTTTGGCTCTCTCCTCTTCATTCATTGACTGCTACCAACAGTAGTAATAGTGGTATTGATGGATGTTTAACTGTTTTAAGGGAGTTACAGTTGTTTCTTTTTTAAAAAATTTAGGAGGTTTTGATTAGACACCAAGCACTTAAGTCAAGGAGCTTGTTTTGAAACTGTAGTTGCCTAAAAAAGCATTTGAAAGGGGAAAGGCTTCACCTTTGCCTGTCTTCTTTCTTCTTGGATTTCTCACGATTTGCCCATTTCCAAAATTTGAGCTATTTTCTCTCATGGGTTTTTGAGCTGAGGGCAAGATGAGGGGTAAAGGTGGCTCCTTTGGCTAAGAGTTTGAAACCCATTTCAGAAGTTTGGAAGCTTTGGATCAATTGATCATTAAGGTGAGTAAATTTTCTTTAGTCTTGATGTTCTCGTGTTTCTTTTCAATTTTCTTTTTAATGTATAAAACAAGTAAAGTTCTTTTTTGTCTTTCTTTTCTTCTGTATTGTAGATTTTGTTGGATACTGTATATTTTGAATTGCCTTAAAATAGAAAAATAGGAACAGAGAGATAAAGTTGGTAACTTTGCATTGCTAATGGATTTTGAATTATCTTGTTATCTATGGAATGGAGAAGTAGGTGTTGGGTATTTCTTTCTGTATGTTAGAGGTTTGATCCTTTCTAATTCTGGGAGATGTAAAGGAGAATTGTGGAAGTGTTT
The DNA here is from genome assembly GCA_012295165.1 of Asparagus setaceus. Classification (NCBI taxonomy): domain Eukaryota; kingdom Viridiplantae; phylum Streptophyta; class Magnoliopsida; order Asparagales; family Asparagaceae; genus Asparagus; species Asparagus setaceus. Next base: position 1,832,788 of record CM022701.1, on the reverse strand, counting down.
TATATTCTGTTTCTACATTTTTCCCTCTTTTTTTTAGTAGTTCGTCTTCTTTGAAATGCCATGTTGCTAATTGGGTATTTCTTTCTGTATGTTAGAGGTTTGAAATATGTTTTTGAAGCATCTGTGTTGATTTTTATGGTTTGACATATTGCAACTGTGTTAAAAACCTTGAACCGTCTCTTCAAAACTTATATTTTCCTCATTTTTTACATCTATGACTCTTATTTTTAGAAAAGGTAGAGAAAATAATTTATCCTCTCTGAATTTTTCTATTGCCTAGACTTCTTAGATTATTGTTATTACCATGAAAAATTGGCACTTATATTGCATGTTGCTTAGTGATCAGAGAAAAGGAATTGATAATATTTTACTAAGCTAACTATTTGAGACCCTCCCATGAAAAAGAAATCGGTAATTCTTCGAGTATTATCCTCTTTTTCCTCCCTTTCAAATATGAAATTCTCCAATTAATATGTAGAAATTTAGGTGTCTATCAAAGTTAATCTGACCTAACTGTATTGTGGTTTTCTACTAAATGTTCATATTATCATACAGAAGGGTTGGAGTGATGAAAAGGACAGAATATTCAAAACATGCAAGCATGGATTAGATTTGTTTCATTGGAGCATAGGAATGGAACACGCGAATTTGGACTGGAAAGAAGAATTCCAACATGATAACGATACTTTGTAGTGTAAATAATTCCTCAATTGGAACAAGATGATCTTTCAGGCATCAATATATCCCAACTCAAATTGAGTTTGAGAAAATGTGCAACAAATTAGTGATCCCAAATTACATCAGTCTCATCAGCCCCCATAAGGATTTCTCAGAGAACTGCACTGATTATAAAAATACAGCATCAGATCCTCTAAGTATCTTCTATAGAAGAGCAGCCTTGTTTAGCATCCCGTGAATCTCAGATCTTCAGAATTTTCCTTTGAAAGCCAAAAGGACCAACAAAGATGGATGTTTAACTGTTTTAAGGGAGTTACAGTTGTTTCTTTTTTAAAAAATTTAGGAGGTTTTGATTAGACACCAAGCACTTAAGTCAAGGAGCTTGTTTTGAAACTGTAGTTGCCTAAAAAAGCATTTGAAAGGGGAAAGGCTTCACCTTTGCCTGTCTTCTTTCTTCTTGGATTTCTCACGATTTGCCCATTTCCAAAATTTGAGCTATTTTCTCTCATGGGTTTTGAGCTGAGGGCAAGATGAGGGGTAAAGGTGGCTCCTTTGGCTAAGAGTTTGAAACCCATTTCAGAAGTTTGGAAGCTTTGGATCAATTGATCATTAAGGTGAGTAAATTTTCTTTAGTCTTGATGTTCTCGTGTTTCTTTTCAATTTTCTTTTTAATGTATAAAACAAGTAAAGTTCTTTTTTGGCTTTCTTTTCTTCTGTATTGTAGATTTTGTTGGATACTGTATATTTTGAATTGCCTTAAAATAGAAAAATAGGAACAGAGATAAAGTTGGTAACTTTGCATTGCTAATGGATTTTGAATTATCTTGTTATCTATGGAATGGAGAAGTAGGTGTTGGGTATTTCTTTCTGTATGTTAGAGGTTTGATCCTTTCTAATTCTGGGAGATGTAAAGGAGAATTGTGGAAGTGTTTTATATTCTGTTTCTACATTTTTCCCTCTTTTTTTTTAGTAGTTCGTCTTCTTTGAAATGCCATGTTGCTAATTGGGTATTTCTTTCTGTATGTTAGAGGTTTGAAATCTGTTTTTTGAAGCATCTGTGTTGATTTTTATGGTTTGACATATTGCAACTGTGTTAAAAAACCTTGAACCGTCTCTTCAAAAACTTATATTTTCCTCATTTTTTTACATCTATGACTCTTATTTTTAGAAAAGGTAGAGAAAATAATTTATCCTCTCTGAATTTTTCTATTGCCTAGACTTCTTAGATTATTGTTATTACCATGAAAAATTGGCACTTATATTGCATGTTGCTTAGTGATCAGAGAAAAGGAATTGATAATATTTTACTAAGCTAACTATTTGAGACCCTCCCATGAAAAAGAAATCGGTAATTCTTCGAGTATTATCCTCTTTTTCCTCCCTTTCAAATATGAAATTCTCCAATTAATATGTAGAAATTTAGGTGTCTATCAAAGTTAATCTGACCTAACTGTATTGTGGTTTTCTACTAAATGTTCATATTATCATACAGAAGGGTTGGAGTGATGAAAAGGACAGAATATTCAAAACATGCAAGCATGGATTAGATTTGTTTCATTGGAGCATAGGAATGGAACACGCGAATTTGGACTGGAAAGAAGAATTCCAACATGATAACGATACGCCTTGTAGTGTAAATAATTCCTCCGAATTGGAACAAGATGATCTTTCAGGCATCAATATATCCGAACTCGAAATTGAGTTTGAGAAAATGTGCAACAAATTAGTGATCCCAAATTACATCAGTCTCATCAGCCCCCATAAGGATTTCTCAGAGAACTGCACTGATTATAAAAATACAGCATCAGATCCTCTAAGTATCTTCTATAGAAGAGCAGCCTTGTTTAGCATCCCGGTGAATCTCAGATCTTCAGAATTTTCCTTTGAAAGCCAAAAGGACCAACAAAGATGGATGTTTGAGTCTAAAGAGGCCAATTTGTTATTCAAATTAGGTGTTCGTGATGATAAAAGGAGCCATTTTAAATCAGCGTCAGCTGATTTAAGACTAACAAAATCTTCGGAATTGTGCAGCTTACCATCAGTGCTGAGGGAGAACATTGGAAGACAAAGTTCTGAGCTTAATATCTCTGAAAGAAAGCTAGCTTCTTGCTCTAAAGGGCTTCTTTGTTGTGTTTGGAAGAGTGAGATTCCTTATATTGTGTTTTCATTGGAAAATCACAGTAGTGATTTATATCTAGCTTATCCTCAAAAGGTGGAGTCTTCAGTTGTTAAGTCCTTGGATTATGTGTACTTATTTCATTCGATAAACTCCAAAAACCATCGAAATAATGCATCAAGTGTTATTGGCAAGATGACAGTATCGAGTTCTTTTGTTCTAGACTCCAACGGGTCCAAACTCATGGAGACTGAATTTGTCCTTTTTGGTACTAAAGAAGATTATTTCAAGGAAATTGAAAGTTCATCCTTCACTCTCACCAAGAGTAAAGGTTTCTCAAAGAAAATCACAGAAGTATTTAAATCAAGGAACTCTTTCAAGCATAAAGCTCTTCATAAATTTGGTGAACCAAACTTTAATTTGGATGATTTTGTGCTGGATATAAACGAAATGGATAATGTGAATGATTTTGTACAAGATTCTCCATCGAATCTTGAGTTGGCTGCCATAGTTGTGAAAGATTATCAATGTAATAGAAGTAAAGAACCTGAGAGAGGTGGTTGGGGCCTTAAGTTTCTCAAGAATTATGAAGGAGGTTTAGAGAGAAAATGTGGAGATTCTAGAAGGAAAATCGATGTTTTAGTCCCAAGTGGTTTCCATGGAGGCCCAATTAATGGAAGTGCTGGGCCTTCTGGTCTTATTGAGAGATGGAAATTTGGAAGTTGTGATTATGGAGGTTGGGATATTGGATGTCCTCTCAAAGTTCTTGAGGACAATTCTCTATGTTCGACTACTTTAATCCAAGATGACTCAGAAGAAGATAGACAACCAGTTTGTTTATTGATGAAAGAGGTGTGTTAAACTTTTCTCCTTTCTTTTAATTAAGTTTAATTGGACCTGTTATTTTGACATCTGATCTATTTAAAATGCATTTTCTAGTCAGAAAAACTAATAAAATTCGTCTGCTCTTTATCCCTGATAGTCTGTAGAACTACTTGAATTGTCTAGATAGTTAAGAGAAACTACATGAAGAATAGCACAATTAATCTACCGTCTTTACTGTTGAGTCAAGCCTTAGTGGTGTACTAGTTGAAAATGTTTTAGAATCTTTTGTTGTTTTTGTTTGTTTTTATGCAAATGTATTTTTCTTCATGTATGGTCTCAGGTCTTTGATTATCTCTACAACTATTTGAGTTCCAAACAACAAGATACTAGCTAAAACTGTTGCTTTACTCGGGAAATACTATTATAACGTTGCTTTTTTTTCCTTCCATATTCTATACATGTATGTGAAGTTTGCGATTCTCCAGTGGCGTGTGTAGTCTCTAGTGTGATCATATAATAAAAACTTATTTTCATGATTCTAGAGTTCATGAAGGGTTGGAGTGATGAAAAGGACAGAATATTCAAAACATGCAAGCATGGATTAGATTTGTTTCATTGGAGCATAGGAATGGAACAAATTTGGACTGGAAAGAAGAATTCCAACATGATAACGATCGCCTTGTAGTGTAAATAATTCCTCAATTGGAACAAGATGATCTTTCAGGCATCAATATATCCGAACTCGAAATTGAGTTTGAGAAAATGTGCAACAAATTAGTGATCCCAAATTACATCAGTCTCATCAGCCCCCATAAGGATTTCTCAGAGAACTGCACTGATTATAAAAATACAGCATCAGATCCTCTAAGTATCTTCTATAGAAGAGCAGCCTTGTTTAGCATCCCGTGAATCTCAGATCTTCAGAATTTTCCTTTGAAAGCCAAAAGGACCAACAAAGATGGATGTTTGAGTCTAAAGAGGCCAATTTGTTATTCAAATTAGGTGTTCGTGATGATAAAGGAGCCATTTTAAATCAGCCAGCTGATTTAAGACTAACAAAATCTTCGAATTGTGCAGCTTACCATCAGTGCTGAGGGAGAACATTGGAAGACAAAGTTCTGAGCTTAATATCTCTGAAAGAAAGCTAGCTTCTTGCTCTAAAGGGCTTCTTTGTTGTGTTTGGAAGAGTGAGATTCCTTATATTGTGTTTTCATTGGAAAATCACAGTAGTGATTTATATCTAGCTTATCCTCAAAAGGTGGAGTCTTCAGTTGTTAAGTCCTTGGATTATGTGTACTTATTTCATTCGATAAACTCCAAAAACCATCGAAATAATGCATCAAGTGTTATTGGCAAGATGACAGTATCGAGTTCTTTTGTTCTAGACTCCAACGGGTCCAAACTCATGGAGACTGAATTTGTCCTTTTTGGTACTAAAGAAGATTATTTCAAGGAAATTGAAAGTTCATCCTTCACTCTCACCAAGAGTAAAGGTTTCTCAAAGAAAATCACAGAAGTATTTAAATCAAGGAACTCTTTCAAGCATAAAGCTCTTCATAAATTTGGTGAACCAAACTTTAATTTGGATGATTTTGTGCTGGATATAAACGAAATGGATAATGTGAATGATTTTGTACAAGATTCTCCATCGAATCTTGAGTTGGCTGCCATAGTTGTGAAAGATTATCAATGTAATAGAAGTAAAGAACCTGAGAGAGGTGGTTGGGGCCTTAAGTTTCTCAAGAATTATGAAGGAGGTTTAGAGAGAAAATGTGGAGATTCTAGAAGGAAAATCGATGTTTTAGTCCCAAGTGGTTTCCATGGAGGCCCAATTAATGGAAGTGCTGGGCCTTCTGGTCTTATTGAGAGATGGAAATTTGGAAGTTGTGATTGCGGAGGTTGGGATATTGGATGTCCTCTCAAAGTTCTTGAGGACAATTCTCTATGTTCGACTACTTTAATCCAAGATGACTCAGAAGAAGATAGACAACCAGTTTGTTTATTGATGAAAGAGGTGTGTTAAACTTTTCTCCTTTCTTTTAATTAAGTTTAATTGGACCTGTTATTTTGACATCTGATCTATTTAAAATGCATTTTCTAGTCAGAAAAACTAATAAAATTCGTCTGCTCTTTATCCCTGATAGTCTGTAGAACTACTTGAATTGTCTAGATAGTTAAGAGAAACTACATGAAGAATAGCACAATTAATCTACCGTCTTTACTGTTGAGTCAAGCCTTAGTGGTGTACTAGTTGAAAATGTTTTTAGAATCTTTTTGTTGTTTTTTGTTTGTTTTTTATGCAAATGTATTTTTCTTCATGTATGGTCTCAGGTCTTTGATTATCTCTACAACTATTTGAGTTCCAAACAACAAGATACTAGCTAAAACTGTTGCTTTACTCGGAAATACTATTATAACGTTGCTTTTTTTTTTCCTTCCATATTCTATACATGTATGTGAAGTTTGCACGATTCTCCAGCGCGCGCGTGTGTAGTCTCTAGTGTGATCATATAATAAAAACTTATTTTCATGATTCTAGAGTTCATGATGAGTTTGTGTGTTGGTTCATCTTACACCCAAAATTTCTTTTTTCTGATCCATTACTGTTTCTCTTTTAGCAGTCAAATTATTTTTCTGGTCAATAGTATATACCGTTTGATCTTTGTGATTTATTGATCTTCAGAATTTTCCTTTGAAAGCCAAAAGGACCAACAAAGATGGATGTTTGAGTCTAAAGAGGCCAATTTGTTATTCAAATTAGGTGTTCGTGATGATAAAGGAGCCATTTTAAATCAGCGTCAGCTGATTTAAGACTAACAAAATCTTGAATTGTGCAGCTTACCATCAGTGCTGAGGGAGAACATTGGAAGACAAAGTTCTGAGCTTAATATCTCTGAAAGAAAGCTAGCTTCTTGCTCTAAAGGGCTTCTTTGTTGTGTTTGGAAGAGTGAGATTCCTTATATTGTGTTTTCATTGGAAAATCACAGTAGTGATTTATATCTAGCTTATCCTCAAAAGGTGGAGTCTTCAGTTGTTAAGTCCTTGGATTATGTGTACTTATTTCATTCGATAAACTCCAAAACCATCGAAATAATGCATCAAGTGTTATTGGCAAGATGACAGTATCGAAGTTCTTTTGTTCTAGACTCCAACGGGTCCAAACTCATGGAGACTGAATTTGTCCTTTTGGTACTAAAGAAGATTATTTCAAGGAAATTGAAAGTTCATCCTTCACTCTCACCAAGAGTAAAGGTTTCTCAAAGAAAATCACAGAAGTATTTAAATCAAGGAACTCTTTCAAGCATAAAGCTCTTCATAAATTTGGTGAACCAAACTTTAATTTGGATGATTTTGTGCTGGATATAAACGAAATGGATAATGTGAATGATTTTGTACAAGATTCTCCATCGAATCTTGAGTTGGCTGCCATAGTTGTGAAAGATTATCAATGTAATAGAAGTAAAGAACCTGAGAGAGGTGGTTGGGGCCTTAAGTTTCTCAAGAATTATGAAGGAGGTTTAGAGAAAATGTGGAGATTCTAGAAGGAAAATCGATGTTTTAGTCCCAAGTGGTTTCCATGGAGGCCCAATTAATGGAAGTGCTGGGCCTTCTGGTCTTATTGAGAGATGGAAATTTGGAAGTTGTGATTATGGAGGTTGGGATATTGGATGTCCTCTCAAAGTTCTTGAGGACAATTCTCTATGTTCGACTACTTTAATCCAAGATGACTCAGAAGAAGATAGACAACCAGTTTGTTTATTGATGAAAGAGGTGTGTTAAACTTTTCTCCTTTCTTTTAATTAAGTTTAATTGGACCTGTTATTTTGACATCTGATCTATTTAAAATGCATTTTCTAGTCAGAAAAACTAATAAAATTCGTCTGCTCTTTATCCCTGATAGTCTGTAGAACTACTTGAATTGTCTAGATAGTTAAGAGAAACTACATGAAGAATAGCACAATTAATCTACCGTCTTTACTGTTGAGTCAAGCCTTAGTGGTGTACTAGTTGAAAATGTTTTAGAATCTTTTGTTGTTTTTGTTTGTTTTTATGCAAATGTATTTTTCTTCATGTATGGTCTCAGGTCTTTGATTATCTCTACAACTATTTGAGTTCCAAACAACAAGATACTAGCTAAAACTGTTGCTTTACTCGGGAAATACTATTATAACGTTGCTTTTTTTTTTCCTTCCATATTCTATACATGTATGTGAAGTTTGCACGATTCTCCAGCGCGCGCGTGTGTAGTCTCTAGTGTGATCATATAATAAAAACTTATTTTCATGATTCTAGAGTTCATGATGAGTTTGTGTGTTGGTTCATCTTACACCCAAAATTTCTTTTTTCTGATCCATTACTGTTTCTCTTTTAGCAGTCAAATTATTTTTCTGGTCAATAGTATATACCGTTTGATCTTTGTGATTTATTGATGTTAAGAATTTTCACTTGTAAATGTCAATATGAAGGTGAAAACTCTTTGTTTGTTTGTTTGTTTTATTTTATTTTATTTTATTTATTTTATTTATTTAGAATAATTACAGAATTTTGAAACACCATTTAGTTGGTGTTTTGTAGTGACCTTGTGCCATATAACTTTCTAAAACTGACCATATATATTGACAAATTTTACATTGTTAATTTCCATATGAGAATTTCTTCTTGCAGAATGCATAATCATGCATGTTTCTTTCACATAATACTAGAACAAATTAGGAAATTGTGTGCTTTTAAGGAACTTATACCTTGGTGTTTCGCAGGAGAAACCCTTATTTGATTGACAAAATTCTATAAAATACTTAAGAGAAATTTATGATGACATATTTCTTAATCAATGTATTGAATGTTTATGATAACCCTTGTAATAAGCCTAGACTTCATTATTCAAGCACTAAAATTACTGATCATCAATTGTTTATTACATTTCAGGGTGCTCAACAAAGTGAACCAACTCTCAGAATGATGAACAAAAGCAAAGACATGTATAGTATCGATTTAGTCATCTCTTTCAGTATTACAGTCTTTATCCATAGCAGTTGCAATCATCCATTGCAAAACACCAGACCTCTGCCCAAAGTTTTAGCTGAAGAAGAGAGCACAAATACTTGAAAGTGGTACATGTCCATGTGTATGTTGTTATAGATATCTTTGTAATTTATCAAGTTAGGTTACGTTGATCTATAGAATGGGTTACTTTTGTTTTTCACTCTGCTTGTAATATCAAAGGCATTTGATAGTTTTTTACAGATTTTGATGCTGTGAAATCTTGAGCCCTATTATTAATGTGAGAACTTGAATGCTGAAAATAGAAAGCTTACAACATGCAGATGAAAATGTCATTGTCCTTTTGGTAAATTATATATTGAATGTATAATATCTGTTACATATTGTTAATGTGTAACCATTAACCAAAGGTTTTTCAGGGTTTTATTCATTATTAGAAACTTGGTTTATGCATAGAAAAATTACATGTGGAGCTGTATTTAGATTTCACATAGAGAAAATGTATAAATATGTTTGAAGATCTTGTAAGTCAGTCATTTCATGGCTAGGATAAGTCTCTCATCTACTTCTCTTTTAATTGCTTCTAACATATTTTGTACATTTTAAGAGATTTCACAGAAGAGAAAATTGCTTATTCTCTTTAGTCTTGTAAAGATTTTATAAATATTGGGGTTTAAATTCTAAAGACATAAAGAGAATGAGGCTCTTATACTCTCTTAATTAGAGTTGAATATTGTGTCCTAGAGGCGTGATTTCCACTCATGTTTACATAATGAATAATTCCGAAGCTTTGCCCAATTCTTCCATCCTTTTTATTTCGCTATTGAATTCTCATTATACTTGTACTTAGATTATTCTTTCATTATGATGGATGACTTGGTTTGAAGAAATATAGAATAACACAACTGGGGAGTCATTTTGTTCTCAAAATGGATCAAATAATTTGTATGGGAAATTATTGTGATGCAACCTCTTTCCCGAAAAAATAGAGAAGAATAATTTTCTGGATATAAGTATATTAACATATGTAATGACAATGATGAATGTCTTTGGTAATGATATGATTTTTATATATAAATAATATACTGAATCTCAACCAAGTGATATAGGTCTTATTATTTCATAAGTCATGTCACATCATCCTCATGTATTATTTACTAGAGTGAGATTTAGCTACATCCTCCTCACATGTCATGTCATGCCCATTATTCTAATGTATAATAAGACTTACATTTCCAATGATTGCCATCAATCTAGTATTACACGAGGAACTATTTGCTTATGATGTTCCCACATCCCATCCTCATCAAATAAATTTTGGTTGTTATTTGCAAGAAGTTAAAGGTGTTACATGCAAAACATGAGTAACTAAAACTTCGTATCCCTTCCATCCGTCTATCGCACAAAAACACTTCCCTAGTAAAAGGTAAATGCAAGAAGTAAAATAAATAGTCACTTAATTGTTTGATTTTGGTGGTTAAGCAACTAAAACTTAAAAGTTGTCAATTCATGATATCTATTCTATTACATAACAATATTTCAAATTTGGCCCAAAGGGTGTAGCCAAGTTAGTAAGTGCATATAAGTAGTCCTCTAAGGTTTGAGTTCGACTTTCTGAAAAACATATATAGAAATTTAATTTTTAGAATACCGAGGCCATGCCTTGGAGGGTGCCCCTTAGCTACTCCTAGAGGTTTGATACCCATGATTCGAAGGATCGTGGGAAGTTTCCTAAAAAAAAAGAAAAAAAATAAATAAAAGGAAAAAAGATTTTTTTTATTAAAATTCTCTTTTTCACGTCCTTATTTGCAAAAGACAATCCTGCATGTGACTAACCGATGACCCAGCTACTCCCGCGGAGCACCACACCGAGAAACCGTCAGTGCAGTGCCTCCCTCCCTCCCTTTGAACTTCTTCGTCCCAACAAATTACTTTAACCCAGAATCTCGAAAAAACAGAAAACCCGAAAAAGAAAGCCCAAAACCCTAACCCAAAATTTCTTTTTCTGATCCATTACTGTTTCTCTTTTTAGCAGTCAAATTATTTTTCTGGTCAATAGTATATACCGTTTGATCTTTGTGATTTATTGATGTTAAGAATTTTCACTTGTAAATGTCAATATGAAGGTGAAAACTCTTTGTTTGTTTGTTTGTTTTATTTTATTTTATTTTATTTATTTTATTTTTTAGAATAATTAAGAATTTTGAAACACCATTTAGTTGGTGTTTTGTAGTGACCTGCCATATAACTTTCTAAAACTGACCATATATATTGACAAATTTTACATTGTTAATTTCCATATGAGAATTTCTTCTTGCAGAATGCATAATCATGCATGTTTCTTTCACATAATACTAGAACAAATTAGGAAATTGTGTGCTTTTAAGGAACTTATACCTTGGTGTTTCGCAGGAGAAACCCTTATTTGATTGACAAAATTCTATAAAATACTTAAGAGAAATTTATGATGACATATTTCTTAATCAATGTATTGAATGTTTATGATAACCCTTGTAATAAGCCTAGACTTCATTATTCAAGCACTAAAATTACTGATCATCAATTGTTTATTACATTTCAGGGTGCTCAACAAAGTGAACCAACTCTCAGAATGATGAACAAAAGCAAAGACATGTATAGTATCGATTTCGAGTCATCTCTTTCAGTATTACAGTCTTTATCCATAGCAGTTGCAATCATCCATTGCAAAACACCAGACCTCTGCCCAAAGTTTTAGCTGAAGAAGAGAGCACAAATACTTGAAAGTGGTACATGTCCATGTGTATGTTGTTATAGATATCTTTGTAATTTATCAAGTTAGGTTACGTTGATCTATAGAATGGGTTACTTTTGTTTTCACTCTTTGTAATATCAAAGGCATTTGATAGTTTTTACAGATTTTGATGCTGTGAAATCTTGAGCCCTATTATTAATGTGAGAACTTGAATGCTGAAAATAGAAAGCTTACAACATGCAGATGAAAATGTCATTGTCCTTTTGGTAAATTATATATTGAATGTATAATATCTGTTACATATTGTTAATGTGTAACCATTAACCAAAGGTTTTTCAGGGTTTTATTCATTATTAGAAACTTGGTTTATGCATAGAAAAATTACATGTGGAGCTGTATTTAGATTTCACATAGAGAAAATGTATAAATATGTTTGAAGATCTTGTAAGTCAGTCATTTCATGGCTAGGATAAGTCTCTCATCTACTTCTCTTTTAATTGCTTCTAACATATTTTGTACATTTTAAGAGATTTCACAGAAGAGAAAATGCTTATTCTCTTTAGTCTTGTAAAGATTTTATAAATATTGGGGTTTAAATTCTAAAGACATAAAGAGAATGAGGCTCTTATACTCTCTTAATTAGAGTTGAATATTGTGTCCTAGAGGCGTGATTTCCACTCATGTTTACATAATGAATAATTCCGAAGCTTTGCCCAATTCTTCCACCCTTTTATTTCGCTATTGAATTAATATTCATCTCTGCTAATTATTATATGAAACAAATATTGGATTATGGTCTCATTATGCTTGTACTTAGATTATTCTTTCATTATGATGGATGACTTGGTTTGAAGAAATATAGAATAACACAACTGGGGAGTCATTTTGTTCTCAAAATGGATCAAATAATTTGTATGGGAAATTATTGTGATGCAACCTCTTTCCCGAAAAAATAGAGAAGAATAATTTTCTGGATATAAGTATATTAACATATGTAATGACAATGATGAATGTCTTTGGTAATGATATGATTTTTATATATAAATAATATGGTGAATCTCAACCAAGTGATATAGGTCTTATTATTTCATAAGTCATGTCACATCATCCTCATGTATTATTTACTAGAGTGAGATTTAGCTACATCCTCCTCACATGTCATGTCATGCCCATTATTCTAATGTATAATAAGACTTACATTTCCAATGATTGCCATCAATCTAGTATTACCTGAGGAACTATTTGCTTATGATGTTCCCACATCCCAGCTCCTCATCAAATAAATTTTGGTTGTTATTTGCAAGAAGTTAAAGGTGTTACATGCAAAACATGAGTAACTAAAACTTCTGTATCCCTTCCATCCGTCTATCGCACAAAAACACTTCCCCTAGTAAAAGGTAAATGCAAGAAGTAAAAATAAATAGTCACGAATTGTTTGATTTTGGTGGTTAAGCAACTAAAACTTAAAAGTTGTCAATTCATGCGATATCTATTCTATTACATAACAATATTTCAAATTTGGCCCAAAAGGGTGTAGCCAAGTTAGTAAGCTGCATATAAGTAGTCCTCTAAGGTTTCAGGTTCGACTTTCCTGAAAAACATATATAGAAATTTAATTTTTTAGAATACCCGAGGCCATGCCTTGGAGGGTGCCCCTTAGCTACTCCTAGAGGTTTGATACCCATGATTCGAAGGATCGTGGGAAGTTTCCTAAAAAAAAAAAAGAAAAAAAAAATAAATAAAAGGAAAAAAGATTTTTTTTATTAAAATTCTCTTTTTCACGTCCTTATTTGCAAAAGACAATCCTGCATGTGACTAACCGATGACCCAGCTACTCCCGCGGAGCACCACACCGAGAAACCGTCAGTGCAGTGCCTCCCTCCCTCCCTTTTGAACTTCTTCGTCCCAACAAATTACTTTAACCCAGAATCTCGAAAAAAAACAGAAAAAAAAAAAACCCGAAAAAGAAAGCCCAAAACCCTAACCCTAGATTTGTTTTTTGTTTTTTTTTTCTGAATGCCCATTGACTCCATGAAACCATCTCAAGGTACAAGATCCTTCTCTCCTCTCTCTCTCTCTGTTTCTTTCCTTTTTTAGTCGACAAGAGATAGAGAGAGAGAATTTCCTTTTCCGGAAAATTCTAGGTTTTTATTTCTGTTTATTTTCCCCTTGTTAGAAATTTCCAAAAGTAGAATGGAACAAAGAGCGAAATCGGCTGTCAACGCGATGAAAGCCATCGGCATTCCGTCTCAAATGACGAGATCCACTCTCAACAATCTTCTCAAAGCCTACGACAACAACTGGGAGTATATTGAGGAGGAGAATTATAGACTTCTTGCCGATTCTATTTTCGAATCCCAGGTCCAAATGGGTTCCTTTTTTTTTAAATTTTTAAAAAAAGTAATCATTTTTATTTTGGGTTTTGATTCTAAACCCATTCCTTCAATTGCACCAAAATTGGTGCAATTCTGAAGTTGCGGCGAGGGTTATAATATTATACTCTAATTAAACCCCACAATTTGGGACCCCTTTCGCGAGACTTCTAAATCTGAAATAAATTCATAGGGTTTGAACCTGTGTTAATCTGACACCTACTCTGATACCAAAAACTCCGAAGTTGTGGTGAGAGTTGAGGGTTATAAGTCTATTCTCTAACCATGAAGTATGAACTACTATAATTTGATCTAAGGATGTACAAATATCAAATCTGGGTTTAAAAGTAAACCAGATTGGGTGCTTTGGGTGTATGAATGATTTTGGGAGTGGGAGCATTTAAAAATAATTCAGGGTAAAAGAATGAATTTAAAATAAAAAACCCATTTATTTAATATTTTGATTCCTTTTTTTGTTGTTGCTGACATTGTAATTCTTTTTCAGGGTGAGGAATTGGAGAGTAAGAGAGATGATGAAGTTGAAGATGTCTGCAATGCTAGCAATGATGTAAAAGAACAAAAAATGTGACAATCTATTTTTAGTGCATAATGTTACAAGTGCTTATAATTGTTATTTAAACATGTTTTTTTTTCCTAGTTGGACAGTTGTATGAGCACTATGAAGAGACCTGTAAAAGAATTTTTTGAAGGTGGCTATATGAGCACTATGAAGAGACCTGTAAAAGAATTTTTTGAAGGTGGCCGTAATAGAGAAAATAATGTAAGAAACATGAAATTTGACTCTCTTCTTCATTGTATAATCTTAGACATGTTACTAACTGTTATTTAAACCTTTTTTACCAGTTGGACTATGGTGAGAGAAACGGAAAGAGATGCGGAAAAGCAATTGTTGAGGAAGACCATAACAGAAAAAATGAGGTAAAAAAAAATCAACTCTTTCTTCAGCATTGCATATTAGACATGCTGCTAATTGTTAAGGAAACATTTCTTTTTACTAGTTGGAGAATGATGTGAGCAATAGGACGAAGACACCTAGAAAAGAAATTGCTCAGGGATCCTCTAGGATTGTAGGTGTTCGAGAAGAGTCTTTTAGAGATGTTCAAATAGCTTGCTCAGCAAAGGGAGAAGTGAATATTTCATTAAACTGTAGCTCTGCTGTTTTCGATGGCAAAACTTTCATCATGCCAAGCATAGAGGAAGTATGTAAACTGGTGGAGGATCGACGACTTGCTTTGGCCAAGAGAATTAAGCCAGACTTATCATTTATGAGTCTTTTGACAGAAATGTGCGAGTGTGCGCTGGAATTGGGTTCTAAACCTGAGGGAGGAAACAAATGGGAGCAGCTTGGGACGGTCCCAGAACAGAAGATAGCTCCTAAACGGGAAGACAATCTTCCCTTAAACCCGAGAGTTGGTGAGAGAAATGGAAATGGTCAGAGCAAGAAGAAACTAAAACGATTAGTTCCAGAGCCACCTAGTACTAATTCAAACAGTTTAGTGGTGGTTCAGCAGCAACAAATTGATCTTGATGATGTAAAGCGACTGGTAAACCCCAGAGACATAACCAATGGTCAAGAGAGGCATAGAATCCCGTTAATATGTGATGACGAGGTTCAGAATGAATTTCCAAGTTTCCACTACATCCGACATAATGTTATTTATCAGAAAGCATCAGTACCTATCTCTCTTGCTCGAATTGGGGATGAATATTGCTGTGCAGATTGCTATGGGGATTGCTTGAAGGCGTCAATACCTTGCGCTTGCGCAAGAGAAACAGGTGGGGAGTATGCTTACACATCTGAAGGATTGCTTAAAGAGGCTTTCTTGGACTCTTTTATTGCTAAGTATAGGCACACACAAAAACATCACCTTCACTTTTGCCAAATTTGTCCAGTTGAAAGAATAAAAAATGAGGCCAAGCCCGAAAAATGTAAAGGTCATCTAATTGGGACATTTATCAAAGAGTGTTGGACGAAGTGCGGATGCAGTAGAATATGCGGAAATCGGGTCGTGCAACGAGGGATAAGATGCCACTTAGAGGTAATGGAATGTCTCTGGATTGTGTATGTACGAAGTTGTTGGGTGTCTTAAACCATGTCAATATAAATTTCTTACTAACAATTGAAAACTATACCTTTAATCTTCTTTCGAGTAAACTTTGGCAAAACCATAGTTCACTCCACGATTGTATTCATCATAATTTGTTAGATTTGGTGCACTTCTATTTAAATCATAAGATCCCTCCCCTTCTTTTAGGTGTTTTATACTGGTGAAAGAAAGGGATGGGGATTGCGTTCTCCTGATGAGCTTCCTAAAGGAACTTTTGTGTGTGAATATTCTGGTGAGATACTAACAAACATGGAGCTTCATGAAAGGACAGCCTGTGCCACTCGCAATAAGAAGCATACATACCCAGTCTTGCTTGATGCTGATTGGGCAGCCGAGGGAATTCTCGAGGATGAAGATGCACTTTGTTTAGATGCAACACATTATGGTAATGTTGCGAGGTTTATGAACCATAGGTAACCTATTTAAATAAACTTTCTTTTGATATCATGGGGGTGTATCTTGCTTAGGAATATTATTTCTTCTGATATATAGTTTGATACATCAGCTATTTATGCTTAAATGATTAAATGTAGGTTCTTTCTCTGTTTGGTTCATTCACCTAGAGCTGCAGTGGTTTTAGGGTTACATGATTAAAGGTTTTGCTATCACTTCCTTTTCTCTAGAGAAACTTCATCTGTATTGAAATCTTTGTTTGTCTTGAGCTCTATGCAGAGGCAAATGCTCATCCGATTTTCTGTATATTGTATATAAACTAGTATTAAGTTGCCTACACTAAGAGTTGGATGCTAGCTCATATTTAATTTACTCAAATTATCTCTGGAAGACTGGAGCTCTGTCCTAAAATCTTTTACTTATTGAACAAGGTATAGCCATTCAATATTTATATCAAATACAGATTCACCATATTCTTTGGTCCAAAACGTTTTTGCAAATTTGCATATTATTCAGATTGCAATAAATTCCATGTGTCTAAGTTTCAGGAAACTAGTTGCAATATTTGAAGATGTCTGCAATGCTAGCAATGATGTAAAAGAACAAAAATGTGACAATCTATTTTAGTGCATAATGTTACAAGTGCTTGTAATTGTTATTTAAACATGTTTTTTTCCTAGTTGGACAGTTGTATGAGCACTATGAAGAGACCTGTAAAAGAATTTTTGAAGGTGGCTATATGAGCACTATGAAGAGACCTGTAAAAGAATTTTTGAAGGTGGCCGTATTAGAAAATAATGTAAGAAACATGAAATTTGACTCTTCTTCATTGTATAATCTTAGACATGTTACTAACTGTTATTTAAACCTTTTTACCAGTTGGACTATGGTGAGAGAAACGGAAAGAGATGCGGAAAAGCAATTGTTGAGGAAGACCATAACAGAAAAAATGAAAAAAAATCAACTCTTTCTTCAGCATTGCATATTAGACATGCTGCTAATTGTTAAGGAAACATTTCTTTTACTAGTTGGAGAATGATGTGAGCATAGGACGAAGACACCTAGAAAAGAAATTGCTCAGGATCCTCTAGGATTGTAGGTGTTCGAGAAGAGTCTTTTAGAGATGTTCAAATAGCTTGCTCAGCAAAGGGAGAAGTGAATATTTCATTAAACTGTAGCTCTGCTGTTTTCGATGGCAAAACTTTCATCATGCCAAGCATAGAGGAAGTATGTAAACTGGTGGAGGATCGACGACTTGCTTTGGCCAAGAGAATTAAGCCAGACTTATCATTTATGAGTCTTTGACAGAAATGTGCGAGTGTGCTGGAATTGGGTTCTAAACCTGAGGGAGGAAACAAATGGGAGCAGCTTGGGACGGTCCCAGAACAGAAGATAGTTCTAAACGGAAGACAATCTTCCCTTAAACCCGAGAGTTGGTGAGAGAAAAAATGGTCAGAGCAAGAAGAAACTAAAACGATTAGTTCCAGAGCCACCTAGTACTAATTCAAACAGTTTAGTGGTGGTTCAGCAGCAACAAATTGATCTTGATGATGTAAAGCGACTGGTAAACCCCAGAGACATAACCAATGGTCAAGAGAGGCATAGAACTAATATGTGATGACGAGGTTCAGAATGAATTTCCAAGTTTCCACTACATCCGACATAATGTTATTTATCAGAAAGCATCAGTACCTATCTCTCTTGCTCTTTGGGGATGAATATTGCTGTGCAGATTGCTATGGGGATTGCTTGAAGGCGTCAATACCTTGCGCCATAAGAGAAACAGGTGGGGAGTATGCTTACACATCTGAAGGATTGCTTAAAGAGGCTTTCTTGGACTCTTTTATTGCTAAGTATAGGCACACACAAAAACATCACCTTCACTTTTGCCAAATTTGTCCAGTTGAAAGAATAAAAATGAGGCCAAGCCGAAAAATGTAAAGGTCATCTAATTGGGACATTTATCAAAGAGTGTTGGACGAAGTGCGGATGCAGTAGAATATGCGGAAATCGGTCGCGGCAACGAGGGATAAGATGCCACTTAGAGGTAATGGAATGTCTCTGGATTGTGTATGTACGAAGTTGTTGGGTGTCTTAAACCATGTCAATATAAATTTCTTACTAACAATTGAAAACTATACCTTTAATCTTCTTTCGAGTAAACTTTGGCAAAACCATAGTTCACTCCACGATTGTATTCATCATAATTTGTTAGATTTGGTGCACTTCTATTTAAATCATAAGATCCCTCCCCTTCTTTTAGGTGTTTTATACTGGTGAAAGAAAGGGATGGGGATTGCGTTCTCCTGATGAGCTTCCTAAAGGAACTTTTGTGTGTGAATATTCTGGTGAGATACTAACAAACATGGAGCTTCATGAAAGGACAGCCTGTGCCACTCGCAATAAGAAGCATACATACCCAGTCTTGCTTGATGCTGATTGGGCAGCCGAGGGAATTCTCGAGGATGAAGATGCACTTTGTTTAGATGCAACACATTATGGTAATGTTATGAGGTTTATGAACCATAGGTAACCTATTTAAATAAACTTTCTTTTGATATCATGGGGTGTATCTTGCTTAGAATATTATTTCTTCTGATATATAGTTTGATACATCAGCTATTTATGCTTAAATGATTAAATGTAGGTTCTTTCTCTGTTTGGTTCATTCACCTAGAGCTGCAGTGGTTTTAGGGTTACATGATTAAAGGTTTTGCTATCACTTCCTTTTCTAGAGAAACTTCATCTGTATTGAAATCTTTGTTTGTCTTGAGCTCTATGCAGAGGCAAATGCTCATCCGATTTTCTGTATATTGTATATAAACTAGTATTAAGTTGCCTACACTAAGAGTTGGATGCTAGCTCATATTTAATTTACTCAAATTATCTCTGGAAGACTGGAGCTCTGTCCTAAAATCTTTTACTTATTGAACAAGGTATAGCCATTCAATATTTATATCAAATACAGATTCACCATATTCTTTGGTCCAAAACGTTTTTGCAAATTTGCATATTATTCAGATTGCAATAAATTCCATGTGTCTAAGTTTCAGGAAACTAGTTGCAATATTTGAAAATGTATCTAATAGTCTAGAATATTCTAATACATTCTACACGAAACCTATTAGGAATTACACACCACTAATTTTATTTTTTCCCTTTTCTAAATCAAGAATGTGTTAGCACAGAAGGTTCAGTCCATTAATTAATCTATATTGTTTTATGCTTTTCCAGGAGAATCAAATAAGTAGTCTTATTTGATATTTGTGCCATTTCTGTTTAACTAGAATATTGATTCAGTACTTGAAAGGGACCATTTAATGAAAAAAAAAATACAAATACAACAGATTTCTAGATCAACTCTGTATCTTCTTTGTTTTACCCAACATGTTTACATCTCTAACAAATCTCTCTCTCTTTCAGATGACCTGTATTGCCTCTTCACGTGTTTCCCTTCCCCCAAGTCATCCATATTTATTAACTACCCCCAAATCTTGATATTTATTAAAATGCCCCCCACCCCCACCCCCTCACCCACACACACACACTTAAGAAAAAGAAAAAAAATAACATTCTCAAAGTATTCCTTATTTTTTGTCAAGTCATTGGGGAGGCATACTAGCAATATTGAAGATCTGGAGGGTATTTTAATAAATACCAATATTTGAGGGGCATTATAATAAATATCGAGATTTGAGGGGCAATTCTATAAATATGGGTGATTTATTTATTTATTTAGGGGTTTTTGGGGTCTATAGCCAAAAAACAGGCGTTCCATTTTAAATATCTCATGCTTTTATTATCTTCAATGAAGTAGGGAAAGGTGTAGGTATAATACAGCCTGGAGACAGTTCTTAAGTATCTCTATTCAAATCAACTTAATAGCCAAATGTCTGAGGTTCAAACTACTATTGTAGGTCGTCTTTATATTTAATGGGAGTTACTGGAGATCATCCGTTTCTTTTCAGAAAAAAAGAACTTGAAGTATTACAGAAAACTTACCAACAGGTGAACCAAGAACGAGAGAGGAGAATATACCAGAAATTAACGGTTAACCAATAGCTAATTGGGAGCAGGAAACAAAACCATATCACCATTTGTGCCATAAATCCAAAGATTATTGCCATAGCATATAAGATACACCGAGGAGTCTACAAATTATTCTTTGCTTTTTAATAGTCATTAGTTTAACTCGATCAAGCTATATTCATCAAATGATTGGCCTATAGTCTGGGGGTATATCTGCAATTAACCCTCTTAATTATGATCCAATCACGAACTGTCTTGATATTTATGGCCAAACACTCTCATGATAATCAACTAATAGTTCCAGTTAGGATAAGTAAATCTCAGCTACACGCATGCCTTTACTGAAGTTTAGTTTATTCCTTCATAACGTGGACCTGAATTACATTAACAAAGGAAGACCGCAAGGAATGAGATCCAAGAGATTCCTAGTGATAGTCCGCTATATGGCTCTAGTTTAGGTAAATGACTTCAACGATCTCCACACATTTACTAAGCTGTACTTTTATCTGTGTGTACAGTCTTGGATTGCAAATATTTCTTTTCACGGCATTGAAAGCTTCATAATTTATTCTTTTTTCTTTCAATTGTTGCTCTTATTTTTTGTTAATTTTTTTTCTTGTTGCAATGTTTGTTTCCTGTATTATATATATAATTTGTTGAGGTCTTGCATCCAATATCTTCCATTTTCTACGTTTGTCATGTATGACCACTTTTATGTGATGTAGCAACAATTACATGATGTAGCAACAATCTTGCTTTGTTCCTATTACTCTGTTCTTAGTCTCCCTTTTCTTTTCTAGGTGTTGTGATGCAAATCTGATTGAGATTCCAGTTGAAATCGAAACACCAGACCATCATTACTATCATGTATGTTATCTCACTAGCTTTACTTTAGTCCCGGAGATTTTTTTATTCTCTATCAGATCGAACTCATGCAAGCATCTTAATTTTTGCAGGTTGCTTTTTTCACGACTAGGAAAGTGGAAGCTAAGGAGGAACTATGTTGGGTGAGTACAAATTGTATAACCAATATCAACTTTCAAGTACTTATTTACTCGTTTACAGTACTCTGGTGTCATGCTGTTGTTTCACTTGGTTATTGCTCGTGTTTCAAGAATTTGTAATATGTATTTGAAACCTAACTTATGTATGTTGGCTTATTGCTCGTTTGTACGTACTCCAAAAATATACCTCTAGTTTATTTACCTTTCTTTTTCACAATAGACAGCACATAATACTGGTTCTATTGTGCATATTTACTGGATGTAGCTTTTTTATCGATCTTGCTCAATCTACTTTTGATACTCTGAATGGACAGCCATCTCAGCTATAAAATGGACAACTTTCACTATAGTAAGACTTGAAAAGAAGTAATAATATAAATAATAATTTCCTATTATACAACTGAATCGAGAGCTCTAGACTGACAGGGTGTATCTACTGAGAAGCTGGTAAATGGTTTCTTAGATGAGAGAAGTGTGGCACATTTGAATCCTGTTTGCAGGTTAAGATATCATATAGACTGAATGGTTTCCCTTATCCTAATCGGTATAGTTGTTAAAAATTACCCGTCCGATGCTAAAGGCAAAAGGTCCTTTTTTTCCTCTATGGAAAATGGTGGAAAACATTCAAAAGAACAAACTTTTATCCTTCAATAATTTTTTTTCAACTAAACTCAAGTTTGAACTCTTATGTAAAAGACGGAGATTATATTCTGCCCTCTCCTGTTTTTGGTACTTTATAACTATTCTTAGCATCTTTACTGTTACCGCTATCCTTACATGTCTCTTAATTTACAACCAAAGACAACTATGAAGGTGGCTTGAATTTTTTGCTGAAATCACTGAATATAAAATATTTCTGATTTCCTAAGTTGCATGGGTACAAGTGCGGATATGGATGCGGGTACAATACATGGTAGATTTGTAAAAGGTAGAATGCGTGGACACGGCTGAAACTCGTGGGATATAATTATAGTTCTGAGCTGTATTTGTAGATGACCCTTTTAAATTGTAGCTCTTAAGGCTGAAACAAACTCGACCCTTATCCACAAAGTTACAAAAGTGGATCGAAGTGTAGGATATATATATCCAGGAAGTGTATGATGAGTGTTTTAAATTAAACATGCATTGCATAATTGATTACATGTTTGAATAAATGTATGCAAATATTTAAGGAGTGTCCAAGAAGTGTCGAGTACCATTACAGGTTGAGTCGACACACATCGAGGTGCAGTGCGGCTCCATATTAAAAGTACGCAGGTAACATAGGTGATTTCTAAAGGTGTAATAAGCATCTTGAATTAAAGTAATACTGATCCTTGTTTACCACTTCAAAACGCATAGTTATAATTAATTATAACTGAACAGAGTTACCCTTATTCTTCTATATACATGTGTATAAAATCCTTAACTTTACTCCGACATCTTATATAAATGGGTATAATAGTCTTGCGTTTAGCCTAAAAGGTAAGCAAACAGGTAAAGTTAAAATGTTTATACTCATTTCCAGTTATCTACTTTGTTTATGTTCTAAAACTGTTGGGATCTGTAGATGTTATATACAGTTATCTAAAGTTTCACAGTTTCTGTTTCCTTTTGTGGGTATGACCAACTTATTAACCTTACACTATAATCTCTTTTATTGTATACATGATTTCTTTTTAATAATTTGAAAAACTTTTTCTTTGCAGGATTATGGTATTGATTTTACTGATCATAATCATCCGATAAAAGCATTTAGATGTTCATGTGAAAGCAAACTATGCCGTGACAGAACTTCGTAGCAGTAAGTACACTTTAATTAAGCAGTTAAGATTTAGCTTTATGGCTAACCTTCTTTCCTTTCCTTATTTTTTCTGCTTTCAAGAATGGTACTACAGCTAATACTTAATAATAGAAAATAACTGCTGCAATGCCTTAGCTTAATTTAATCGAATAATATATTCATACATTTGTTAACTAGATAGCAGTGCTTTTGAAGTCCAAAACCCTGCAACTTGCACATATCCTCCATCATCCGTACATTCCACTAAATTGGTTTGTCTGTTGAAGAAAGAGGGCTTCATGGAAGGACATCTTTGATTCACCTTGATAACATGGGAGAAAACACAAGATTTGTAGGATAGTATTGCTATCTCGAATCAATCTGAACCTGACATGAAGTTATCAGGCTCATGCTCATTGTGGCGGGTTTGGATCATCAAAGCTCGACCTATCTTAGCATGTGTAATAGACCACTCCAGTTTTGAGATTGGGTAGTATTGCTGGGCCTGTTTGATCTTAATCATATAGACTGAATGGTTTCCCTTATCCTAATCGGTATAGTTGTTAAAAATTACCCGTCCGATGCTAAAGGCAAAAGGTCCTTTTTTCCTCTATGGAAAATGGTGGAAAACATTCAAAAGAACAAACTTTTATCCTTCAATAATTTTTTTCAACTAAACTCAAGTTTGAACTCTTATGTAAAAGGCGGAGATTATATTCTGCCCTCTCCTGTTTTGGTACTTTATAACTATTCTTAGCATCTTTACTGTTACGCTATCCTTACATGTCTCTTAATTTACAACCAAAGACAACTATGAAGGTGGCTTGAATTTTTTGCTGAAATCACTGAATATAAAATATTTCTGATTTCCTAAGTTGCATGGGTACAAGTGCGGATATGGATGCGGGTACAATACATGGTAGATTTGTAAAAGGTAGAGTGCGTGGACACGGCTGAAACTTCGTGGGATATAATTATAGTTCTGAGCTGTATTTGTAGATGACCCTTTTAAATTGTAGCTCTTAAGGCTGAAACAAACTCGACCCTTATCCACAAAGTTACAAAAGTGGATCACGAAGTGTAGGATATATATATCCAGGAAGTGTATGATGAGTGTTTTAAATTAAACATGCATTGCATAATTGATTACATGTTTGAATAAATGTATGCAAATATTTAAGGAGTGTCCAAGAAGTGTCGAGTACCATTACAGTGCAGTGCGACACATGTCGAATGCAGTGCGGCTCCATATTAAAAGTACGCAGGTAACATAGGTGATTTCTAAAGGTGTAATAAGCATCTTGAATTAAAGTAATACTGATCCTTGTTTACCACTTCAAAACGCATAGTTATAATTAATTATAACTGAACAGAGTTACCCTTATTCTTCTATATACATGTGTATAAAATCCTTAACTTTACTCCGACATCTTATATAAATGGGTATAATAGTCTTGCGTTTAGCCTAAAAGGTAAGCAAACAGGTAAAGTTAAAATGTTTATACTCATTTCCAGTTATCTACTTTGTTTATGTTCTAAAACTGTTGGGATCTGTAGATGTTATATACAGTTATCTAAAGTTTCACAGTTTCTGTTTCCTTTTGTGGGTATGACCAACTTATTAACCTTACACTATAATCTCTTTTATTGTATACATGATTTCTTTTTAATAATTTGAAAAACTTTTTCTTTGCAGGATTATGGTATTGATTTTACTGATCATAATCATCCGATAAAAGCATTTAGATGTTCATGTGAAAGCAAACTATGCCGTGACAGAACTTCGTAGCAGTAAGTACACTTTAATTAAGCAGTTAAGATTTAGCTTTATGGCTAACCTTCTTTCCTTTCCTTATTTTTCTGCTTTCAAGAATGGTACTACAGCTAATACTTAATAATAGAAAATAACTGCTGCAATGCCTTAGCTTAATTTAATCGAATAATATATTCATACATTTGTTAACTAGATAGCAGTGCTTTTGAAGTCCAAAACCCTGCAACTTGCACATATCCTCCATCATCCGTACATTCCACTAAATTGGTTTGTCTGTTGAAGAAAGAGGGCTTCATGGAAGGACATCTTTGATTCACCTTGATAACATGGGAGAAAACACAAGATTTGTAGGATAGTATTGCTATCTCGAATCAATCTGAACCTGACATGAAGTTATCAGGCTCATGCTCATTGTGGCGGGTTTGGATCATCAAAGCTCGACCTATCTTAGCATGTGTAATAGACCACTCCAGTTTTGAGATTGGGTAGTATTGCTGGGCCTGTTTGATCTTAATCAAATTGATTATGAAATAAAGGGTAATTGTGCATAGAACCCTTGTAGTATTGTTGTTTTGAACTTACTACACTGTAGTTTCATCTCGGCAGATAGACCCCCGATATGTTAATTCTGGTAGCTGGCTATTAGTTTTGGGCTGCACGCGAACCTTCCCCTTCTCAAATTCCGGGGTTGTAAATTCAATACAACGATATACAGGTTGGTCTATACTCGATTAACCCCTAAATAAGAAGAGAAATATCTGGTGGACCAGGTGAACTAAAGTGGCGCACAGGGCAGTACTGGTTGTGTTACGATGACTTGAAGGCAAAATAAAATTGGACTTCTCCTCTTTCACGCTTAGCATGTGTGAAGTTTGAAGCCAAGCTATTCCACCAACCATTATTCCAGCTATGACAAAAACCTCTTTGTCTAATTCACATTAGATTTGATCACTATAAAAGGGTGATGATGATGGAGACAAAGACTGCGGAAGTAACATCTGGGCTTAGCTGAGTAAGAGCAGAGAGTGATTTCTTTGTTGTGATCTCCTCTTTCATTAGCGAATTCTCCTTTCTGTCTCCGCCGAACGTAGATCAGAATACTGATTGGACCACATATCTTTGTACGTTGTTCTCTTTTGTCTGCACTGCCCGCATTCAGCTTTGTTACCGCTCTACCTTTGTATAGACATCTTTTGTATCGAGTAGCCAGCCATTGTAACAGAGTTCTTATACAATCTGCTTCCATTTTCTACGTTTGTCATGTATGACCACTTTTATGTGATGTAGCAACAATTACATGATGTAGCAACAATCTTGCTTTCCTATTACTCTGTTCTTAGTCTCCCTTTTCTTTTCTAGGTGTTGTGATGCAAATCTGATTGAGATTCCAGTTGAAATCGAAACACCAGACCATCATTACTATCATGTATGTTATCTCACTAGCTTTACTTTAGTCCCGGAGATTTTTTTATTCTCTATCAGATCGAACTCATGCAAGCATCTTAATTTTTGCAGGTTGCTTTTTTCACGACTAGGAAAGTGGAAGCTAAGGAGGAACTATGTTGGGTGAGTACAAATTGTATAACCAATATCAACTTTCAAGTACTTATTTACTCGTTTACAGTACTCTGGTGTCATGCTGTTGTTTCACTTGGTTATTGCTCGTGTTTCAAGAATTTGTAATATGTATTTGAAACCTAACTTATGTATGTTGGCTTATTGCTCGTTTGTACGTACTCCAAAAATATACCTCTAGTTTATTTACCTTTCTTTTCACAATAGACAGCACATAATACTGGTTCTATTGTGCATATTTACTGGATGTAGCTTTTTATCGATCTTGCTCAATCTACTTTTGATACTCTGAATGGACAGCCATCTCAGCTATAAAATGGACAACTTTCACTATAGTAAGACTTGAAAAGAAGTAATAATATAAATAATAATTTCCTATTATACAACTGAATCGAGAGCTCTAGACTGACAGGGTGTATCTACTGAGAAGCTGGTAAATGGTTTCTTAGATGAGAGAAGTGTGGCACATTTGAATCCTGTTTGCAGGTTAAGATATCATATAGACTGAATGGTTTCCCTTATCCTAATCGGTATAGTTGTTAAAAATTACCCGTCCGATGCTAAAGGCAAAAGGTCCTTTTTTTCCTCTATGGAAAATGGTGGAAAACATTCAAAAGAACAAACTTTTATCCTTCAATAATTTTTTTTCAACTAAACTCAAGTTTGAACTCTTATGTAAAAGACGGAGATTATATTCTGCCCTCTCCTGTTTTTGGTACTTTATAACTATTCTTAGCATCTTTACTGTTACCGCTATCCTTACATGTCTCTTAATTTACAACCAAAGACAACTATGAAGGTGGCTTGAATTTTTTTTGCTGAAATCACTGAATATAAAATATTTCTGATTTCCTAAGTTGCATGGGTACAAGTGCGGATATGGGTACGGGTACAATACATGGTAGATTTGTAAAAGGTAGGGTACGTGGACACGGCTGAAACTCGTGGGATATAATTATAGTTCTGAGCTGTATTTGTAGATGACCCTTTTAAATTGTAGCTCTTAAGGCTGAAACAAACTCGACCCTTATCCACAAAGTTACAAAAGTGGATGCGAAGTGTAGGATATATATATCCAGGAAGTGTATGATGAGTGTTTTAAATTAAACATGCATTGCATAATTGATTACATGTTTGAATAAATGTATGCAAATATTTAAGGAGTGTCCAAGAAGTGTCGAGTACCATTACGGGTACGGGTACGACACATGTCGGGTACGGGTACGGCTCCATATTAAAAGTACGCAGGTAACATAGGTGATTTCTAAAGGTGTAATAAGCATCTTGAATTAAAGTAATACTGATCCTTGTTTACCACTTCAAAACGCATAGTTATAATTAATTATAACTGAACAGAGTTACCCTTATTCTTCTATATACATGTGTATAAAATCCTTAACTTTACTCCGACATCTTATATAAATGGGTATAATAGTCTTGCGTTTAGCCTAAAAGGTAAGCAAACAGGTAAAGTTAAAATGTTTATACTCATTTCCAGTTATCTACTTTGTTTATGTTCTAAAACTGTTGGGATCTGTAGATGTTATATACAGTTATCTAAAGTTTCACAGTTTCTGTTTCCTTTTGTGGGTATGACCAACTTATTAACCTTACACTATAATCTCTTTTATTGTATACATGATTTCTTTTTAATAATTTGAAAAACTTTTTCTTTGCAGGATTATGGTATTGATTTTACTGATCATAATCATCCGATAAAAGCATTTAGATGTTCATGTGAAAGCAAACTATGCCGTGACAGAACTCGTAGCAGTAAGTACACTTTAATTAAGCAGTTAAGATTTAGCTTTATGGCTAACCTTCTTTCCTTTCCTTATTTTTCTGCTTTCAAGAATGGTACTACAGCTAATACTTAATAATAGAAAATAACTGCTGCAATGCCTTAGCTTAATTTAATCGAATAATATATTCATACATTTGTTAACTAGATAGCAGTGCTTTTGAAGTCCAAAACCCTGCAACTTGCACATATCCTCCATCATCCGTACATTCCACTAAATTGGTTTGTCTGTTGAAGAAAGAGGGCTTCATGGAAGGACATCTTTGATTCACCTTGATAACATGGGAGAAAACACAAGATTTGTAGGATAGTATTGCTATCTGCGAATCAATCTGAACCTGACATGAAGTTATCAGGCTCATGCTCATTGTGAGCGGGTTTGGATCATCAAAAGCTCGACCTATCTTAGCATGTGTAATAGACCACTCCAGTTTTGAGATTGGGTAGTATTGCTGGGCCTGTTTGATCTTAATCAAATTGATTATGAAATAAAGGGTAATTGTGCATAGAACCCTTGTAGTATTGTTGTTTTGAACTTACTACACTGTAGTTTCATCTCGGCAGATAGACCCCCGATATGTTAATTCTGGTAGCTGGCTATTAGTTTTGGGCTGCACGCGAACCTTCCCCTTCTCAAATTCCGGGGTTGTAAATTCAATACAACGATATACAGGTTGGTCTATACTCGATTAACCCCTAAATAAGAAGAGAAATATCTGGTGGACCAGGTGAACTAAAGTGGCGCACAGGGCAGTACTGGTTGTGTTACGATGACTTGAAGGCAAAATAAAATTGGACTTCTCCTCTTTCACGCTTAGCATGTGTGAAGTTTGAAGCCAAGCTATTCCACCAACCATTATTCCAGCTATGACAAAAACCTCTTTGTCTAATTCACATTAGATTTGATCACTATAAAAGGGTGATGATGATGGAGACAAAGACTGCGGAAGTAACATCTGGGCTTAGCTGAGTAAGAGCAGAGAGTGATTTCTTTGTTGTGATCTCCTCTTTCATTAGCGAATTCTCCTTTCTGTCTCCGCCGAACGTAGATCAGAATACTGATTGGACCACATATCTTTGTACGTTGTTCTCTTTTGTCTGCACTGCCCGCATTCAGCTTTGTTACCGCTCTACCTTTGTATAGACATCTTTTGTATCGAGTAGCCAGCCATTGTAACAGAGTTCTTATACAATCTGCTTCAAGTAACTAGCTAATGATGGTTTATTGTGTAGAATTAACAGACTGACTTCCTCTTTTAAATTCTACATTCTGATCGTTTTCCCCCTTGTCTTTTAAATCCCAGAGGGTAGATCAGCAGCAGTAATTGTGAGATGAACCAAAACAGGCAGCTGACAAAACAGCAAATCGAGGAATGCTTATCAACACCTGCTTCCTTCCGGTGTTTGAGATAATTACTTTGGGTACACAGAACAATGCACAAGTTCTTTCCTTGATTATTCAAGGAATTTTGAATACTTTGTTTACAGAAATTTAGTTTCTTTTATTTATTTATTTTTTTAAAGTAGATTGTTGAAAGAGGTTATCCGGCTGATGTAAAGCTCGAAACATAATTTGCCCCTAGGATTTTCAGACGTCGTACTTGCGATTCTTGTTCGGGTATGCGTAGTCTTTTTAAACATTTCATTTCAGAGATTGCAACGATGGTCAGAATTTACTCAAAACATTTTCCTATTCAAATTGCACGATGTTAATAAAAACTTGAAACCAATACTTTTTATCATAATCATTGCTTATCTAATAATGATTATTATCATAGTGATTGTTTGTCTAGTGTCTGGTGGACAGTTGTGATTCATACTCCATGAATTTTACTCATTCCTAAGTTATATTAAAAAAAAATCACAATAATTCACTGAACATTACTCTCAGACAAAATGCTGTTATTGTTACAAGGAAAGAGTCGCTGTTTTAGTTTTAAAGTCAGCATGCTAGCAAAAACGCTATTCTTCCATTGATCGGTACGTTCAACACAAAGTAGGCATATGCAGTGCTGGGGGATTTATTGAGCTAGCACATACAAGCTATACATACATATAGACTTATAAATTAACCCCAACATCATAGAACCAGAATATTTGAGAAATTTAAGTGGGGGGCTCTACAACATTTTCTTGTCATGAGCTATTCTCTGCTGCTCACAGTACTCAAACAAGCTCCCGTCGAAGCAGCGCCTGATGACCTCCCTTGATAGGTAACCGTCTTCATCTCTGGCCAGCACGTACAGAATTATCCACTCCAGCTTTGAAGTTATCCTGCAACGTATAACATTCACAGTGCCCATAAGCTGTCATTGCTTTTAAATGACAGAAATATATCATGTATTGTTTTCTAGAAGTTAATCATTAATTTCTAGTAAGCGAACACATTTTACCATCCAAAGAAATCATAAGCGAATCGATTAGCCTCCGTCATCTCCCACATCTCACGAAAGACAGTTTGTCAGGCACCGTTCTAGCGAACTTGCTGAAAATGGCCTCAAAGTTGAAGGGGACAAACCTAATTCATAATGCAACACACAATTTTTCTATTGGTTAATCACCATATGTTTTCATGCTCATTGTGAGCGGGTTTGGATCATCAAAAGCTCGACCTATCTTAGCATGTGTAATAGACCACTCCAGTTTTGAGATTGGGTAGTATTGCTGGGCCTGTTTGATCTTAATCAAATTGATTATGAAATAAAGGGTAATTGTGCATAGAACCCTTGTAGTATTGTTGTTTTGAACTTACTACACTGTAGTTTCATCTCGCAGATAGACCCCGATATGTTAATTCTGGTAGCTGGCTATTAGTTTTGGGCTGCACGCTAACCTTCTCCTTCTCAAATTCGGTTGTAAATTCAATACAACGATATACAGGTTGGTCTATACCGATTAACCCCTAAATAAGAAGAGAAATATCTGGTGGACCAGGTGAACTAAAGTGGCGCACAGGGCAGTACTGGTTGTGTTACGATGACTTGAAGGCAAAATAAAATTGGACTTCTCCTCTTTCACGCTTAGCATGTGTGAAGTTTGAAGCCAAGCTATTCCACCAACCATTATTCCAGCTATGACAAAACCTCTTTGTCTAATTCACATTAGATTTGATCACTATAAAGGGTGATGATGATGGAGACAAAGACTCGGAAGTAACATCTGGGCTTAGCTGAGTAAGAGCAGAGAGTGATTTCTTTGTTGTGATCTCCTCTTTCATTAGCGAATTCTCCTTTCTGTCTCCACGAACGTAGATCAGAATACTGATTGGACCACATATCTTTGTGTTGTTCTTTGTCTGCACTGCCCGCATTCAGCTTTGTTACCGCTCTACCTTTGTATAGACATCTTTGTATCGAGTAGCCAGCCATTGTAACAGAGTTCTTATACAATCTGCTTCAAGTAACTAGCTAATGATGGTTTATTGTGTAGAATTAACAGACTGACTTCCTCTTTTAAATTCTACATTCTGATCGTTTTCCCCTTGTCTTTTAAATCCCAGAGGGTAGATCAGCAGCAGTAATTGTGAGATGAACCAAAACAGGCAGCTGACAAAACAGCAAATCGAGGAATGCTTATCAACACCTGCTTCCTTCCGGTGTTTGAGATAATTACTTTGGGTACACAGAACAATGCACAAGTTCTTTCCTTGATTATTCAAGGAATTTTGAATACTTTGTTTACAGAAATTTAGTTTCTTTTATTTATTTATTTTTAAAGTAGATTGTTGAAAGAGGTTATCCGGCTGATGTAAAGCTCGAAACATAATTTGCCCTAGGATTTTCAGACGTCGTACTTGCGATTCTTGTTCGGGTATGCGTAGTCTTTTTAAACATTTCATTTCAGAGATTGCAACGATGGTCAGAATTTACTCAAAACATTTTCCTATTCAAATTGCACGATGTTAATAAAAACTTGAAACCGATACTTTTTATCATAATCATTGCTTATCTAATAATGATTATTATCATAGTGATTGTCTGTCTAGTGTCTGGTGGACAGTTGTGATTCATACTCCGTGAATTTTACTCATTCCTAAGTTATATTAAAAAAAAATCACAATAATTCACTGAACATTACTCTCAGACAAAATGCTGTTATTGTTACAAGGAAAGAGTCGCTGTTTTAGTTTTAAAGTCAGCATTCTAACAAAAACGCTATTCTTCCATTGGCACGTTCAACACAAAGTAGGCATATACAGTGCTGGGGGATTTATTGAGCTAGCACATACAAGCTATACATACATATAGACTTATAAATTAACCCCAACATCATAGAACCAGAATATTTGAGAAATTTAAGTGGGGGGCTCTACAACATTTTCTTGTCATGAGCTATTCTCTGCTGCTCACAGTACTCAAACAAGCTCCCGTCGAAGCAGCGCCTGATGACCTCCCTTGATAGGTAACCGTCTTCATCTCTGGCCAGCACGTACAGAATTATCCACTCCAGCTTTGAAGTTATCCTGCAACGTATAACATTCACAGTGCCCATAAGCTGTCATTGCTTTTAAATGACAGAAATATATCATGTATTGTTTTCTAGAAGTTAATCATTAATTTCTAGTAAGCGAACACATTTTTACCATCCAAAGAAATCATAAGCGAATCGATTAGCCTCCGTCATCTCCCACATCTCACCGAAAGACAGTTTGTCAGGCGCCGTTCTAGCGAACTTGCTGAAAATGGCCTCAAAGTTGAAGGGGACAAACCTAATTCATAATGCAACACACAATTTTTCTATTGGTTAATCACCATATGTTTTCATTTTCATTTTTGCCGATGTTTTGGATGTACACCTCAAAAAATATTTGTTACCTGCCCTCAGGATCGTAAGTTCCAGAGTCACTCCCATGCTTGTTTTTGTGTATGTTGCGGATGTAGATAGGAAACAATGGAGAAGATATCCAACTCTATGAAAACACCAAATGATGTAAACTGACTAATGCATTAATATAATGAAGAGACACGACCTAATTGTAATTCAAGAGTTTCTTATTGCGTGTGTCTTGTAGTACCAAAATAGTATGAGAAATTAGCAGTAAACTTAGCGCTACTCTTTCTAATAAGGTGTTGAAACTTACTGGGAGTGAAGAATAGCTCATACTCCCGTTAATAAGAACGACCATGAACAAAGAAAGTAACGGGTTGAAGCCAATAGATCTGCACCCTGAAAACTCAAGTTTCAAAAGGAACATTTCCATGTCATGACATGCATACAAACCACAATTTATTAATTATAACCATCAAGTCTATTATTGAAATAATTTGTAATACAATTACGTAACGCCAACTTCAAAGAGTAATTACATTGTCCCTAACATCAAAGATCAGCATATAAATTGGGAGAGGGTTTACTGATTAATATTGTCACCTGCATAGGTTTCCCATGGATAAATGATGCCGTCATTGTTTCTGTCGAAGAAGGAAACATGCTGTTGAAGAACACTCATACCACGAGGATCGTGGTCTCTGGAGCCCTCTGGATGATAAGCATCTGTTGCTGCCATTGCTCTAGCCATATCTAGATAAAGAGACACAACAACAATACTAATGGAACAATTTAATTTATACGAGATCAATAAGAAATGGAGAGTAGCATTCTGATATCACTAGATATACAGTGCTGGGGATTTATTGAGCTAGCACATACAAGCTATACATACATATAGACTTATAAATTAACCCCAATATCATAGAACCAGAATATTTGAGAAATTTAAGTGGGGGCTCTACAACATTTTCTTGTCATGAGCTATTCTCTGCTGCTCACAGTACTCAAACAAGCTCCCGTCGAAGCAGCGCCTGATGACCTCCCTTGATAGGTAACCCTCTTCATCTCTGGCCAGCACGTACAGAATTATCCACTCCAGCTTTGAAGTTATCCTACAACGTATAGCATTCACAGTGCCCACAAGCTATCATTGCTTGTAAATGACAGAAATATATCATATATTGTTTTCTAGAAGTTAATCATTAATTTCTAGTAAGCGAACACATTTTTACCATCCAAAGAAATCATAAGCGAATCGATTAGCCTCCGTCATCTCCCACATCTCACCGAAAGACAGTTTGTCAGGCACCGTTCTAGCGAACTTGCTGAAATGGCCTCAAAGTTGAAGGGGACAAACCTAATTCATAATGCAACACAAAATTTTTCTATTGGTTAATCACCATATGTTTTCATTTTCATTTTTGCCGATGTTTTGGATGTACACCTCAAAAAATATTTGTTACCTGCCCTCAGGATCGTAAGTTCCAGAGTCACTCCCATGCTTGTTTTTGTGTATGTTGCGGATGTAGATAGGAAACAATGGAGAAGATATCCAACTCTATGAAAACACCAAATGATGTAAACTGACTAATACATTAATATAATGAAGAGACACGACCTAATTGTAATTCAAGAGTTTCTTATTGTGTGTGTCTTGTAGTACCAAAATAGTATGAGAAATTAGCAGTAAACTTAGCGCTACTCTTTCTAATAAGGTGTTGAAACTTACTGGGAGTGAAGAATAGCTCATACTCCCGTTAATAAGAACCACCATGAACAAAGAAAGTAACGGGTTGAAGCCAATAGATCTGCACCCTGAAAACTCAAGTTTCAAAAGGAACATTTCCATGTCATGACATGCATACAAACCACAATTTATTAATTATAACCGCGCATCAAGTCTATTATTGAAATAATTTGTAATACAATTACGGTAACGCCAACTTCAAAGAGTAATTACATTGTCCCTAACATCAAAGATCAGCATATAAATTGGGAGAGGGTTTACTGATTAATATTGTCACCTGCATAGGTTTCCCATGGATAAATGATGCCGTCATTGTTTCTGTCGAAGAAGGAAACATGCTGTTGAAGAACACTCATACCACGAGGATCGTGGTCTCTGGAGCCCTCTGGATGATAAGCATCTGTTGCTGCCATTGCTCTAGCCATATCTAGATAAAGAGACACAACAACAATACTAATGGAACAATTTAATTTATACGAGATCAATAAGAAATGGAGAGTAGCATTCTGATATCACTAGATATACAGTGCTGGGGGATTTATTGAGCTAGCACATACAAGCTATACATACATATAGACTTATAAATTAACCCCAATATCACAGAACCAGAATATTTGAGAAATTTAAGTTTGGAGAGGGGGACTCTTCAACATTTTCTTGTCATGAGCTATTCTCTGCTGCTCACAGTACTCAAACAAGCTCCCGTCGAAGCAGCGCCTGATGACCTCCCTTGATAGGTAACCCTCTTCATCTCTGGCCAGCACGTACAGAATTATCCACTCCAGCTTTGAAGTTATCCTGCAACGTATAGCATTCACAGTGCCCACAAGCTATCATGCTTGTAAATGACAGAAAATATATCATATATTGTTTTCTAGAAATTAATCATTAATTTCTAGTAAGCGAACATTTTACCATCCAAAGAAATCATAAGCGAATCTATTAGCCTCCGTCATCTCCCACATCTCACCGAAAGACAGTTTGTCAGGCACCGTTCTAGCGAACTTGCTGAAAATGGCCTCAAAGTTGAAGGGACAAACCTAATTCATAATGCAACACAATTTTTCTATTGGTTAATTAATCACCATATGTTTTCATTTTCATTTTGCCGATGTTTTGGAGGCACACCTCAAAAATATTTGTTACCTGCCCTCAGGATCGTAAGTTCGAGTCGCTCCCATGCTTGTTTTGTGTATGTTGCGGATGTAGATAGGAAACAATGGAGAAGGTATCCAACTCTATGAAAACACCAAATGATGTAAACTGACTAATACATTAATATAATGAAGAGACACGACCTAATTGTAATTCAAGAGTTTCTTATGCGTGTGTCTTGTAGTACCAAAATAGTATGAGAAATTAGCGATAAACTTAGCTACTCTTTCTAATAAGGTGTTGAAACTTCTTGGGAGTGAAGAATAGCTCATACTCCCGTTAATAAGAACCACCATGAACAAAGAAAGTAACGGGTTGAAGCCAATAGATCTGCACCCTGAAAACTCAAGTTTCAAAGGAACATTTTCATGTCATGCATACAAACCACAATTTATTAATTATAACCGCGCATCAAGTCTATTATTGAAATAATTTGTAATACAATTACGGTAACGCCAACTTCAAAGAGTAATTACATTGTCCCTAACATCAAAGATCAGCATATAAATTGGGAGAGGGTTTACTGATTAATATTGTCACCTGCATAGGTTTCCCATGGATAAATGATGCCATTGTTTCTGTCGAAGAAGGAAACATGCTGTTGAAGAACACTCATACCACGAGGATCGTGGTCTCTGGAGCCCTCTGGATGATAAGCATCTGTTGCTGCCATTGCTCTAGCCATATCTAGATAAAGAGACACAACAACAATACTAATGGAACAATTTAATTTATACGAGATCAATAAGAAATGGAGAGTAGCATTCTGATATCACTAGATATACAGTGCTGGGGATTTATTGAGCTAGCACATACAAGCTATACATACATATAGACTTATAAATTAACCCCAATATCACAGAACCAGAATATTTGAGAAATTTAAGTTTGGAGAGAGGGGACTCTTCAACATTTTCTTGTCATGAGCTATTCTCTGCTGCTCACAGTACTCAAACAAGCTCCCGTCGAAGCAGCCTGATGACCTCCTTGATAGGTAA
Source organism: Asparagus setaceus (assembly GCA_012295165.1). Classification (NCBI taxonomy): domain Eukaryota; kingdom Viridiplantae; phylum Streptophyta; class Magnoliopsida; order Asparagales; family Asparagaceae; genus Asparagus; species Asparagus setaceus. The sequence goes on along the minus strand of CM022701.1, from coordinate 1,795,925 downwards.
CCCTCTTCATCTCTGGCCAGCACGTACAGAATTATCCACTCCAGCTTTGAAGTTATCCTGCAACGTATAGCATTCACAGTGCCCACAAGCTATCATGCTTGTAAATGACAGAAAATATATCATATATTGTTTTCTAGAAATTAATCATTAATTTCTAGTAATTAACACATTTTACCATCCAAAGAAATCATAAGCGAATCTATTAGCCTCCGTCATCTCCCACATCTCACCGAAAGACAGTTTGTCAGGCACCGTTCTAGCGAACTTGCTGAAAATGGCCTCAAAGTTGAAGGGGACAAACCTAATTCATAATGCAACACAATTTTTCTATTGGTTAATTAATCACCATATGTTTTCATTTTTCATTTTTGCCGATGTTTTGGAGGCACACCTCAAAAAATATTTGTTACCTGCCCTCAGGATCGTAAGTTCCAGAGTCGCTCCCATGCTTGTTTTTGTGTATGTTGCGGATGTAGATAGGAAACAATGGAGAAGGTATCCAACTCTATGAAAACACCAAATGATGTAAACTGACTAATACATTAATATAATGAAGAGACACGACCTAATTGTAATTCAAGAGTTTCTTATTGCGTGTGTCTTGTAGTACCAAAATAGTATGAGAAATTAGCAGTAAACTTAGCGCTACTCTTTCTAATAAGGTGTTGAAACTTACTGGGAGTGAAGAATAGCTCATACTCCCGTTAATAAGAACCACCATGAACAAAGAAAGTAACGGGTTGAAGCCAATAGATCTGCACCCTGAAAACTCAAGTTTCAAAAGGAACATTTTCATGTCATGCATACAAACCACAATTTATTAATTATAACCGCGCATCAAGTCTATTATTGAAATAATTTGTAATACAATTACGGTAACGCCAACTTCAAAGAGTAATTACATTGTCCCTAACATCAAAGATCAGCATATAAATTGGGAGAGGGTTTACTGATTAATATTGTCACCTGCATAGGTTTCCCATGGATAAATGATGCCGTCATTGTTTCTGTCGAAGAAGGAAACATGCTGTTGAAGAACACTCATACCACGACGATCGTGGTCTCTGGAACCCTCTGGATGATAAGCATCTGTTGCTGCCATTGCTCTAGCCATATCTAGATAAAGAGACACAACAACAATACTAATGGAACAATTTAATTTATACAGATCAATAAGAAATGGAGTAGCATTCTGATATCACTAGATATACAGTGCTGGGGTTATTGATTAGCACATACAAGCTATACATACATATAGACTTATAAATTAACCCCAATATCACAGAACCAGAATATTTGAAATTTAAGTTTGGAGACTCTTCAACATTTTCTTGTCATGAGCTATTCTCTGCTGCTCACAGTACTCAAACAAGCTCCCGTCGAAGCAGCCTGATGACCTCCTTGATAGGTAACCCTCTTCATCTCTGGCCAGCACGTACAGAATTATCCACTCCAGCTTTGAAGTTATCCTGCAACGTATAGCATTCACAGTGCCCACAAGCTATCATGCTTGTAAATGACAGAAAATATATCATATATTGTTTTCTAGAAATTAATCATTAATTTCTAGTAAGCGAACACATTTTTACCATCCAAAGAAATCATAAGCGAATCTATTAGCCTCCGTCATCTCCCACATCTCACCGAAAGACAGTTTGTCAGGCACCGTTCTAGCGAACTTGCTGAAAATGGCCTCAAAGTTGAAGGGGACAAACCTAATTCATAATGCAACACAATTTTTCTATTGGTTAATTAATCACCATATGTTTTCATTTTTCATTTTTGCCGATGTTTTGGAGGCACACCTCAAAAAATATTTGTTACCTGCCCTCAGGATCGTAAGTTCGAGTCGCTCCCATGCTTGTTTTGTGTATGTTGCGGATGTAGATAGGAAACAATGGAGAAGGTATCAACTCTATGAAAACACCAAATGATGTAAACTGACTAATACATTAATATAATGAAGAACACGACCTAATTGTAATTCAAGAGTTTCTTATTGCGTGTGTCTTGTAGTACCAAAATAGTATGAGAAATTAGCGGTAAACTTAGCTACTCTTTCTAATAAGGTGTTGAAACTTCTTGGGAGTGAAGAATAGCTCATACTCCCGTTAATAAGAACCACCATGAACAAAGAAAGTAACGGGTTGAAGCCAATAGATCTGCACCCTGAAAACTCAAGTTTCAAAAGGAACATTTTCATGTCATGCATACAAACCACAATTTATTAATTATAACCGCGCATCAAGTCTATTATTGAAATAATTTGTAATACAATTACGGTAACGCCAACTTCAAAGAGTAATTACATTGTCCCTAACATCAAAGATCAGCATATAAATTGGGAGAGGGTTTACTGATTAATATTGTCACCTGCATAGGTTTCCCATGGATAAATGATGCCGTCATTGTTTCTGTCGAAGAAGGAAACATGCTGTTGAAGAACACTCATACCACGACGATCGTGGTCTCTGGAGCCCTCTGGATGATAAGCATCTGTTGCTGCCATTGCTCTAGCCATATCTAGATAAAGAGACACAACAACAATAATAGTAATAAAACAATTAGTTTAGGTGAATCAAGAAGAAATAGAGAGTTGCATTCTGATATTACTAGATATATACATTGATACTCAAAAGATTTTATTTTACGAGATAACTGTACCAAAAGGGTAATCACATTTTTTAAAAATAAAAAGGGTTTATTAACCGCATTTTTCATTAAAAAAGCAGCTAATGAAGAAAATTAATCTGCCATTAATTGCTAGTCAAGAAAAGGGGTACATATGTTATTCAGATCTTGCCCAAGAACATATTGATTAGAGTGATTAATGTAATTAAATAATTTAAGGTTCTAAGTCCAAAATCGACCAAAATACTATTATTAAAACATTTTTTAAAAAGTACTTTCTCATATTAGACTCTAAATTCTATTCCACGTTTACATTACATCCCCAAATCTTCATATTTGTCTAAAAGGGGTGTTATTTTTAAAACAGAGGTTTGGGGTGTAATTTAAAATATCACAATGGCTTAGGTATGTAAATTACAAGTATGAATACTTGGGGTCTAATGTAAATCTAATATGAGAAAAAACCCAAATAAATAAAAAAAGCAGAAATAGTACTAACAAGCCTTAGGGATTTTATCTTCAAGGTCTCCTCTAAGCCTCCTCTCCGCCGTCACCGGAGCTCCCGGCGCCGCCGTCTCCATCGCCACGTTCCTGTCCGTCATCTGAACCCTCACACTCTCTGAATTCTCTCTTAAAAAAAAGCATAGAGAAAGAAGTTGACACTTGACACGTACGCTCTATAGAAATGGTACACGTGTGGGCTTGCATGGGGAGATGTAGCACAATACAAATACAAGTGTACTAGCCTCTCACGCTAATGATTGGGGATTGATACCCCGCATCTTTTATTTTTTTCTTTTTCAATATCAAATTCGAGATTACCTTAATAAATTATATTGACAGAGTGAAGATAATAAATAGGTAACAAAATCTCCGCTACTAACAATTGGAGATGTAGCACAATGGAAGTGTACTAGCCCCTTAAGCTAATGATCGGGGATCGATACCCCGCATCTCCAATTTTTTTCTTTTTAAATATCAATATTGACAGGGTGAAGATAATAAATAGGTAACAAAAAGTCAACTACAAACAAGTGGAGATGTAGCACAATGGAAGTGTACTAGCCTCTTAAGCTAATGATCGGGGATCGATACCCCGCATCTCCAATTTTTTTCTTTTTTAATATCAATATTGACAGAGTGAAGATAATAAATAGGTAACAAAAACTCAACTACTAATAATTGGATGTAGCACAATGGAATTGTACTAGCCTCTTATGCTAATGATCGGGGATCGATACCTCGCATCTCTATTTTCTTTCATCTTTTAATATCAAATTCGAGATTATCTTGGCAAAATATATTGATAGAGTGAAGATAATAAAGAATACATTTGCATTTTTAATGCGTATATTTTCAAATTCAAATTCAATGTCTTATTAATTTGTTACAAATGATCGACCTGTCTTTTGCATTTTTGTTATAAAGAATATATTCAAAAAAATTTAAGAAATAAAAATGGAGATGCAAGGTATAGATCCTCGTACCACTCTTTTGCATAAAGATTGCTCTACCATTTGAGCTACATCCCCAATTTTAAGTAGAAAAACGTCAATTAAAATTTATAATAATCGTGTTTACAATAATTCACAATCATATATGAGAGTCAAACATCTTACCAGTATACAAGATATAACATGAAGTTTTGAACGTAATTTTTAAAGGAAAGTTTAGACAGAAATCAATACCTAACTGCAGGCCATGTGGTTTATATCAAATGAGGAAAATAAAACATTCCTTTGAATCTTGCAGGTTTTTCTTGTTAGTATTACAACTGACAATCAAGTAAAAATAAAATAGACTAAAACCATCTATATTTATAAGATAAATCATGACTTAGTACTTGTTTTCACTTTTCACTCAAACGTCACAGAATATAAAGAACTTAGAAAACAAGAATCAAAATGAGAACATGGATCAACCTATTTATAAGTCGCTAACTCTCATAAACTTGATTAAAAGAGTTCATACAAAACTGTATAAACATTATATAGGCAACACTCTTCATTCCAAATTGAACTCTCAAGAGACTACTTATTATCACACTCGACCATATTAAAGACTACCTTTGTCCATAATATCCAACATATAACATGCTTCATCTACATCGCCTTTTTGTAGCACATTGCTGCCCTCTGTTGCTCTATATGCTCGAACAAGCTCCCATCGAACATTCGCCTAACGACTTCCCTCGAAAGATAACCCTCTTCATCCCTGGCGAGCACATACAGTACTATCCATTCCAGCTTGCTAGCGATCCTACAAAACACGTATCAAGGATTATTATCATCAATAAACCTCGGACATGCATTTTTTAAGGAAAAAAGTAGTAAATTGCAGATAACCCTCAGGTACATTTTCACCCCTTAATTCATGAAGGAGAGGAGGGTTATTTTGCAATTTTTTCTTGTCCAAGTGTTAATAGAAAAGAGATAAGATTAAAATGTTTAAAATTTAAGCTCACCATCCGAAGAAATCATAAGTTAACCGGTTGCCCTCCGTCATATCCCACATCTCCGCAAAGGATAGTTTATCGGGCACAGTCCTTGCATATTTACTGAATATGTTCTCCAAATTCACGGGCATATACCTAATTTATAGGGAAAAAAACACAACTTTCAATTGATTAGTGATACCTAATATTTCTATGAGTTAATTGGAAATAGACATCGTTACTATGAGAGATTAACTACTTTTTATGCTTAACTAAAAATTTATTAGCATTTTGATCATTTATTTGAAAATGAAGTTAATTTACCGTTATAAATATATATCAGTCATGTGAGTGTGATGTGAGTGTGTTGCATAGAGACCCCTTATTCTCTGTATAGATGAATCTCTTTAATGGAGGCATGGATAACAGCGGATAATGCTATTTAGACATTAGAGGTGTCAGAGGGCCCAAGTGCTAATAAAAATGACTAATTACAATTGGCTGTTTGGTTGCAATATTTTTACCTTGTTTAACCTTGTTTGGTTGATAAGGAGAAATGGTAACGTGTCATCCAAAAGATAATGTGACACCCCAAGATTAAATCCTTCAAATTTGGAGGGATTTGGGGTGAAAATCCCTTAGCAACAATGCTTAGGTGGATGTACGTTTTCCACCTTGTGTCATAAATACTCAACTTTACAACAAATGCAAACAGATATTTACTCGTATTTTCATCTACATGCAATTTTACGCGTATTGTCGATGCACATTAACAAGTTACCTTCCCTCGGTGTCGTAAGTACCAGAATCACTCCCATGCTTGGCCTTGTGTATGTTATGGATGTAGACTGGAAGCAAGGGGGAAGGAATCCAACTCTACATAGAAAATCCAAATAGTGAGACTAGTATAAACGATCACTAATCATACCATAAGCTCAAACATAGTTGTTTCATAAGGTTAATTTAGCTTACCGGGAGAGTCGGATAGCTCAAAACTCCATTAATGAGTATGGCCAAGACCAAAGAAATGATCGGATTGAAGCCAAGAGCTCGGAATCCTAAAAAATAATTCACCTTAATTTACGCATCACATCAAATAACGCATTGAATATAATCCAGAGTACATTTTCTTTAACCTCGTATGCACTAATTAATAATATTCGAAATGCAGGGAATAATTAGGACAAGAAGGGAAAATCTAAGGGTCATAGCGTATTATACCTTCATAGGTTTCCCATGGATAGACGATGCCATCAGAGTTCCTGTCGAAAAAGGCGACATGCTGCTGGAGGACACTCATGTTATCAGGGTCATGGTCTGTGGAACCTGCTGGATGGTAAACGTCGGGTGCTGCCAATGCTCTAGCCATATCTGTACAAAGAAACATGGTATAACAATACAAGAAGTTGGATAAACCCGCGAGGTACGTCAGTTGTTCGATTTTATTCCTATAAAAACTATGTTATTTGCCTAACTCCGAGAAGAAAAAAAAAAGCAAAAATAGTAATAAATTACAATGGGGATGTAGCTCGATGGAAGAGTACCGACATTTATCAGTAGTGACCGGGAATTAATATCCATCGTCTCCAATTTTTTTCTAAACAGAAAGCAAATTACAAGAAATTTTTTGGCTAAATATCGTAAACCATCCTAACTTTGGACGATTATCTGATAACCCACTATCCCTTTCAAAATATCATAAAACCCCCTTAAGTTTATTTTTAGAGGAAATATATTTAGAAAATCAAAACTTGTTTGTGAATCATGATGGGTAATCGGTGAATAGTGTCCATAAATCAAGTTAAGCATATGGACATGAGCGAACAAGTTTCCGGATCGGGGAAGTAAATAGCTCACTTGTTTTACTGACCGTGAAATATTTGTAAACTTTATTAAAGACACCAGCAATTTTGTGATTGCACTGCCTCAATTTTGAAGGGTAATTTTAAAAGGGTTAACTGCAAGCAGACCCCCTTTATTATCACCCAATTGTGAATGAATAGACTCTTTGTAGTTCTATTTGCTCGAATAGATCCCTGTAGTATTGGCCCAATACAAATACAACTTCTTAGTAAAGTTTTTGACTCCTTTAAAAGTCTAAAAAAAAGCAACTGATATTTATCCTGACCAATATAAAACTGTGAGGGTCTCTGACTACTTAACAATTTTAAGAGAAAAAAAAATTCACTCAAGAGGTCTACTCACACAAATAGAACTACTGGAGGTCTACTTGCAATTAACCCATTTTAAAAATTATCAATGATTTGGAGAATATTAATAATTGATTTCCAACTACAATCATCTAAATCTAAATATAAGAAATAGGAAGCAACTACGCAGCTAACGAAGTTTCTTTATCAGGACTAAAATCCAGAATTTAAGCATATAACTTTTCACAATCCACACCCTCAACTCTCTGAATTAAAAGGTGAACTTGCGAAGCTCAATTACTCAACCCACATAACTTCTTTCATTATGTAATTTTTAACTAATTAGAAAAGAATAATTAAAGAACAAACTAATCAAACTAATCAAAAGAAATTAGAAAAAAATAAAAATAAAAAAACAAACTAATCAAAAGAAAACGAGTAGTAGTAGTAACCCACAAGGCTTAGGGAAATGGTCTTCAAGGTCACCCCTAACCCTCCTCTCTGCCGTTACCGGCGCCTCCTCAGCCACCGTCGACAAGGAATCTCTCCGGTCCGTCATCTTCTCTCTCTCTCTCCCCTCTCTCTCTCTCTAAGAGATGAACTTAATTAATATTGGTGTATTATGTTTATTTATAGCTAGAGAAGACCAAAAAGAGGAGAAGAAGGGAGAAAAATGTGACACGGGTTCAAGTCCACTGCATAACGTGTAGGGTTGCTTGGGTGAGCGGTGACATGCAAAACTCTTTTGAAACCTCCGCTCTTTTTGGGTAAATTTAAGCTCACCATCCGAAGAAATCATAAGTTAACCGGTTGCCCTCCGTCATATCCCACATCTCCGCAAAGGATAGTTTATCGGGCACAGTCCTTGCATATTTACTGAATATGTTCTCCAAATTCACGGGCATATACCTAATTTATAGGGAAAAAACACAACTTTCAATTGATTAGTGATACCTAATATTTCTATGAGTTAATTGGAAATAGACATCGTTACTATATATGAGAGATTAACTACTTTTTATGCTTAACTAAAAATTTATTAGCATTTTGATCATTTCAAAATGAAGTTATTTTACCGTTATAAATATATATCAGTCATGTGTGTGTGTTGCGTAGAGACCCCTTGTTCTCTGTATAGATGAATCTCTTTAATGGAGGCATGGATAACAGCGGGATAATGCTATTTAGACATTAGAGGTGTCAGAGGGCCCAAGTGCTAATAAAAAATGACTAATTACAATTGGCTGTTTGGTTGCAATATTTTTTACCTTGTTTAACCTTGTTTGGTTGATAAGGAGAAATGGTAACGTGTCATCCAAAAAGATAATGTGACACCCCAAGATTAAATCCTTCAAATTTGGAGGGATTTGGGGTGAAAATCCCCTTAGCAACAATGCTTAGGTGTATGTACGTTTTCCACCTTGTGTCATAAATACTCAACTTTACAACAAATGCAAACAGATATTTACTCGTATTTTCATCTACATGCAATTTTACGCGTATTGTCGATGCACATTAGCAAGTTACCTTCCCTCGGTGTCGTAAGTACCAGAATCACTCCCATGCTTGGCCTTGTGTATGTTATGGATGTAGACTGGAAGCAAGGGGGAAGGAATCCAACTCTACATAGAAAATCCAAATAGTGAGACTAGTATAAACGATCACTAATCATACCATAACCTCAAACATAGTTGTTTCATAAGGTTAATTTAGCTTACCGGGAGAGTCGGATAGCTCAAAACTCCATTAATGAGTATGGCCAAGACCAAAGAAATGATCGGATTGAAGCCAAGAGCTCGGAATCCTAAAAAATAATTCACCTTAATTTACGCATCACATCAAATAACGCATTGAATATAATCCAGAGTACGTTTTCTTTAACCCCGTATGCACTAATTAATGTTATACCTTCATAGGTTTCCCATGGATAGACGATGCCATCAGAGTTCCTGTCGAAAAAGGCGACATGCTGCTGGAGGACACTCATGTTATCAGGGTCATGGTCTGTGGAACCTGCTGGATGGTAAACGTCGGGTGCTGCCAATGCTCTAGCCATATCTGTACAAAGAAACATGGTATAACAATACAAGAAGTTGGATAAACCCGCGAGGTACGTCAGTTGTTCGATTTTATTCCTATAAAAACTATGTTATTTGCCTAACTCCGAGAAGAAAAAAAAAAGCAAAAATAGTAATAAATTACAATGGGGATGTAGCTCGATGGAAGAGTACCGACATTTATCATTAGTGACCGGGAATTAATACCCTTGTCTCCAATTTTTTCTAAACAGAAAGCAAATTACAAGAATTTTTTGGCTAAATATCGTAAACCATCCTAACTTTGGACGATTATCTGATAACCCACTATCCCTTTCAAAATATCATAAAACCCCCTTAGGTTTATTTTTAGAGGAAATATATTTAGAAAATCAAAACTTGTTTGTGAATCATGATGGGTAATCGGTGAATAGTGTCCATAAAAGCATATGGACTGAGCGGACAAGTTTCGGGATCGGGGAAGTAAACAGCTCACTTGTTTTACTGACCGTGAAAAATTTGTAAATTTTATTAAAAACACCAGCAATTTTGTGATTGCACTGCCTCAATTTTGAAGGGTAATTTTAAAGGGTTAACTGCAAGCAGACCCCTTTATTATCACCCAATTGTGAATGAATAGACTCTTTGTAGTTCTATTTGCTCGAATAGATCCCTGTAGTATTGGCCCAATACAAATACAACTTCTTAGTAAAGTTTTTGACTCCTTTAAAAGTCTAAAAAAAAAAAGCAACTGGTATAGATCCTCGTACCACTCTTTTGCATAAAGATTGCTCTACCATTTGAGCTACATCCCCAATTTTAAGTAGAAAAACGTCAATTAAAATTTATAATAATCGTGTTTACAATAATTCACAATCATATATGAGAGTCAAACATCTTACCAGTATACAAGATATAACATGAAGTTTTGAACGTAATTTTTTAAAGGAAAGTTTAGACAGAAATCAATACCTAACTGCAGGCCATGTGGTTTATATCAAATGAGGAAAATAAAACATTCCTTTGAATCTTGCAGGTTTTTCTTGTTAGTATTACAACTGACAATCAAGTAAAAATAAAATAGACTAAAACCATCTATATTTATAAGATAAATCATGACTTAGTACTTGTTTTCACTTTTCACTCAAACGTCACAGAATATAAAGAACTTAGAAAACAAGAATCAAAATGAGAACATGGATCAACCTATTTATAAGTTGCTAACTCTCATAAACTTGATTAAAAGAGTTCATACAAAACTGTATAAACATTATATAGGCAACACTCTTCATCCCAAATTGAACTCTCAAGAGACTACTTATTATCACACTCGACCATATTAAAGACTACCTTTGTCCATAATATCCAACATATAACATGCTTCATCTACATCGCCTTTTTGTAGCACATTGCTGCCCTCTGTTGCTCTATATGCTCGAACAAGCTCCCATCGAACATTAAGCCTAACGACTTCCCTCGAAGATAACCCTCTTCATCCCTAGCGAGCACATACAGTACTATCCATTCCAGCTTGCTAGCGATCCTACAAAACACGTATCAAGGATTATTATCATCAATAAACCTCGGACATGCATTTTTTAAGGAAAAAAGTAGTAAATTGCAGATAACCCTCAGGTACATTTTCACCCCTTAATTCATGAAGGAGAGGAGGGTTATTTTGCAATTTTTTCTTGTCCAAGTGTTAATAGAAAAGAGATAAGATTAAAATGTTTAAAATTTAAGCTCACCATCCGAAGAAATCATAAGTTAACCGGTTGCCCTCCGTCATATCCCACATCTCCGCAAAGGATAGTTTATCGGGCACAGTCCTTGCATATTTACTGAATATGTTCTCCAAATTCACGGGCATATACCTAATTTATAGGGAAAAAACACAAATTTCAATTGATTAGTGATACCTAATATCTCTATGACTTAATTGGAAATAGACATCGTTACTATGAGAGATTAACTACTTTTTATGCTTAACTAAAAATTTTATTAGCATTTTGATCATTTATTTGAAAATGAAGTTAATTTACCGTTATAAATATCAGTCATGTGAGTGTGATGTGAGTGTGTTGCATAGAGACCCCTTATTCTCTGTATAGATGAATCTCTTTAATGGAGGCACGGATAGCAGCGAGATAACGCTAGTTAGACATTAGAGGCATCAGAGGGTCCAAGTGCTAATAAAAAATGACTAATTACAATTGGTTGTTTGGTTGCAATATTTTTACCTTGTTTGGTTGATAAGGAGAAATGGTAACGTGTCATCCAAAAAGATAATGTGACACCCCAAGATTAAATCCTTCAAATTTGGAGGGATTTGGGGGTGAAAGTCCCGGTAGCAACAATGCTTAGGTGGATGTACGTTTTCCACCTTGTGTCATAAATACTCAACTTTACAACAAATGCAAACAGATATTTACTCGTATTTTCATCTACATGCAATTTTACGCGTATTGTCGATGCACATTAACAAGTTACCTTCCCTCGGTGTCGTAAGTACCAGAATCACTCCCATGCTTGGCCTTGTGTATGTTATGGATGTAGACTGGAAGCAAGGGGGAAGGAATCCAACTCTACATAGAAAATCCAAATAGTGAGACTAGTATAAACGATCATTAATCATACCATAAGCTCAAACATAGTTGTTTCATAAGGTTAATTTAGCTTACCGGGAGAGTCGGATAGCTCAAAACTCCATTAATGAGTATGGCCAAGACCAAAGAAATGATCGGATTGAAGCCAAGAGCTCGGAATCCTAAAAAATAATTCACCTTAATTTACGCATCACATCAAATAACGCATTGAATATAATCCAGAGTACATTTTCTTTAACCTCGTATGCACTAATTAATGTTATACCTTCATAGGTTTCCCATGGATAGACGATGCCATCAGAGTTCCTGTCGAAAAAGGCGACATGCTGCTGGAGGACACTCATGTTATCAGGGTCATGGTCTGTGGAACCTGCTGGATGGTAAACGTCGGGTGCTGCCAATGCTCTAGCCATATCTGTGCAAAGAAACATGATATATGAATACAAGAAGTTCGATAAACCCGCGAGGTACGTCAGTTGTTCGATTTTATTCTTATAAAAACTATGTTATTTGCCTAACTTCGAGAAGAAAAAAAAAAGCAAAAATAGTAATAAATTACAATGGGGATGTAGCTCGATAGAAGAGTACCGACATTTATCATTAGTGACCGGGAATTAATACCCCTTGTCTCCAATTTTTTTCTAAACAGAAAGCAAATTACAAGAATTTTTTTGGCTAAATATCGTAAACCATCCTAACTTTGGACGATTATCTGATAACCCACTATCCCTTTCAAAATATCATAAAACCCCTTAGGTTTATTTTAGAGGAAATATATTTAGAAAATCAAAACTTGTTTGTGAATCATGATGGGTAATCGGTGAATAGTGTCCATAAAAGCATATGGACTGAGCGGACAAGTTTCGGGATCGGGGAAGTAAACAGCTCACTTGTTTTACTGACCGTGAAAAATTTGTAAATTTTATTAAAAACACCAGCAATTTTGTGATTGCACTGCCTCAATTTTGAAGGGTAATTTTAAAAGGGTTAACTGCAAGCAGACCCCCTTTATTATCGCCCAATTGTGAATGAATAGACTCTTTGTAGTTCTATTTGCTCGAATAGATCCCTGTAGTATTGGCCCAATACAAATACAACTTCGTAGTGAACTTTTTCGACTCTTTTAAAAGTCTAAAAAGAAAAAGAAAAGAAAGCAACTGAGGTCTATCCTCACCACTATAAAACTGTAAGGGGTCTCTATGTCTACTTAACAATTTTAAGAGAAAAAAAAAATTCACTCAAGAGGTCTACTCGCACAAATAGAACTACAGGAGGTCTACTTGCAATTAACCCATTTTAAAAATTATCAATGATTTGGAGAATATTAATAATTGATTTCCAACTACAATCATCTAAATCTAAATATAAGAAATAGGAAGCAACTACGCAGCTAACGAAGTTTCTTTATCAGGACTAAAATCCAGAATTTAAGCATATAACTTTTCACAATCCACACCCTCAACTCTCTGAATTAAAAGGTGAACTTGCGAAGCTCAATTACTAAACCCACATAACTTCTTTCATTATGTAATTTTTAACTAATTAGAAAAGAATAATTAAAGAACAAACTAATCAAAATAAATTAGAACAAAATAAAAATAAAAAAACAAACTAATCAAAAGAAAACGAGTAGTAGTAGTAACCCACAAGGCTTAGGGAAATGGTCTTCAAGGTCACCCCTAACCCTCCTCTCTGCAGTTACCGGCGCCTCCTCAGCCACCGTCGACAAGGAATCTCTCCGGTCCGTCATCTTCTCTCTCTCTCTCCTCTCTCTCTCTCTCTAAGAGATGAACTTAATTAATATTGGTGTATTATGTTTATTTATTATAGCTAGAGAAGACCAAAAAGAGGAGAAGAGGGGAGAAAAATGTGACACGGGTTCGAGTCCACTGCATAACGTGTAGGGTTGCTTGGGTGAGCGGTTACATGCAAAACTCTTTTGAAACCGCTCTTTTTGGGTAAATTTCACAAAACCCCCTTAAGTCTGGGCTTTTTTCAAATAACCCCCTTAACTTTTAAGATGTCACAACACCCCCTCCCCCCTTTAGGTTTGGGGTTCTCAGAAAAACCCCTTCAACTTTCATCATCTTTCCAAAACCCTTAAAAGCATGAACTACAATTTATATCACAATGTATAATTTTAACCAGCCATGTGGAAAAATCAGGCTAATGTCATTAGAAGGGTTTTATTATTATTATAAATGTTGAAAATTGAAGGGTTTTTTCAAGGCAAATCTTCACTGTAGGTCCATAATGTATTAGCCAAATTTCATTTGGGTCATTAATGTTTGAAAGTCATCAACAGAGATCCCTAACGTTTTTTCCGTCATCAAATTAGGTTATTTTTGATAATTTTCGTTATCTATTGCTGATGTGGCAGCTGACAGGACTATTTTTTCTCTCTCCTTTTTGCACATAACCCCCTATAGGTTTTAAAATTTACAAACAACACCCTGAAAGTTTTTAAAAATTACAAATAACACCTGTTAGTTTGGAACATCACAATATCCCCTAAAAATTTTTAAAAGCTACAAGTGATCAGCTAAAAATTTTACAACCAACCCTTAAAAGTTTTGAAAATTATAAATAACACCCTAAAAGTTTTGAAAATTATAAATAACACCATTAGTTTGGAACATCACAATATCCCCTAAAAATTTCAAAAGCTACAAGTGATCAGCTAAAAATTTTACAACCAACCCTAAATGTATTGAAAATTACAAATAACACCCCAAAAGTTATTTGTATTTTTTTAAAGAACTTCAGCGGTTGTTTATAAAATTTTGCGGTCATTTATAAAAATTTAGGGGTCCATTTATAGTTTTAAAACTTCTAAGAGCTATTTGTATATTTTCTAAACAAGGGTCCCTAAAAATTTTCTAAATTGCCCCTAAAACTTTTAAAAATTATAAATAACACCCTAAAATTTTATAAAAGCTTCCTAGAAAATATGCAAACAACCTCGAAATTTTGAAAACTATAAATGAATCTCTAAATTTTACAAACAAACATTCAAAATTTTTATAGCCTCATTGAAAGTTCTAAAATTACAAATAACTTCGGTGCTATTTGTAATTTTAAAACTTTTAAGGGGTAGGTTATAAAATTTTACGGACCACTTGACTTTGAAAATTTTAGGGGATATTGTGATGTTCCAAACTAACAGGTGTTATTTGTAATTTTAAAACTTTCAAGGTATTATTTATAATTTTAAAACTTTCAGCGGGTTGGTTGTAAATTTTTACGGACCACTTGACTTTGAAAATTTTAGGGGATATTGTGATGTTCCAAACTAACAGGTGTTATTTGTAATTTTAAAATTTATAGGAGTTATGTGCAAGGAGAAAGCAGTCCGGTCGGTATCATCAACAATAGATAACGGAAAACATCGAAAATGACCTAATTTGATGTGGAGAAAAGCAATCTGTTGATGAATTTAAAGAGAATGAAATTAATTTATCTGATAAAGGACATCTGATGAAGTTTTGCCTTTTTCAAGAACTCCAAAACATAAGGAGGCTTTGTGACATTTTTAAAGGTAAGAGGGGTTATATGCGAAACGGTGAAACGTAAGGGAGTTTTCTGAAATTTCTCCCCTTCTTATGCACATCTGTCTTCTATTTTAACAGGTTGAGTTTGGCTGTTTGCATGGAGGGCGGTGGATTTCAATACCATTCACCTGAAGTTTCTTCTACTTCTATGTGTAATGTAGGACAATAACATGTCATCCGTTCTTATCATTTTAAGCTGTTGATACAACAAAAGAGATTTCGAGATGATATGATAGACGAGGTTAAAATCTCATGGAATGCATATCTAAAATGAATTTTAGAAAATAAAAATATATTACTAATAAAATTCTCAGAAAAAATATATATATTGAGTAGTTTTGCAGAGAAATGTGCTCTTAAGGCCAACAATCATCATAATGTGAAAATAACCCAACATATATTTTACAAGATGGAGATTTTCAACGCACCATGCAACAAAGAAGCCCATAACATTTCATCAAGCTAAAAACATCCAAATATGTACATCCAACCATTAGGCTATTGCTCCTATAGTCAATATAGAAGACGAGAGAAAATCAAACTGATATTTAACCAAAGTTCACTACTTTGCTAAGAACATATCATTATCACCTTACACCTTTCTCTGAACCAAAGACTTTTCTGATTCCTTTATTCTACTGTCATCTTTCTTTATCTAAGTTATATTAACATCCTTTTCTAAGCTTTTCTGTAACTGTAACCGTAAGTATTGCTGTATTATCAGTAGCTTTCGTCTTTTTTCCGGTAACTTGTGCATCTGGATAAATTTTGTATGGAAATTGAGACGGAAACTGATTTTTTTTTTTTTTTGGGGTCTCTCTACTACTAGTAATCTTCTACTTGCTAGTAAGTAATCTTCTGTTTGCTTCTCTGAATCTCTACATGACTGCAGAAATGCTGCTATCTATTGGTGGAGACGCAAAGGGGCTCTCTGGAAGATCAATTTGACTGCTGCAATTCAGACCAAAAGAACCCAATCAATCCTATCTTCAAAAAAAAAAAATATTAATGTAGTTTTTTTTAGGAAAACGATGTAATTTTTCTACTTCAAAGACTGTAGAGGCAGCGGTTAGAAATGCAATTAAGGCTTCAAATTGAAATTTCATACAGGATGAAAGGTTTTAGGAAATATGGTTAATTACAGATACGATCTTGTGCTATGGTTGTGTAGCCACTTATACCCCTTAACTTTAGAGGACAATTTAGTCTTTTCAACCTAACTCACTCACTCTTGTACTATGGTTGTGTAGCCACTCATACCCCTAAACTTTAGAGGGGAACTTAGTCTTTCCAACCTAACTTGAGAAATGATATCGTCTGGAGTTCAGGATTTTAATAAAATAATTTAGATGCTGTAAGTGGTTGCATCCTCATAGTAAAAGGGGGTGTTCCTACCCTAGAAAGTAAGTTGCATTTACAATAGAAAAATTAATCGTTTTGTAAAAATGTAAATTCACACAAAAGGAAGGTGGAGAATACGGAAAAATAAATAAGAAAGAAAAATAATGTTTTTAATACGTCAAGTGATAGGTCGATTTTTAGGTTGGCTATGGGAAGGATAAAAGCTTCAAAACACTAGTCATAAGTTTGCCATCAGGAACCATTACTAAAGTAAGGATATTTTACGGCATGAAATACTCAAAAGTTTTAGAATGACCTTCACCAAAACTATAGTCAAGGTAAGAGTTCTATCAAAGAATTTCCATAACTTTTCTCTAAAATGAAAAGAACTCAACAAAGAGGAAGTTCGTTGGCTAGAGGGAATACTATAATGTAAGGTGCAAAGGGGATAGGTGCAGGTCCAAACCATAGTGGTGTAAAGAGGGAATAATAATAATGTATGGAGCACCTTTATCCTATAGAAAAAGCTCTCATTGCTTGTTGGTTTCAATGTCGATGCTTGAAGAAGATCACAGAATATTACTTATTGAATAGTTAAAGTAAACTTAAAAGAAAAAAGGCTAGCAGAAAGAAGCTGTAGTGTCACATTTCTTACACAAGGGGGTTAGTCTGGAAATATCCATTACTCAAAAAGTGAATGTGCTGAGAAGAAACTAAAGCATACTACTGATTGTCAAGGGTGCAGCAAAGACAAATGATGAAAATGATGGAGGACTCATCAAAACTGAAAATAAGATGTTGTTCCAAGTTACAAACTAGTTTAATTCAAGCAAAAAAGTGAAATGTTTTTAACATACAGTCTATATAATAAATAATGGCATGTTATAGTTTCCAAATTACCTCTCCTGATCACTGTAACTGTTACTCTCCCTAGCTTTGCCATCACTTGTTGAGCTGCTGTTCAATGCATCAAGGGTGTAGCCGAAATGATCTTCCAAGGGGAACTCATCGAGACCTAAATAGCAGCCGTTGAGATAAGAAAAACCATAACAAAGATAGGAGATAATGAAATTCTATACAAAACGACTAGAAAAATATGCCATTTAGGACCTTCTGGAAGCTTCAATTCTTCTGGAGTGAAATAGGGCTGTTCATTGACTGGCTTCTGTATTAAGTTTAACTCAGAAAGACGTCTTCTCTCAAGCTCAAGCATTTTTCCACGTTCCTCTATCATGTGTTTCTTCAGTAAACTGGAACTCCCAGACTCCCTTGACACTGAAAGTTAGGGGGAAAACAATATAACATCAGCTTATTCTTTAACTTAAACTAAAATAATATTGTATGAGTTAAACATTGAGATTCAGAGAATTTCAACTCACTTGAATGAATCTCCTGATCCGCTTCAAAGTAGTGAGAAGGGTAATACATGGAAGACTTTATTTTCTCCATGTAGTTCCTATTAACTCATCAAAATCAATATTAAGCACAAAGACTCAAGAACCTACTTTTATTTCTACAACTAATTTCATATACATTCTTTTCAGTAGTAAACTTTACACAGAGGAGGAAATGATGTAATTAGGTAATTCAAGACCTACATTGAACTAGAACTTAGATGTATCTGTATTTACTTACATCAAATTTCATATGGTACTAAGCATGCTTTAAGTATGGAGTCATAAAGTTCACATGGATAGAAATATATATGCCACAGATACTCTGCAAGTTGGAAGAATTCTTCTCCTATCAAGTTAGTATTTTATATGTTAATCTGAATCATTTTCCTATGGTAAGATATGCATGTGTTTGTGCACGCGCGCAAAGAGGTAGTATAGCAAAGACATAGTATACAGTAATTTGTAGAACTACACAGAATGACCAGGTTTAATATATAATGTACTAATTTGAAATATATTAAAAGAATTGCAAGTTCTAACTTATAGCTGTACAGGAATAAGTTTAATAGGAAAATGTTATGGTCCAACTCATAGCTAGACTAATATTAGACAAAAGGAAAATAAAAGAGAACTGACACAGTATAATACCTGTCAACGACCCTTGATTTTTCCCTGTATGGCTTAACCAATACACGAGCTCCACAGATGTAATGTGGATTCCTCTTCATCAAAATCATGTTAACCGTCTCTGGATAGATGAAACTCACAAAACCAAACATCCTTTTCTCTTGTGAAGGAATCCTCACATCACGAACAGGACCATATTGCCTGAATAACATCATAAAAGCAATTGCATGCATAAATGACAAATGAAGTAACGTATCCTAATCATTAAGCTATCAAACATGTGATGGAACCATTAAAACATCCCATACTTGAAGTAGTTGGAGACATCCTCCTCAGTGAAAATGCTCTCTGCAGGAAAAGTAAGATAAATCTGATGAGAACTTGCAACAATCGCACCCGGATCACTCCTCTCATTCCTGCTGTCCATGTACCTTGGTGCATCTTCCACTAATATCACTGAGTGCTGTCCATGTGGCCTGCAATTTAGAACACAAATTAAAAGAAAGGTATCCAAATTGAGGTGCCTTCATATTTGCTATAAATAAACAAAATAAACTATATGGTTAATTGCAGATAGACCCCTTACAGTTTCGCTGTTTTCAACTTACTACCCCTCTAGTTCTATTGTTGCAGATAGACCCCCTGAGTGAATCTTTTTTGACTCTTTTACACTCAAAGAAAGATGAAATGGTGTTTTGAAAAATAGGCCACCTGAGTCAAAAACATTTCATTCAGGGGTATACCTGCAACAACAAATCTAGAAGGGTAGTAAGTTCAAAACAGCAATGCTACAGGGGTCTATCCACAGTTAATCCTCAATTATAATAGAATTAAGTAATCATTCATATGATTTACCTATCAATTAGGCGGATACTATGCTTCAACCGGGCAAGCAATTTGGTCAAGCTAAAACCAGCCTTACCATGCCTTTGGCTCTCTGTCAAATACCCATCAGCCTGGAGATTCCTCCCATATTTCTCATAGTATAACATGGGAAGTGAGGCAATAGAAACCGGCACCCCTCTCCTAGACCTCAACAGCTCAGCAATTTCCAATTCAAGCTTCTCAAGAGATCCGGATGAGAATCCATTATCCTCGTTGCCCAACTCATTGATATTTTGAGCAAACATCTGACAAGTGTAGCCATCAGAAAAGGACGGTCCATGAAAGTATCGACAATTAGCTCCATGCTTGCAATACCCCTTGTAGAAGTAATGGCAAGCTTTGATTGGGAATTCTGGAAGGCTTGGGGATCTCCGACTCGTTCTTGGAGGTAAGCCAGCTTCTTGATAGTAGTAATTACCCATTGAATTAGTGTGTTCCAATTGGTCATCCAAGTGGAATTGAGACTGGCTACGAAGGGAGTAGTCTTCTCCAAGGGAGAATTCGAGGCTTTGGATTCTATGGTGGTGCTCAGAGGCAGTGATTTGTGGGTCCCAATATGGATGAAAGGTGGCTGGTGACGAGAAAGGGCGGGACCCGGGAGGGAAGGAAGAGGCATATTGATGGTCAGAGACTTGGGATGAAGCTGCAGCTGACTTGGGGGATAGTACCCCTAGGGTAGCCCTGGAGTCAGTAATCTTCGAGAGTAATGCGGCTTCAGGGCCAAAGGCCAATTGAACCATTTCTTGCTCATCAGGCTCTTTTAGAAAGATGCATCCCATTATCTTGATGACATTCTCTGGTTCAACCTTCTGAATTCTATTGAAGATGATCTTAACAAGCTCTGATAAGTCCATATCCGATTATCTAGTTCCTGCCATAGTAAGTTTGAAAGAGCTAGTGAGGAATGAAAGAAAGAAAACAAGTACCGACCTCATTTTTATGGAGCTGTGATGGTGTATCAAAGAAATAATAAAACAATAAGTTTTTATTCTCAAATGAGCCTCGTTATATTTTTAAAGATTAAATAATCTTCATTATAATTCAAGCCAAAACCAAATGATTGTAAGAAAGAAAAGAAATAATTTAAGGTTATAATCTAGAAGCAATTTTTGTAATGAGTTCCTCTACCTAGATAACATTTCAGAAAATAAACGGAAGAAGATAAGAGACATATATCAGATTTTAAAACCAATCCTCCCATTTATCTTTAAACAACATCATCATAAATGCATATAATTGATCAGATGCCTAAGATATAAAAGGCAAAATTGAGTATATTATATCTATATGATATTTTGCAGTAGCTTTGGATAAAGAGGCCAAGATCCCAGAGACAAATAATATACTTTTGCAGCTTATATTACAAAATGTTCTTAATCAAAATAGATGCAAACTAGAAACAACATTTATCATCTATAAATCATTAATAACTGCGTTCTTGAAAGCTCAGGAAAGCATGTAGGAGCATATGGGTTTTTAGGCCCAAGTTGCATATGCATCAGTGCATCACAGTGTATAATATAGATGTAACCTCCATACTTCCTCATGGAATAGCAGTAAAGAGTTATGGCTTTTGTGTGCATGTGCATGCAAATAGGTGCAGCATTTCAGATGCATTTTCATAAGAGTCATCCTTCATCCTATTCCCAACTATCTTCTTTACCAAATAACCATATCTTTAGTTAAGTATAAAATGAAGTTGAAACGACCTAAAATGACAGATTATGCCTCAGCATGAGCATTTCTATCATGGAGCCATGCATGTCAGGTGAACAATTAAGCTACATTGTTCAGAAATAGCACTTGCTATATTTCTTAGTATTTGTTGTGTTGCAAGGAGTAGTGTCAAAGGGTTAGACCATATGTTATTTACAAAAGGAGCAACAAGTAAACATTCAACTAGCACCTGTTTGTTGTGTTTTAGTGTACTGTGCCAAAAGCTATGCTACATAAATATAGTTACAGTATTCTAAACTTATAACATAAAGCAGTAAGAAAGAAATTAACCTCATTATTGAAGTCAAGCTAAAAAAACATTTGGTAAAGGGGCCAAAATATTGGGTACATAATCAGTGACTATGAGAAAACTAAATAGACAAATTTTACTTGTTGATGGCTGAATGAGTGAAGAAGACTTGGTAAAATGTGGGTTCCATAAGAAATCTTGAACATGTGCTCAATAAATGTATGTATCTTTATATTTGAACAATCGGCAAAACACTCAATGTGCCTACTTCAATGTCACAAACAACAGGACAACTTCCAACAGTTGGGAGTCAGTACACCGATATGTGCTTCTTGTATACTGAAAGCACAATTCTTGCCGCCTGCTACTAATATCATTCATCTCTTGTAAGCAATTATCATAACTTAAAGGACAAAATTATTGGTTAGAAATAACTATCCTAGCAGAGAAAGCAATCACCAGAACTACATAAGAATACAATAATCCATGTTTCTACATAATTATATACAAAAGACAGCACAATTCCCAATAAACTCACTATCAGCACCAGATCATACTACAAAAAAGTGGATTGAAGATTTACAAGATTCAAATGGATTTCCAAACTTATGGTCTCATGGGATAGGAGCACATTTCCTGCAAGTGACTAAAGTTCAATGCTTGTTGATTATCTATTATTATGGTACAATTCCTACCTGATTTTATAGCCATAATATGAAATACAATTTCTCGGAATTGAGAAATTCGGTCTGGGGTTTTCTAAGTTCTCAGCATTCTCTAGGAACAAAACTCCAAGCACACCCAATGACTATGAACTTGGAAAGAAAAGCTACCAAGGCCTATTGATATTTTCTTTTTAAACTAGTTAAAGAAAAGGGCAAAGCCTATTCACATTCATACGAAAAATCAATAACGCAACATACACAATATCCTTGCAAACTCTCATAGATCATACGCTAGGAGTCTCTCGGGCTTAAAGAAAAAGACAATCAACAATGCAATAAAAGAAAATTCAATCAACAAGGCAACTAAAATTTGAGTTATTTTTACCTTAATACATGACCAATTATCCAATGAAACAACCCCAATCCAAGAATTAAAGAATTAAATACAACTCAAAATAAAATAAAATCAAATGGGTTTTCATTTTCTATGAATAATAACACCCTTGGCACCAATAAATTACAAACGCCCAATTTATTACATAATCACTGTAAGCAAAATTAATAGAAACTTAAAAAAAAAATATCCCAGTAGTTATAGCTACAGAGCAAAGTCAAGAAATAGGACTAAACTCTTGTGTTTTTCTTAACATATTACCAATTACCCCAAAGAAACAACTATTACCATTCCTATAAAAAAAAAAGCGATTACCCAAAAACTAAAGAGCTAAATACAACTCAAGATCAAATGGGTTTCCATTTCTATGAACAGTAACACTCTTGAGACCATTACGTTACAAATGTACAACCAATTTACGGAATCTCTGGAGAAAATCAATAAAAAAAAACCCAAAAAGTCTATCTCGATAATACATCCAAAGGAAATTCAAGAAATGGGAACTAAAAGAAGGGGAAAAAAAGGAAGGAAGTAGTGGGGATTACCGAGAGTGATAAAGCTTCAGGGTCCAAAAAGCTGGCATTTTTTTGATCCCACGAGGAGTTAAGGAGTGAAGCTAATAAGAGATTAAGAGCGAAGATTGGAGACATTCTCGGCAAAAGACTCGATCTTGATTCGATCTCTAACTGAATTAAGATCGTGCAGTTGGGATCATAAAATCATAGATTCAAAACCCTAATAAAAGACTAATCACGTGTGTCTTTGAAACTTTCTCCACACTCACGTGTCTTTTGAAACATTCCCTCTCACTTTCCCTTGAAACTTTTTTTTCTTTTTTTTAAATTTTTTTTATTTCGAGCAAAATAGTAAATCTCGATTTTCTCTCTCAAAGCTTTTTTATTATTTGCATAATATAAATTGCAAATACTCCGAAAATCAACATAAGTGCGATAAAAGATAATAAATGAAATGAGTAGTTATTTAGTATTACTGAATGTATAATATAAAATTACAATGTGAGAGATAATCTGTATATTCCATATTTTTATGACAATAACAACACTAGTTGAAATGAAAAGCATCCAACGTTTTTGGATAAGACTACAATACTTACTAGAAATGACATGAAGTAGATATTTGAAGATAAGCAAGAAAGAAACAAAGTTTTAAGAGGAACATAAAATTTAACATCAAAATTAGATTATTGGGAATTTTTGGTAATATAAAATAGTTCTATGTGTAAATAGTTTTAATGGTTTCTAATAGAGATTCTAGTTTTCATTCTGATAAGGCTACCTAGAAATTTAAACGTTTAAAAATATTTAGTATTCTTGAATGTATAATGTATAATGTATAATGTGTGATAACAATACTAGTTGGAATAATAAGCATTCAACGTTCTTTGGATAAGACTACAATACTTGCTAGAAATGACATGAAGTAGATATTTAAAGATAAGCAAGAAAGAAACAAAGTTTCAAGGGCAACATAAAATTTAACATCAAAATTAGATTATTGGGAATGTTTTAGTAATATAAAATAGTTCTATGTGTAAATAGTTTTGATGGTTTCTAATAGAGGTTCTAGTTTTCATTCTGATAATGCTACCGAGAAATTTAAACGTTTAAAGATATTATTATGCATAGGAGGCACGAATATATACAATCATGTAGTCATGTACATATACAATCACATCAATATTGTGATTTACCAGAAGGTGTACATATGTGATTCATCATTTCGTTATTAGAGTAGAAATTGCATTAACGTATATACATAATTTCTACAATTTCAGCTCACGTCCAAACATGTAGATGTTTCTAGTTCGCGAAAATTTATAACTGCGGTTACAAATCACAAAATAACAGTTGAAATTTTTGAGTTCTAAGTGTCATCGGATGAAACAGTGAGTAAAATTATCACACAATATAAGAGGATAATATTCAAAACTAACTGTTGAACAAAGAGAGAAACTATGGCAAGAAAAGGAAAAAGGTAATATTGACTTCAGGATCTTAAAACTTCATGATTAGTCTCTCGTAGCATCATTGCTTCTCTACTCCAATATTTGCAGGAGAACTCAACATGTATAAAATTGATAGCAATGTTAGAGCAAGATTAAGGGGAATATAACCATCTTTATATTGAGACAACAATAGACTCATTAGTACTCATCAGGGCAACCCCAATCATTTTAATGTGCATTCTTCTGCCTAATGATAGTTTGAATAGGGAGTTGAAAAGTGCATTAGATGAATTAATTACACAAATGAGACATGCTATTCAACTCATAGAGTGAGATGAAGTGAAACTGGGGAATTAACTCCTACTTCCTTCACTGTTAATGCATTGAGGAAACACAATTATACATCAACTGCTAGTCTCTTGAGCTCCTTTATCTTAGAATATGTAGCACAAAATTATACTGCCAAGTGCTTCCGCAAACCATAGATTCATAATGCCCACGTGCTTAAAAATCAATACAACCCTAATAAAAGACTCCCTACTCACGCGCCGCTTTGAAACTTTCTCCACACTCACGTGTCTTTTGAAACATTCCCTCTCACTTTCCCTTGAAACTTTTTTTTTTTTTTTAATTTTTTATTTCGAGCAAAATAGTTAAAAGTCTTAAATCTCGATTTTCTCTCTCAAAGCTTTTTTATTATTTGCATAATATAAATTGCAAATAATCCGCAAAATCAACATAAGTGCGATAAAAGATAATAAATGAAATGAGTAGTTATTTAGTATTACTGAATGTATAATATAAAATTACAATGTGAGAGATAATCTGTATATTCCATATTTTTATGACAATAACAACACTAGTTGAAATGAAAAGCATCCAACGTTTTTGGATAAGACTACAATACTTACTAGAAATGACATGAAGTAGATATTTGAAGATAAGCAAGAAAGAAACAAAGTTTTAAGAGGAACATAAAATTTAACATCAAAATTAGATTATTGGGAATTTTTGGTAATATAAAATAGTTCTATGTGTAAATAGTTTTAATGGTTTCTAATAGAGATTCTAGTTTTCATTCTGATAAGGCTACCTAGAAATTTAAACGTTTAAAAATATTTAGTATTACTGAATGTATAATGTATAATGTATAATGTGTGATAACAATACTAGTTGGAATAATAAGCATTCAACGTTCTTTGGATAAGACTACAATACTTGCTAGAAATGACATGAAGTAGATATTTAAAGATAAGCAAGAAAGAAACAAAGTTTCAAGGGCAACATAAAATTTAACATCAAAATTAGATTATTGGGAATGTTTTAGTAATATAAAATAGTTCTATGTGTAAATAGTTTTGATGGTTTCTAATAGAGGTTCTAGTTTTCATTCTGATAATGCTACCGAGAAATTTAAACGTTTAAAGATATTATTATGCATAGGAGGCACGAATATATACAATCATGTAGTCATGTACATATACAATCACATCAATATTGTGATTTACCAGAAGGTGTACATATGTGATTCATCATTTCGTTATTAGAGTAGAAATTGCATTAACGTATATACATAATTTCTACAATTTCAGCTCACGTCCAAACATGTAGATGTTTCTAGTTCGCGAAAATTTATAACTGCGGTTACAAATCACAAAATAACAGTTGAAATTTTTGAGTTCTAAGTGTCATCGGATGAAACAGTGAGTAAAATTATCACACAATATAAGAGGATAATATTCAAAACTAACTGTTGAACAAAGAGAGAAACTATGGCAAGAAAAGGAAAAAGGTAATATTGACTTCAGGATCTTAAAACTTCATGATTAGTCTCTCGTAGCATCATTGCTTCTCTACTCCAATATTTGCAGGAGAACTCAACATGTATAAAATTGATAGCAATGTTAGAGCAAGATTAAGGGGAATATAACCATCTTTATATTGAGACAACAATAGACTCATTAGTACTCATCAGGGCAACCCCAATCATTTTAATGTGCATTCTTCTGCCTAATGATAGTTTGAATAGGGAGTTGAAAAGTGCATTAGATGAATTAATTACACAAATGAGACATGCTATTCAACTCATAGAGTGAGATGAAGTGAAACTGGGGAATTAACTCCTACTTCCTTCACTGTTAATGCATTGAGGAAACACAATTATACATCAACTGCTAGTCTCTTGAGCTCCTTTATCTTAGAATATGTAGCACAAAATTATACTGCCAAGTGCTTCCGCAAACCATAGATTCATAATGCCCACGTGCTTAAAAAATCAATACAACCCTAATAAAAAGACTCCCTACTCACGCGCCGCTTTGAAACTTTCTCCCTGCTCACGTGTCCTTTGAAACTTTCCCTCTGCAGACTCTACTCACGTTCTCTTTGAAACTTTTTTTTTTTTTGAGCAAAATAGTTAAAAGTCTTAAATCTCAGTTTTGCCTCTCAAAGCCTTTTTTTCATAATATAATTTGCAAATAATCCGCAAAATCAACATAAATGAGATAAAGGATAATAAATGAAATGAGTAGTTATTTAGTATTACTGAATGTATAATATAAAATTACAATGTGAGAGATAATCTGTATATTCCATATTTTTATGACAATAACAACACTAGTTGAAATGAAAAGCATCCAACGTTTTTGGATAAGACTACAATACTTGCTAGAAATGACATGAAGTAGATATTTGAATATAAGCAAGAAAGAAACAAAGTTTTAAGAGGAACATAAAATTTAACATCAAAATTAGATTATTGGGAATTTTTGGTAATATAAAATAGTTCTATGTGTAAATAGTTTTAATGGTTTCTAATAGAGGTTCTAGTTTTCATTCTGATAAGGCTACCTAGAAATTTAAACGTTTAAAGATATTATTATGCATATGAGGCACAAACATATACAATCACATCAATATTGTGATTTACCAGAAGGTGTACATATGTGATTCATCATTTCGTTATTAGAGTAGAAATTGCATTAACGTATATACATAATTTCTACAATTTCAGCTCACGTCCAAACATGTAGATGTTTCTAGTTCGCGAAAATTTATAACTGCGGTTACAAATCACAAAATAACAGTTGAAATTTTTGAGTTCTAAGTGTCATCGTATGAAACAGTGAGTAAAATTATCACACAATATAAGAGGATAATATTCAAAACTAACTGTTGAACAAAGAGAGAAACTATGGCAAGAAAAGGAAAAAGGTAATATTGACTTCAGGATCTTAAAACTTCATGATTAGTCTCTCGTAGCATCATTGCTTCTCTACTCCAATATTTGCAGGAGAACTCAACATGTATAAAATTGATAGCAATGTTAGAGCAAGATTAAGGGGAATATAACCATCTTTATATTGAGACAACAATAGACTCATTAGTACTCATCAGGGCAACCCCAATCATTTTAATGTGCATTCTTCTGCCTAATGATAGTTTGAATAGGGAGTTGAAAAGTGCATTAGATGAATTAATTACACAAATGAGACATGCTATTCAACTCATAGAGTGAGATGAAGTGAAACTGGGGAATTAACTCCTACTTCCTTCACTGTTAATGCATTGAGGAAACACAATTATACATCAACTGCTAGTCTCTTGAGCTCCTTTATCTTAGAATATGTAGCACAAAATTATACTGCCAAGTGCTTCCGCAAACCATAGATTCATAATGCCCACGTGCTTAAAAATCAATAAGCAACATACACAATATCCTTGCAAACTCTCATAGATCATACGCTAGGAGTCTCTAGGGCTTAAAGAAAAAGACAATCAACAATGCAATAAAAGAAAATTCAATCAACAAGGCAACTAAAATTTGAGTTATTTTTACCTTAATACATGACCAATTATCCAATGAAACAACCCCAACCCAAGAATTAAAGAATTAAATACAACTCAAAATCAATAAAATCAAATGGGTTTTCATTTTCTATGAATAATAACACCCTTGGCACCAATAAATTACAAACGCCCAATTTATTACATAATCACTGTAAACAAAATTAATAGAAACTTTAAAAAATATCCCAGTAGTTATAGCTACAGAGCAAAGTCAAGAAATAGGACTAAACTCTTGTGTTTTCTTAACATATTACCAATTACCCCAAAGAAACAACTATTACCATTCCTATAATTAAAAAGCGATTACCCAAAACTAAAGAGCTAAATACAACTCAAGATCAAATGGGTTTCCATTTCTATGAACAGTAACACTCTTGAGACCATTACGTTACAAATGTACAACCAATTTACGGAATCTCTGGAGAAAATCAATAAAAAAAACCCAAAAAATCTATCTCGATAATACATCCAAAGGAAATTCAAGAAATGGGAACTAAAAGAAGGGGAAAGGAAGTAGTGGGGATTACCGAGAGTGATAAAGCTTCAGGGTCCAAAAAGCTGGCATTTTTTTGATCCCACGAGGAGTTAAGGAGTGAAGCTAATAAGAGATTAAGAGCGAAGATTGGAGACATTCTCGGCAAAAGACTCGATCTTGATTCGATCTCTAACTGAATTAAGATCGTGCAGTTGGGATCATAAAATCATAGATTCAAAACCCTAATAAAAGACTAATCACGTGTGTCACTCACGTGTCTTTTGAAACATTCCTCTCACTTTCCCTTGAAACTTTTTTTTTTTTTTTTTTAATTTTTTTATTTCGAGCAAAATAGTTAAAAGTCTTAAATCTCGATTTTCTCTCTCAAAGCTTTTTTATTATTTGCATAATATAAATTGCAAATACTCCGAAAATCAACATAAGTGCGATAAAAGATAATAAATGAAATGAGTAGTTATTTAGTATTACTGAATGTATAATATAAAATTACAATGTGAGAGATAATCTGTATATTCCATATTTTTATGACAATAACAACACTAGTTGAAATGAAAAGCATCCAACGTTTTTGGATAAGACTACAATACTTACTAGAAATGACATGAAGTAGATATTTGAAGATAAGCAAGAAAGAAACAAAGTTTTAAGAGGAACATAAAATTTAACATCAAAATTAGATTATTGGGAATTTTTGGTAATATAAAATAGTTCTATGTGTAAATAGTTTTAATGGTTTCTAATAGAGATTCTAATTTTCATTTTGATAATGCTACCGAGAAATTTAAACGTTTAAAATATTTAGTATTACTTGAATGTATAATGTATAATGTGTGATAACAATACTAGTTGGAATAATAAGCATTCAACGTTCTTTGGATAAGACTACAATACTTGCTAGAAATGACATGAAGTAGATATTTGAAGATAAGCAAGAAAAACAAAGTTTCAAGGGCAACATAAAATTTAACATCAAAATTAGATTATTGGGAATGTTTTAGTAATATAAAATAGTTCTATGTGTAAATAGTTTTGATAATTTCTAATAAAGATTCTAGTTTTCATTTTGATAATGCTACCGAGAAATTTAAACGTTAAAAATATTTAGTATTACTTGAATGTATAATGTATAATGTATAATGTATAATGTATAATGTATAATGTATAATGTATAATGTGAGAGATTATATGTATATTCCATATTTTTATGACAATGACAACACTAGTTGAAATGAAAAGCATCCAACGTTTTTGGATAAGACTACAATACTTACTAGAAATGACATGAAGTAGATATTTAAAGATAAGCAAGAAAGAAACAAAGTTTCAAGGGCAACATAAAATTTAACATCAAAATTAGATTATTGGGAATGTTTTAGTAATATAAAATAGTTCTATGTGTAAATAGTTTTGATGGTTTCTAATAGAGTTCTAGTTTTCATTCTGATAATGCTACCGAAATTTAAACGTTTAAAATATTTAGTATTACTTGAATGTATAATGTATAATGTGAGAGATTATATGTATATTCCATATTTTTATGACAATGACAACACTAGTTGAAATGATAAAAGCATTCAAAGGTTTTAGATAAAACTACAATACTTGCTAGAAATGACATGAAGTAGATATTTGAAGATAAGCAAGAAAGAAACAAAGTTTTAAGAGGAACATAAAATTTAACATCAAAATTAGATTATTGGGAATTTTTGGTAATATAAAATAGTTCTATGTGTAAATAGTTTTGATGGTTTCTAATAGAGATTCTAATTTTCATTTTGATAATGCTACCAGAAATTTAAACGTTAAAAATATTTAGTATTACTTGAATGTATAATATATAATGTATAATATGAGAGATTATCTTTATATTCCATATTTTTATTGCAATAACAACACTAGTTAAAATGATAAGCGCATTCGATCTCTAACTGAATTAAGATCGTGCAGTTGGGATCATAAAATCATAGATTCAAAACCCTAATAAAAGACTAATCACGTGTGTCACTCACGTGTCTTTTGAAACATTCCCTCTCACTTTCCCTTGAAACTTTTTTTCTTTTTTTAATTTTTTATTTCGAGCAAAATAGTAAATCTCGATTTTCTCTCTCAAAGCCTTTTTTATTTGCATAATAAAAATTACAAATAATCCGCAAAATCAACATAAGTGCGATAAAAGATAATAAATGAAATGAGTAGTTATTTAGTATTCTTGAATGTATAATGTATAATGTGAGAGATTATATGTATATTCCATATTTTTATGACAATAACAACACTAGTTAAAATGATAAGCGCATTCGATCTCTAACTGATTTTATTAAGATCATGTGCAGTTGGGATCATCGTAAAATCATAGATTCATAATGACCGCGTCCTTAAAAATCAAAACCCTAATAAAAGAGACTCCCTACTCACGTGCCGCATTCAAACTTTGTCCCCGCTCACGTAAACTTTGAAACTTTCCTTCTGCAGACTCTGCTCACATTCCCTTTGAAACTTTCTTTTTCCTTTTTTATTTATTTCGAGCAAAATAGTTAAAATTCTTAAATCTCGGTTTTTCTCTCTCAAAGCCTTTTTTATTTGCATAATAAAAATTACAAATAATCCGCAAAATCAACATAAGTACGATAAAGGATAATAAATGAGATGAGTAGTTAGTTAGTATTACTGAATGTATAATATATAATGTATAATATGAGAGATTATCTTTATATTCCATATTTTTATGACAATGACAACACTAGTTGAAATGAAAAGCGCATCCAACGTTTTTGGATAAGACTACAATACTTGCTAGAAATGACATGAAGTAGATATTTGAAGATAAGCAAGAAAGAAACAAAGTTTTAAGAGGAACATAAAATTTAACATCAAAATTAGATTATTGGGAATGTTTTAGTAATATAAAATAGTTCTATGTGTAAATAGTTTTGATGGTTTCTAATAGAGGTTCTAGTTTTCATTCTGATAATGCTACCGAAATTTAAACGTTTAAAGATATTATTATGCATAGGAGGCACGAATATATACAATCATGTAGTCATGTACATATACAATCACATCAATATTGTGATTTACCAGAAGGTGTACATATGTGATTCATCATTTCGTTATTAGAGTAGAAATTGCATTAACGTATATACATAATTTCTCAATTTCAGCTCACGTCCAAACATGTAGATGTTTCTAGTTCGCGAAAATTTATAACTGCGGTTACAAATCACAAAATAACAGTTGAAATTTTTGAGTTCTAAGTGTCATCGGATGAAACAGTGAGTAAAATTATCACACAATATAAGAGGATAATATTCAAAACTAACTGTTGAACAAAGAGAGAAACTATGGCAAGAAAAGGAAAAAGGTAATATTGACTTCAGGATCTTAAAACTTCATGATTAGTCTCTCGTAGCATCATTGCTTCTCTACTCCAATATTTGCAGGAGAACTCAACATGTATAAAATTGATAGCAATGTTAGAGCAAGATTAAGGGGAATATAACCATCTTTATATTGAGACAACAATAGACTCATTAGTACTCATCAGGGCAACCCCAATCATTTTAATGTGCATTCTTCTGCCTAATGATAGTTTGAATAGGGAGTTGAAAAGTGCATTAGATGAATTAATTACACAAATGAGACATGCTATTCAACTCATAGAGTGAGATGAAGTGAAACTGGGGAATTAACTCCTACTTCCTTCACTGTTAATGCATTGAGGAAACACAATTATACATCAACTGCTAGTCTCTTGAGCTCCTTTATCTTAGAATATGTAGCACAAAATTATACTGCCAAGTGCTTCCGCAAACCATAGATTCATAATGCCCACGTGCTTAAAAATCAATACAACCCTAATAAAAGACTCCTACTCACGCGCCGCTTTGAAACTTTCTCCTGCTCACGTGTCCTTTGAAACTTTCCCTCTGCAGACTCTACTCACGTTCTCTTTTTGAAACTTTTTTTTTTTTTTTGAGCAAAATAGTTAAAAGTCTTAAATCTCAGTTTTGCCTCTCAAAGCCTTTTTTCATAATATAATTTGCAAATAATCCGCAAAATCAACATAAATGAGATAAAGGATAATAAATGAAATGAGTAGTTATTTAGTATTACTAAATGTATAATGTATAATGTATAATGTATAATGTATAATGTATAATGTATAATGTATAATGTGTGATAACAATACTAGTTGGAATAATAAAGCATTCAACGTTCTTTGATAAGACTACAATACTTGCTAGAAATGACATGAAGTAGATATTTGAATATAAGCAAGAAAGAAATAAAATTTTAAGGAAAAATTATATTTAACATCAAAATTAGATTATTGGAAATATTTTAGTAATATAAAATTGTTCTATAGGTAAATAGTTTTGATGGTTTCTAATAGAGATTCTAGTTTTCATTCTGATAAGGCTACCTAGAAATTTAAACGTTTAAAAATATTATTATGCATATGAGGCACAAACATATACAATCATGTAGTCATGAACTATACAATCACATCATTATTATGATTTACCAGATGGTGCACATATGTGATACATCATTTCGTTATTTAAGCAGAAATCCAATAATGTATGTACATAATTTCTCAAATTTCAACTCACGTCCAACATGTAGATGTTTTAAGTTTGCAGAAATTAATAACTATGGTTACAAATCAGAAAATAACAGTTGAAATTTTTGAGTTCTAAGTGTCATCGCATGAAACAGTGAGTAAAATTATCACACAATATAGGAGGTAAAATTATCACACAATATAAGAGAATAATATTCAAAGAGAGGAACTATGGCAAGAAAAAGAAAAAGTATATTGATTTCAGGATCTTAAATCTTCATGATTGGTCTCTTGCAGCATCATTGATCCTCTACTCGAACATTTGCAGGAGAACTCAACATGTATAACATTGATAGCAATGTTAGAGCAAGATTAAGGGGAATATAACCATCTTTAAATTGAGACATCAATAGACTCTGTTCATCAGGGCAACCCCAATCATTTTAATGTGCATTCTTCTGCCTAATGATAGTTTGAATAGGGAGTTGAAAAGTGCATTAGATGAATTAATTACACAAATGAGACATGCTATTCAACTCATAGAGTAAGAAGAAGTGAAACCGGGGAATTAAGTGAGAATGGAATGAAGGTAGGAATGGAATGAAATTAATGTGGGTATGGAATGCTCATTCACATTCTCATGTTTGGGTGCGATTAGAAATTATGTGGGAATATCTTTAAGAAGGGTATATCCGAATTTATTTTATTATTTTTATTCTCACTTAAGTGGGAATATCGATTCCTTGATAACTCATTGGGAATAGCAATTCCCACATTAAGTAGGAAATGATGAGAAGTGGGAATGTCATTTCTAACATCAAAAAACACATTATGTTTGGTAAGCATGAATCGGTTGAAAATTCCCACTTATTAAGAGCTGTATTCAAACGAGGAACTAATGCATTGAGGAAACACAATTATACATCAACTGCTAGTCTCTTGAGCTCCTTTATCTTAGAATGTAGCACAAAATTATACTGCCAAGTGCTTCCGCAACCATAGATTCATAATGCCCACGTGCTTAAAAAATTAAAACAACCCTACTAAAAAGAGGAGAAAGTATCCCATCGCCCCTATAGACATCATATAGTCCATCGGATCCCTCGGGATATTAAAAATTTCGTGATCCCGAGGAGATCCAGGTTCAATAGGGGTGAAAAGTGCCTCATGATACTTTCCCTAAAAAGAGACTCCCTACTCATGTGCCGCTTTGAAACTTTCTCCCTGCTCACGTGTCCTTTGAAACTTTCCCTTTGCAGACTCTGCTCACGTTCCCTTTGAAACTCTCTTTTTTTTTATTTCGAGTAAAATAGTTAAAAGTCTTAAATCGCTGCTTTATCTCTCAAAGTTTTTTTGGCATAATATAAATTGCAAATAATCCGCAAAATCAATAGAAGTGCGATGAAGGATAATAAATGAAATGAGTAGTTATTTAGTAATACTGAAAGTATAATGTATAATGTATAATGTATAATATGAGAGATTATCTGTATATTCTATATTTTTATGATAATAACTACACTAGTTGAAATGATGTTTATTAAACATATTTTTGGATAAGACTACAATACTTGCTAGAAATGACATGAAGTAGATATTTGAATATAAGCAAGAAAGAAATAAAATTTTAAGGAAAAATTATATTTAACATCAAAATTAGATTATTGGAAATATTTTAGTAATATAAAATTGTTCTATAGGTAAATAGTTTTGATGGTTTCTAATAGAGATTCTAGTTTTCATTCTGATAAGGCTACCTAGAAATTTAAACGTTTAAAAATATTATTATGCATATGAGGCACAAACATATACAATCATGTAGTCATGAACTATACAATCACATCATTATTATGATTTACCAGATGGTGCACATATGTGATACATCATTTCGTTATTTAAGCAGAAATCCAATAATGTATGTACATAATTTCTCAAATTTCAACTCACGTCCAACATGTAGATGTTTTAAGTTTGCAGAAATTAATAACTATGGTTACAAATCAGAAAATAACAGTTGAAATTTTTGAGTTCTAAGTGTCATCGCATGAAACAGTGAGTAAAATTATCACACAATATAGGAGGTAAAATTATCACACAATATAAGAGAATAATATTCAAAGAGAGGAACTATGGCAAGAAAAAGAAAAAAGTATATTGATTTCAGGATCTTAAATCTTCATGATTGGTCTCTTGCAGCATCATTGATCCTCTACTCGAACATTTGCAGGAGAACTCAACATGTATAACATTGATAGCAATGTTTGAGCAATATTAAGGGAGAAAGAAATATAACCATCTTTAAATTGAGACATCAATAGACTCTGTTCGTCAGGGCAACCTCAATCATTTTTAGTGTACATTCCTCGGTCTAATGATAGTTTGAATAGGGAGTTGAAAAGTGCATTATATGAATTAATTACACAAATGAGACATGTTATTCAACACTTAGAGTAAGATGAAGTGAAACTGGGGAATCAACTCCTGCTTCCTTCACTGTTAATGCATTGAGGAAACACAATTCTACATCAACTGCCAGTCTCTTGAGCTCCTCTATCTTAGAATCAAGCACAAAATTATACTGCCAAGTGCTTCCGCAAAAGCAAACCTGCAGAAAATGGAATTATGTCATTCCTGCGGATTCCTAGCTCCTCTAAGCTGAACAAAGAAATCACATCTTCCCTCGACTAAACAATGGTTACGAAAAATATTTATTAATGCATCTTTCATTATCTATAAAACTACTGAATGGGCTTTGGTTTTTTCTTCATTCGTTTTAGGAGGGAAACACGGAAAAAAGATGCATACAGTACATCATAGCGAAAAAAGTGCGTAGAAGAAAAAGGCACGTAAATAAATGTAGTAGAGAGTGTTCTCGGGAAAAGTCATTATCTTTTCATCGGTGAAATCATTCTACCTTGATGGAATTACAAATGAGTTTCAAATAAAAATCACCTTTTATAAGGCTTTTACAATGAAAAGGATAAAAATTACAACTTTCCTCCTTGTGAACAAGCGGGATCCGTTTATCGGATTCACCGACTGCGTGAATTCTTTACTTTGTCTTGGGGATGTGTTCCGTGGACCACCATGCGATTCCTTTCCCAAGTGTTGATCAAGCGAGATCGGATCCGGATCTAGATCTAAAATCCCTCCTTTTTCGTGGGAATTCTTAGCTCGTCGGATCGAGATCTAAGCGAATCTGGAGATTAATTAGCCAAGGAACTAATCTACGTAGTAAACGAGATCGACCAAGCGAACAGTTACTCTTCTTGGATCAAGGCCAAGCTTGATCCAAAGGATGGTTTGTTGTTGTAGATGCGGATCTGAACACTTTGGATCTCGGATCTCACCCGCAAGTCTAGATCTTGATCTTCTCCCTTGGAAATTCTCTAACCCTTGGCACACACAAGAGTTGAGTCTCCTCCTTTTTATTTTTCCGACCTCGAAAATGAAACCCTAGCCCCCATATTTATAGGTGCGGCGGCGGATCTGGTGGCGGGCAACCATTCGACCTGGTGTCTCGGCCGGTAGAACACCTCTGAGTGTCGGTGGCGGTGATTGTCTCGCTTCGGCGAGACACCTGCGGAATGTTTCGGGCGAGACACCTCGAGTAATCTCGGTTTTAACCGAATCGCGTCCTTCTCTCTGCTTTGGTTTTAGAACTTAATTTGAGGCTTCAAAGTCGGGTTTATCTTTCGCCACTCATGGCCATCAGGTTCACCAAGTCCGGAATCGGTGGCGATTCGAAAGGAGAGCTCTTTTCAAAAATTTCCGGTATTGCCGGACATAAAGAGGCATTGCTTATGCGCCGCGCCTTCTTAGGCTAGAAGGGCAAAGCTTTAAGAGGCGTCTTGAGGAGAGCGTTTGCGTTGCGTTCACTTGTTGTGTCGTCAACGGTTTGCCATTACTTCATCGGATGACTTGTCGATTATTCTCGTCATCACGAGCTACGTTCGGGGACTTATAGGCAATTTTCAACGCCTACAGAGAGCAAAAGAAGTTCCTTACATTGGAAGAAAATACAGTTGAAAAGTGATTGAATCCCCAAATTTCTCAAAATAGAAATAAGAAACATTCGACGCGGTTTATGAGCTCCAAGGGTTTTATCAGAATAACTGTAAAAGACAGTAATAAGTACTAAAATGACATTTTCAATAAAAGGAATAAGCTGAACAGGTGATAAGCGACAATTATAAAAAACTATCTTGGCTCACTTTACAAATTGCATGAACTCAACATCTATAACCTGATTTAACTACTTACTGCAAAAGAGGAAAAAGACAGATCGTGTATCGTAGTTTCCAAACAAAAGCAATAAGTTATTCCAGTTTCTAAACACTAAAGTTCCTAATCTCTCATTTTAGTCAGGTACACTAATTAGTCTTCCCAGACTCACTTTATGCTAATAACTATGGTTACAAATCAGAAAATAACAGTTGAAATTTTTGAGTTCTAAGTGTCATCGCATGAAACAGTGAGTAAAATTATCACACAATATAGGAGGTAAAATTATCACACAATATAAGAGAATAATATTCAAAGAGAGGAACTATGGCAAGAAAAAGAAAAAGTATATTGATTTCAGGATCTTAAATCTTCATGATTGGTCTCTTGCAGCATCATTGATCCTCTACTCGAACATTTGCAGGAGAACTCAACATGTATAACATTGATAGCAATGTTTGAGCAATATTAAGGAGAAAGAAATATAACCATCTTTAAATTGAGACATCAATAGACTCTGTTCGTCAGGGCAACCTCAATCATTTTAGTGTACATTCCTCGGTCTAATGATAGTTTGAATAGGGAGTTGAAAAGTGCATTATATGAATTAATTACACAAATGAGACATGTTATTCAACACTTAGAGTAAGATGAAGTGAAACTGGGAATCAACTCCTGCTTCCTTCACTGTTAATGCATTGAGGAAACACAATTCTACATCAACTGCCAGTCTCTTGAGCTCCTCTATCTTAGAATCAAGCACAAAATTATACTGCCAAGTGCTTCCGCAAAAGCAAACCTGCAGAAAATGGAATTATGTCATTCCTGCGGATTCCTATCCTCTAAGCTGAACAAAGAAATCACATCTTCCCTCGACTAAACAATGGTTAAAATATTTATTAATGCATCTTTCATTATCTATAAAACTACTGAATGGGCTTTGGTTTTTCTTCATTCGTTTTAGGAGGGAACACGAAAAAAGATGCATACAGTACATCATAGCGAAAAAGTGCATAGAAGAAAAAGGCACGTAAATAAATGTAGTAGAGAAGTTGTTCGGGAAAAGTCATTATCTTTTCATCGGTGAAATCATTCTACCTTGATGGAATTACAAATGAGTTTCAAATAAAAATCACCTTTATAAGGCTTTTACAATGAAAAGGATAAAATTACAACTTTCCTCCTTGTGAACAAACGCGGGATCCGTTTATCGGATTCTCGCTATGGGATTTCTTTCAATGGGGATGTGTTCCGTGGACCACCGCCACATTCCTTTCCCAAGTGTTGATCAAGCGAGATCGGATGCGGATCTAGATCTAAAATCCTCCTTTTACGTGGAATTTTAGCTCGACGATCGAGATCTAAACGAATACGAGATTAATTAGCCAAGGAACTAATCTACGTAGTAAACGAGATCGCCGTTTTAACCAGTTACTCTTCTTGGATCAAGGCCAAGCTTGATCCAAAGGATGGTTTGTTGTTGTAGATGCGGATCTGAACACTTTGGATCTCGGATCTCACCCGCAAGTCTAGATCTTGATCTTCTCTCCTTGGAAATTCTCTAACCCTTGGCACACACAAGAGTTGAGAGTCTCCTCCTTTTTTATTTTTCCGACCTCGAAAATGAAACCCTAGCCCCCATATTTATAGGTGCGGCAATGGATGTGGGCGAACCATCAAAAAGCCCATTCGGCCTTGGTGTCTCGGCGGTAGAGACACCTCTGGGTGTCTCGGTGGCGAACAGTGTCTCGCTTCGGGCGAGACACCTCCGGTGTTCTTCTACGGTACACCTCTGGTGTCTCGGTTTTAACCGAAGCGTCGGCGTCTTCTCTGGTTTTAGAACTTAATTTGAGGCTTCAAAGTCGGGTTTATCCCTTCGCTCGCACTCATGGCGCATCAGTTCACCAAGATTAGGAATCGGTGGCCAGTTCGAAAGGAGAGCTCTTTTCAAAATTTCCGCGGCTACGCCGGACCGGCATACCGCCGCCTGACGCTCAGCCTTAAGCTGGCTAGAGGGACCGCCCGAAACTTCTAAAAAGGCGTCTTGAGGAAGCGTTCGCGTTGCGTTCACTTGTTGTGTCGTCAACGGTTTGCCATTACTTCATCGGATGACTTGTCGATTATTCGTCATCACGAGCTACGTTCGAGGACTTATAGGCAATTTTCAACTTCACGAGAGCAAAAGAAGTTCCTTACATTGGAAGAAAATACAGTTGAAAAGTGATTGAATCCCCAAATTTCTCAAAATAGAAATAAGAAACATTCGACGCGGTTTATGAGCTCCAAGGGTTTTATCAGAATAACTGTAAAAGACAGTAATAAGTACTAAAATGACATTTTCAATAAAAGGAATAAGCTGAACAGGTGATGTTTAATCAATTATAAAAACTATCTTGGCTCACTTTACAAATTGCATGAACTCAACATCTATAACCTGATTTAACTACTTACTGCAAAAGAGGAAAAAGACAGATCGTGTATCGTAGTTTCCAAACAAAAGCAATAAGTTATTCCAGTTTCTAAACACTAAAGTTCCTAATCTCTCATTTTAGTCAGGTACACTAATTAGTCTTCCCAGACTCACTTTATGCTAAAAATTATGTGCAAGGAAGAGTAGAAAGAAGTTCGAGCCAGTGAAAGAAGGCAACTCCAATCAACCTACGAGTGGCAAACAACAGTCAAGATCAATCCCCCAATATACAGACTATAGCCATCCCAAATGTAATTCTTGGGAGAGAGGAGTGTAGGTTTTCCACATATGGAGGAAATCTATGGGGGTCGCTGAAAGAAGAATGATCCTGGTTTCGTAATATGATTTTCTAATCTTCAACTTTTCATTTGAAAATTCAACTGCTGCTAACTATTGTAGGTGATGTGCCTCAATTTCATGCTTGGGGTCTTGGGAGGGATTATAATGGAATGCTTAAGTTGCGTGCTAGAGATGCAATGGATAAAATACTACGAAATTGGACTTGAATAGAGATATCTTGGAGGTTAGAAATGTATGATTGTATATGGCATAATCTAATTACAATATGGCTGCTTGAATTTTCCTATTCTACTTTCTATGATTTGTTTGATCTAAGATTTTACAGGTTTCGCTTAATTTATTGAAAATCACTTTCTAATTAATAAGGTGGTTGAGTTAAATAAGCTTTTCCCAGGTTTAAACAAAAAAACCCTACTTGATGAATGTTAACAGGGGGGTTTGAGGTAACAAACATTTAAGTATGTAATGCTAAAGCTCTTTATTAATATTTACAAGTTGTTTTATCAAGCATGTATGAACTTTTGTCGACAATCTTTACAATGACCATATCACATCCATAATTCAATGATTTTATGTTTCTCAACTGACACGTGTTATATCTTCGAGAAATTTTAAGTGTTTTTAAAAATTAATGTGACGTTTGAAGGATCATGTATTTGGACATATAGGGGATAATAATTGCCTTCTTTTGGTTGTGGTGGTGGTGGGGGGGTGGGGGGGGGGCATTATTAGCTCATATGGCTGTGTGCATCTGTGTGTGTGTGTGTGTGTGTGTGTGTGTGTGTGTGTGTGTTCATGTGGGTGTGAATGAGAGGTGGACAATCATATCTTCAGTCAAAAAATGCGTTGGTCATCTTTCACATCATATAGACATTTTTCTTTTCTTCTGAGTAACCGGCACAAGATGCAAAGTGAACTTATCAACAACTAGACAGTTAACGACCATAGTAGGTCCATAACAAGCACCGAATAAATTATCATCATAACATGAAGAAAAAAATTTCTCAAACATACAACTTTGTGACAACAAGGTCATGATGCACATGTATCAACATAAAGTTCTACAATTAGTTCTTACTTCTTATGAAACACTTGACCAAGAGATATAGATGAGTTAAACATAAGATCGACATGGGCAAATATAAATTAAAGTAAATGCAGTCTCATAAAAAATCTACAACTACCCTAAGCCATGCAAGCTAATTGATCTCTAGGGAAAAAGCATTAACTGCTGATACAAATACAATCAACAAGAACATACCTTGCTTATTGAGAGGTTATCTGCTTATCTCAAAGTTTTCAAGAATTTTACGAGAACTTCAACTACCATACCAAAGATTCTGCTTTTATCCACAGCTAAAACTTGACAACACAATTTCCACACCAACACAAGATACAAAAAATATCATTGTTTTTTTCTTCAAAAATAATTAATCAAATCCATCACTCCCTTCCTCTCTTAATCTTATCAAGCAAAGCTCCTCGCCCCGGAAACGGGTTCCCTCCCAAACCCCTCAAATTCCTTCCTCCAAACCCTAATTCCTCCTCCTCCTCCCTCATTGTCTCCCTCTTCGCCCTCCTCCTCTGTCTCCTCTCCTCTCTCCTCCCACTCTCCCCCTTCACGAACCCATTACTCCCACTTCCCCTCAATCTATCTCGAAGACCGGAGTTCGAAGACGCCCGCAATGCGTTTGCTTTATCACTACTAAGAGTTCTCCTCCCTCCTCCATCCCCAACCCTAACCCTAGGTATCCTCCCCCCTTTAGAAGTCCCCAGAAGCCCAAAATCGACCCGGGCCCACCCATCCCTATCCTCATTATCCCACCCAAACCTCTCGCTAATCTCCAGCAGCCCCGAGACCGCGGAGTTCGTCGACGCGCGCAAGGTGTTTGCGTTATTGCCGCTGAGGATTCTCTCGGCGTGTTCCCACTCGATGCGGTCTCTGTAGACTGGGTCATCGAGGACGTCGTC
This sequence comes from Asparagus setaceus, assembly GCA_012295165.1. Taxonomy (NCBI): domain Eukaryota; kingdom Viridiplantae; phylum Streptophyta; class Magnoliopsida; order Asparagales; family Asparagaceae; genus Asparagus; species Asparagus setaceus. The sequence continues at coordinate 1,753,402 of CM022701.1, read as the reverse complement.
GGCGAGCTCGGCCCAGCGGAGGGAGTCGCCGGAGCGGAGGGAGGAGGAGATCCAGCGGAGGTAGGCGGAGGGGAGGGAGCCCAGCATTCTGCCCTTGTGCTTGCCGAAATCGATGCGGAGGTCGCGGGCTGGAGTTGGGTTCTTGGGCTTTTTAGGGTTAGGGTTAGGGTTAGGGTTGAAGGAGGAGGTGATGCGAGCGAGGGAGAGGGAGGAGTGGAAGTGGAGGAGAGCCATGGCTCGCTGGTTATCTTTTGTGAGCTTGGTAGTGGTTTTTAATGTTACCCCCCTAAAATCTATTTTATCCTCCAAATTAGGGTTGTTTTCACTTTGGTAGCCCCATAGTTTACTCAATCTTCTACTTTGATACCCTAAAGTAATCTTTTAACACTTTCATTCCCCCAAAGTTTCAGTCTATTTTCACTTTGATGCGTCGAAGTATTTTTTTAATTTTTTTAACATTTCGATAAACTAAAGTTTCAATCCCCTTTCGCTTTCGATATTACTCTATTTAGATCTGGTTAGATTTTCTATTAAATTTGAATCATGTACTTAGAAACTGGGTAACTAGATATACATGTACCACATGCTAAGAATGTGATATAAATTAACAAAAAATAAATTAACAGAATCTGAACGAGAATATCAAAGTCCAATGAAATTGAAACTTTAGAAAATTAATGTGTTAATAATTAATTTGAGATATCAAAGTGAAAATATGGGTAAACTTTGTTGGGGCGCCTAAGCAATATTAAGCCTCCAAATTAGACACATCCCTTGTATCAATTTCAATTATTAGAGGGACTATTTTGAAAATATTGAAGATTCAAAGCACTAATATGAAAAAAAACCCCAGAAATTTAACCTGAGAATTTTTGTGTTGAAACCCCATTTTAGCAACTGGGTATCGGTCAAAATTTATCTTGGGCTTTTATGGGTTGTTCTGTTCTCTGTTGAAATGATGGAATTTGAACGGTTTTTTTTTATATTTTTTTATGAACATTTGTTGAGTTGGTTGCTTAATTGGGTATTGTGGCGTCCTCGAATTCTTCAGTTTACTTATGGTGGTATATGTAGACATCTTTTGGATTTGTATTTAATTACTAATTCTTTCTTTTTCGTGTACGAATTGACCATTTCGAGATTGTTGCTGCTTATGTGAATTTTTGCCATTTGTTATATCTAATTAGTATTTCTTTTTGTATGCAAACATGATATGTTTGAATCAAATCTTCATTCCTTGTCTTCGATGGAAAATCAAAGTATCATAATAATCATGCCACAGTTAGTCTATGCATATATGTGAGTAAGTGCACGAGGTCTGGAGAAATACTCCTTGAGATCCTGTAATGGTCAATATCACATGCCAAGCTGTGAAAATGCGTTCTCGTCCCGTATAGATATGGTAGGGTTTGACAGGTACTGCTGCTGAACATTAAACCTCAAGTATGCATTGTCAAAGAGTGGGGCCGTAGGCGTGGCAAAATAAATAAAACAAAAAATGCGGCTGCACTGAAAGACGGTGATGACCGTTATAAAGAAAATCATGTAGTAAGTGTGAAGAATATATTATTATATTTTGAATAGTGATTTTCCAAAAGTTATAAATGTTCTGAGTTCTTCTTCGAAACTCATCCGAAACAACAACTCTCATACGTAGAGCCGGATAAAAATATGTAGAAATTCTTGTAGAGATATTGTAATCCTCCTAAGTTTTTCTCATAGTGAATTCTTCTATCTCAGGTGATTTTACCCCAATTTCTGAAGTTTCACGAATCGTGTTTTTATTACTGCAATACTTCTTTACCGATCCTACTCTATCGCCTTTGTCCCAACATGCATTCGATTTAATGATTAGAAAGATGAGACACAAAGAATGCTATGTAACCCCAGCCCCTCCACCCACATACACAAACTTCTATCCACTCATTTTAACAATCGTCGACTAGATGATAATCTACTGGGTCTCAGTGCTGAATTCCTGGCTACAGGCAAGGAAAATTCCTACTGTAAAATCTTGAATTTCAGCGGGCTGGAGTTGGGTTCTTGGGCTTTTAGGGTTAGGGTTAGGGTTAGGGTTGAAGGAGGAGGTGATGCGAGCGAGGGAGAGGGAGGAGTGGAAGTGGAGGAGAGCCATGGCTCGCTGGTTATCTTTTGTGAGCTTGGTAGTGGTTTTAATGTTACCCCCTAAAATCTATTTTATCCTCCAAATTAGGGTTGTTTTCACTTTGGTAGCCCCATAGTTTACTCAATCTTCTACTTTGATACCCTAAAGTAATCTTTTAACACTTTCATTCCCCAAAGTTTCAGTCTATTTTCACTTTGATGCGTCGAAGTATTTTTTAACATTTGATAAACTAAAGTTTCAATCCCCTTTAAGCTTCGATATTACTCTGTTTAGATCTGGTTAGATTTTCTATTAAATTTGAATCATGTACTTAGAAACTGGGTGACTAGATATACATGTACCACATGCTAAGGATGTGATATAAATTAACAAAAAAATTAACAGAATCTGAACGAGAATATCAAAGTGAAATGAAATTGAAACTTTAGAAAATTAATGTGTTAATAATTAATTTGAGATATCAAAGTGAAAATATGGGTAAACTTTGTTGGGGCGCCTAAGCAATATTAAGCCTCCAAATTAGACACATCCCTTGTATCAATTTCAATTATCAGAGGGACTATTTTGAAAAAATTGAAGATTCAAAGCACTAATATGAAAAAAACGCCAGAAATTTAACCTGAGAATTTTCGTGTTGAAACCCCATTTTAGCAACTGGGTATCGGTCAAAATTTATCTTGGGCTTTTATGGGTTGTTCTGTTCTCTGTTGAAATGATGGAATTTGAACGGTTTTTATATTTTTTTATGAACATTTGTTGAGTTGGTTGCTTAATTGGGTAATGTGGCGTCCTCGAATTCTTCAGTTTACTTACTAATTCTTTTGGATTTGTATTTACTTACTAATTCTTTCTTTTTCGTGTACGAATTGACCATTTCGAGATTGTTGCTGCTTATGTGAATTTTTGCAATTTGTTATATCTAATTAGTATTTCTTTTTGTATGCAAACATGATATGTTTGTATCAAATCTTCATTCCTTGTCTTCGATGGAAAATCATAGTATCATAATAATCATGCCACAGTTAGTCTATGCATATATGTGAGTAAGTGCACGAGGTCTGGAGAAATACTCCTTGAGATCCTTTAATGGTCAATATCACATGCCAAGCTGTGAAAGTGCGTTCTCGTCCCGTATAGGTATGGTAGGGTTTGACAGGTACTACTGCTGAACATTAAACCTCAAGTATGCATTCGATTTAATGATTAGAAAGATGAGACACAAAGAATGTTATGTAACCCCAGCCCCTCCACCCACATACACAAACTTCTATCCACTCATTTTAACAATCGTCGACTAGATGATAATCTACTGGGTCTCAGTGCTGAATTCCTGGCTACAGGCAAGGAAAATTCCTACTGTAAAATCTTGAATTTCAGTTTACATTTAGGTAGATGTACTGATTTGGGTTATGCGGTTTAAGCTTATGCTATTGCAGAGGAGCCCAAGCCAAGTCCCTGTAGACAAGGAAAGAGTATGAATAGCTGAAGAGGTCTTAATAGATTTTAGGAAGCATTTTGAATTTTGGTTATATCGAGGGAATATAAAGACAGCAACTAGTAGTATAACATTAGTGAAAGTGTTAACATTTGAATAAGCTTGGTATGATTGTGTGGATCATCCAGTTTCATGTTATTGATGCTTGGTGATTGTTTTTCTTCTACATGCATTTATGTTTTGTTTAAGATTGTGTCATTTAGTTGGATACGTGATCCCCAGATGCATTCTTATTCTTTAGCGACTGTAACTTGGATATTTTAGGACACTTCAAACACATATCAAGATCCAACCATGTCAGGTGTATCTTAATTTTGTCAAAGTATGAATTGATTATTATTTTGAAATCTGAAAAAACACACAGAAAAATTTTTATATACCAGAAACAGACTTGTGTCCTGTGTCAATCTTGGCAAAGTTCCTGCATCAAACACGACCAGACACTTATAATTTTTTTGTCTTGTGGCCATTATCACCACATTCTTCTTCTTGGATATTAGTAATTTTCAATCATTATTTGTAGTTACAGCTCAAAAAATAAAAAAGAAAAAAAAGGAAGAAACTTGTTATTGTGATTTTTTGGAGTAAGTAAACTGGTTCTTTATGAAATTGTTTTCTGTGGTTTTATCTTACCAATGGAAAACTTGAAGTCTAATATTTTATTTGCACGGGTGCTGCCTACAACTCCATTGTGGAATGAAGAAATTTAACTGAGTGGAGAAGGAACGCTGAAGATCAATAAACACATGCAGAGCATTAGAAACAAAGTTAGGTATCTCAATGCAGAAATTAGACTTGAAGCCACTTTATATTACTGAACTTTCTGGGGTTATGTCATCATCTCTTCCTGTGTTGCCTCTCACCTTTGAGAACTATCATAAACTCTCAGATTCACAACATGTTTCAATGGAGAGGGACTTGAGAAGCAATCCCCTTAACCGCCTTAAAACATCTTTTGTCGCCAGCAATGGAACTGTTGGAGCTTTATTTTCATCAGATCTCCAGTATTCTTCTATAGTACCAAATGTCAGGCACAATAATAATTCTCCATGTATTCCTCAATCACAGTCATCACATGCAGGAACATTTCAATCTCCATCGAGTAACTGTTATATTGTGACCCAAATTGCTTATTGGGCCTATAGGCCTTTTATCTTTATTTTGTAGTATGTAATATGTAAACCTAAGTGAGAGAAAATAGAATTAGAGTTCTCACCAAAATATCTCTTTGTCTCAGCCTCCATCTCTCCTCTTCCAAAACTTCTCCAAAACCCTAACAAACTGGTATCAGAGACAACGCCGCCGCCGCCGCCGTCGCCGTGAGATCCGCCGCCGTGCCACCGTCCTCCGGCTGTGCCATCGTCCTCTGCCGGCCGCCAAGCGCTCGGCGCACCGGATCTCGTCGGCGGCCGCACCGGATCTCGTCGTCCTCCGCCACCATTGCCGGAGTCCACCTTCGAGACCGGATCCTGCTGGAGTTCGAGACCGAGCATTTGCCGAGTCCACCTCGAGACGAGATCCGCTCAAGCTCCGCCAGTGCTCGAGGTCGCTCTTGTTCCGCCGCCCGGATCCGCTTCTCGCCCGCCGCGCCGGCGGCGGCGATCTCCCCGACCTTGTCTTGGGAGAACGGCGGCTCAATTTGGGATCGCGTGGATTTGGGGTTCACAGTGTGGAATTTGAAATAGCTGGGGTTTTTTATTTGGTCCACAGTGACTTATTTGGGATTTGGGGTACTGTTTGGTGATTTGATTAAATTTTGAAGCTGTTTGAGGTGTTAAATTGGGATTTGTGAATGGAGATGTCAGGAAATTTGATATTGAGAAGTATGATGGGAAGAGCGAGTTTTGCACTTTGGCAAGTGCGGATGGCATATATTGTCGATCTTGAAATTAAGGGCCATATATGGGAGAGATAAGTTGGTTGAAGCCGTTACCGATAAGAAGTGGTTAGATATGGATGATAAAGCTCTCTCGACCATCCAATTGTATTTGAGCAATTCAACACTTCAAGAGGTCCTTTCGGAAAAGACCGCCAAGGGTTTATGGGAGAAATTGAAGAGTATCTACATGAAGAAGTCTCTCACCACTCTTAACCCATTTTGAAAAATGAAGAACATATACCATTATTTCCATATATATAAAAACATGGTTAGTTTTTTTATTTTTTTATTTTTTTATTTTTATTTTTATTTTTCTTGGTAGTCTTGTTCTTTTTAATCGGGCTTTCTAAGTGACCATTTAGCGAGTTTTGGGCCAATAAATCCCAACCCAATTGGGCTTAGGTCATTAAGCATAAAAATACTCCTTGGGCTTAATTACTCGATCAACTTAGGCTTAGTAACAAAGAACTACCGATGATTTTAAGAGAAATTTATTTGGTGCCCATTTTTCGCACTCTTTTGTTAAGTTAGTATAATATATATATGTGTATATGTATATATGTTCGAAAAATATTTGGATTAATGCAACTTAAAGAATCATTTTCAACTCTAAGTTAAGCATAAAAATTTCATCACTCGATTAAACATCAAGTTAAACTTTAGTAAAGTATACCACTTTGAAAATCATTCTTTCGGAATTTATTTAAAATTATCATAAAAGGTAAACTTGAGTGTATAACTAACTTCGGGATTAGAAGACTATTAATCAACTCTATTAAGTTGGCAAGTGACAATTTTTTTTTAAAAGAAAAAGAAAATGAAAAATGAATAAGAAAAAGAAAATGAAAAATGAGAAAATGAAAAATGACTAAAATCTGAGAGAATTTGACTAAGTCCACCCCACACCTAAAATTTGCATTGTCCTCAATGTAAATGCAGAAAGTAACATGGAGAAGAGTGGAAGCACTTACGGATGTTCGGATGACACGGAACAGAAAAGCGCATTTACGGTAATGAGGGGAGACGAAACCAATTGTTGTTGTTTTTTTTTTTTTTTTTATTATGCACGATGATTTACAAGATTTTTTTTTTTTTGGAAAAGAACAAGAAACTCTCACATGAGAGAAGAATAAATTCTTTTATTATTATTGTGGGACAAAAACAAAAATGTAGAATAAAAGATGAAATATGAAGCTCACATTCTACATTAACTCCTACCTTATTCTTGAAAATTCTACCGAAATTTAAAGAATTTCAAAATGATATAATTCTTGATGTGCTTAAATTCCAAAAATTTCGGGGTTTTAGTGATGTGTGCGACAATGGAAGGTAGGTATTAATGGTTGTATGCTTTTGAACTTAGATTCATTATTAACAAAAATTTCATCAAAATGAAATCTTGTTGTTTTCTATTTTCTACAAACCTAGGTTCATTAACAAAGGGTTCTTCAAATGTTGGCATCAAGATGCATGTATTCAACATAATTCTCTCGTTCTGAAGGACTTGATTATTAACCTGGTTACCTGACTGTTGTGAATGGATTGCATTCACTTGATCTTGAAAAGTTGACCCTGAGTTCCTTGGATTGGTCACGGGTTGACTCGGAAATGTTCCTTTCTCTCTTTCACTCCGGTTTGCTAGGCGCCCTAGTTGGGTTTCTATCTGGCGATGGCTTGAGTGTTGAGTTGATCGCTTGGTTGGTTGTTTGCATGAAGGAATTTAGAGTGTTGGATGATCAATCAGGTTGGTGGTGGTTTTGATCATGGCTTCTAAACCCTTTTCTATGACACCAGGCGTTTTTCGGATCTGGGTTAGAAAGATCGTCGGTTGATGAGGAGGAAATTCGAAAAGGTAGATTTGAGTGATGGAAATTGTTTGGTGGATTGAGCGGAATCGTGTTTCCCTAGGAATTTGTTGGTTTGAGGTGGGATTGGCGTTTTGATTTGGGGTAACTTCCTTGATTCCACAAGTTGGGATGATTCGCCATAGGGATTGTAGGTTGGGGCAAGGATCATTTCTAGGAGGTCGGAATGCAGGCGTTAGACCTAGTGGCTGATCGGATCCTAAAGAGGGCATTCATCGGCAACATGAGATGGGGTGACAATTGTGACAACTGGTGAGATTTGATTGACTTGGCGGGGAGCGTTCTTTGATTTAGAGCTTCTAGCCTACGCATGATCGTCGCCATCTTTGCTTCGTGGCTATATTCGTTCCTAAGGAAGGACCACTAGATTTGGCGAGGAACCGATGCACCACGGTCATCCACAGTGTTCCCATTGCATGGTTTTAAACTTTCTAAGAAATCCCACGCTTCATCGGCATTTTTCTTCATAAAATCCCTTGACACATAGACTCTAAGGAAGTTTTGCGGATAGTCCAATCCTTAGTAAATGATTTGGCACAATCGCCATTTTCGAGACCATGGTGAGGACATTGGATGAGGAGATCCTTAAACCTATCGAAATACTTCGAATGGCTCACGGGACAATCCTAAAATTTTGAATCTTGTTTGAGCTTGACCGTTTTGTGAATTGGGAAGAATTTTTTAGAAAAACTTTACAAAATCAGTCAGTTGAAATCGAATCGTGGGTGGTATGCTGACCATTTTTGCTTTGTCCTTAAGAGTGAAGGGAATAAATCGAAGCTTAATTGCATCCTCGGTTAGGTCTTTCATTTTAATCATGAGAACTTCTTCAAATTGAGATGAAAATATATCGTCTTAGGTTTGTTCCTAAGAATTTTGGAAGCATGTTGATGAAATGTGGTCGGAGTTGAAATTAGTTCCATTTGCTTGGGAAGCTTAATGCATGAAGGGATAGCATTCCTAGTTGGGTATGAATATCTTGAAGAGCGGGAGGATTGGCCATTTCGTTTGGTTGAGAAGTTGAATCGAGCGAACTAAGCGATTGGTATTATCCCTAACCCAAGTTTGCATACACCAAAATCAATATTTTTTTAATAAAAAATGAAAAGTTAGTGAGATGGTGAAAAGAGAAGAAGAGGGAAGAAGAAAAGAAAAATTAACAAATCAAGGCAATCACTTTTCAATCACCCTAACTCTAGGTTAAGCCTAAACTTCATTAGACCGGCTCTAACCAAAACTCCTAAGTGAAAAAATCCGGTTCGTGGGTAATTAGCCGTAAGGATAGTACTAGAGGGAGATCAAAGATCAATTAAGTACCTCGTTCCTTGCGGAAACTGCATAACCCCTAAACCTTGCCTTAGACACCAATTAATCCAAATAAACTTAGACAGTTCACTCAAGAATTTCTTGTTCCTTATTGAGCTCGAATCCTTAGGGGCCAACGTCTAATTCTTTTTAAGAGGCTTGGGTTTGTGTAGTGAGGAATCGATGATTTTTGGTGATGGAAATTGTTTGGTGGATTGAGCGGAATCGTTTCCCCTAGGAATTTGTTGGTTTGAGGTGGGATTGACGTTTTGATTTGGGGTAACTTCCTTGATTCCACGCAGTTGGGATGATTCCGCCAACCGGATTGTAGGTTGGGGCAAAGGATCATTTCTAGGAGGTGGAATGCAATGCTAACGACCTAGTGGCGATCGGATCCTAAAGAGGGCATTCATCGGCAACATGAGATGGGGGCCGACAATTGTGACAACCTGGCGAGATTTGATTGACTTGGCGAGCGCGTTCTTTGATTTCGAGCTTCTAGCCTACGCATGATCGCCGCCATCTTTGCTTCACGGCTATATTCGTTCCTAAGGAAGGACCACTAGATTTGGCTTGAGGAACCGATGCACCACGGTCATCACGTGTTCCCATTGCATGGTTTTTTCGACGGACTTTCTAAGAAATCCCACGCTTCATCCATTTTTCTTCATAAAATCCCTTGACACATAGACTCTAAGGAAGTTTTGCGGGATAGTCCAATCCTTCAGAAATGATTTGGCACAATCGCCATTTTTCGGACCATGGTGAGGACATTGGATGAGGATATCCTTAAACCTATCGAAATACTTCCAGAATGGCTCACCCGGGACAATCCTAAAATTTTGAATGTTGTTTCTGAGCTTGACCGTTTTGTGAATGGGAAGAATTTTTTAGAAAAACTTTACAAAATCATCCAGTTGAAATCGAATCGTGGGTAATGTCTGACCATTTTTGCTTTGTCCTTAAGAGTGAAGGGAATAAATCAAGCTTAATTGCATCCTCAGTTAGGTCTTTCATTTTAATCATGAGCACTTCTTCAAATTCAGAGATGAAAATATATGCTTCTCTTTACGTTCTAAGAATTTTGGAAGCATGTTGATGAAATGTGGTCGGAGTTCGAAATTAGTTCCATTTGCTTCGGAAGCTTAATGCATGAAGGGATAGCATTCCTTTGGGTAGAGATATCTTGAAGAACGGGAGGATTGGCCATTTCGTTTGGTTGAGAAGTTGAATCGTGAGCGAACTAAGCGATTGGTATTATCCCTAACCCAAGTTTGCATACACCAAAATCAATATTTTTTTAATAAAAAATGAAAAGTTAGTGAGATGGTGAAAAGAGAAGAAGAGGGAAGAAGAAAAGAAAAATTAACAAATCAAGGCAATCACTTTTCAATCACCCTAACTCTGTTAAGTTTAAACTCACACCACTCCTAACCAAAAACTCCTAAGTGAAAAAATCCGTTTACGTGGGTAATTAGCCGTAAGGATAGTACTAGAGGGAGATCAAAGATCAATTAAGTACTGCCTGTGGCCACGCTAACCCCTAAACCTTGCCTTAGACACCAATTAATCCAAATAAACTTAGACCAGTTCACTCAAGAATTTCTTGTTCCTTATTGAGCTCGAATCCTTAGGGGCCAACGTCTAATTCTTTTTAAGAGGCTTGGGTTTGTGTAGTGAGGAATCAGTGATTTTTGGGCGAAGGAAAGGGTGATGAAATCCCTCACCTTATCTTGATTAATGGGTTTTGTCCTTAAAATATTTTCAAGTGAGTGTCAATTCAAAATGCTCAAATCACTTTGGTGAATTCCTACTATTATATGCAATGCGACCCTAGAAATTAAAAGCAACTAAAAGGATGAGAAAGAAAAATATTTTTTTTAATTATGGTCACAAGAAAGAAAGTCAGTTTTTATTTTTATTTTTATATTAACCTAATTGTCTCTAATGTGATGAACTACCTATAGGTGGAATAAAAATACTAGAGAGAAGAGTTACCTACATAAAAGCAATGCAAGCCTCGTTGGAGGCAACCTTCAATCTCGAATCTTCAACTCCTTGCCTTCAAGCTCTTTTTGTCATTCACAATAGACAAACACACAAGTTAAAGAACTAAAAAATTCCTACTTAACCGTTCCCAAGAACGCAAAAAAACTTGGAAGAAAACGAGTGTTTACCTTTTATAGTCGCAAGTGCACAACCATTGTCAAGTTATAGTATTTAAGATTGTCGATCCCACGAGGAACGGAAATAGGAAGTGTTTGATTCAAGTTCGGTTCTCAAATTATGTGACAATTAGGGTTTTATTCAAGATAATATGAAAATATGATGAAGTGATGAGAGAGTGGATTTGGATTGTGTGTGAAAGAAATCACAATTAAAAGACGAGAATTCAATAAGAGAGATGAAGGAATCTAGAATTGAATCCACTAGCTAACTCAAATTATAATCTACTGAAAAATTCTCTTTTACCACATCTCATATTAGATTTATTAAGCATAAGATATCAAACCACTTAAGGAAAGCATAACTTATCAAATTATCACCTAATTGAAATTCAAACTCATGAAGAGAGTAATAACAAGATAATAATCCTAGAATTCATAAGCATAGCCTATCAAACCACTTAAGGAAAGCATAAACTATCAAATTCTTCTTCTATCGATTAGTTCTCTAGTTGATTAACCTAAACATGATCTTTTAAGCATAAGAGATGATTCATAAACACAAAAGAGATTAGACTAGTTTCATGCAACTTAGATCCCCACAAGAGTTTAGTTCAACATCTTGGGAAATTCAAACAAATAGAAAAAGAAAGAAATAAAAAGAAAAGAAAAATTCTAAACTAATCTAACTACAAAGCAATTAAATCTAAACTACAAAAGCGATTAAATCTAAACTACAAAGCAAATAAATAACAAGAAAGAAAAAGAAATAATAAAGAGAAATAAAGAGAAACACGCAACTCATCATCATCAACTCATCCTCCTTTTGGTCCTTGAACAAGAAGAAGAAGATGGGATTGAAGGGGCGAAAATATTTATTTATTGAGGAAAAATTATTACAATGAAAGGTACTCTAAAACAAGAGCAACCCTTTCTCTCAAAGGAGTTTACAAAATATTTCACACCTCTAAACCCTCGGATACTACCCTATTTATACCCCAACGGAGTTGATGTGAACCATTGGATCAAACTTGGCCAAAAGGAAGAAATCTTTCCTTAATTGAATCTAACTGCTGTCGGTTGGCCAATCGGTTGGCCAACGGTTAGCTAACCGGTTGCCAATCGGTTGACCAACCGGTTGGTTTCCAACCGAATTTGTCTTTTCTTGATTTTTCTTCACGAATTTCTCTTGGATCACTATGGTATCTTGGGCTTTTGTTTGTCTTCAGATTTGGGCTTCACAAATTGGTAGAAATTCAGAGAGTTTGAGTCATTTGAGCTTTTATTCATTAATACTCCATTATTCTGCAAAATAAGATAAAACATATTATTAGTAACATATTTATTGATATAAAATAGATAATGAGGTTATTAAAATGTCATTAAAATGTGATTATCACCAACCGATTGCGGTTAAAGTTGCACCTCTACACCCTTCGTATGGTAGAAGGTACATCCATTTCCGATCATATTTCGGAGTTTGCATTATTGTTAAATGATTTGGACAAGTTGGGTGCTAAGGTAGAGGATGAGGACCAAGCTTTGTTGTTGTTGTGCTCATTGCCGGCTTCTTATAAGGCTTTTAGAGACATGATGATTTATAGTAGAGATAATATTACTCTTGAGGATGTGAAGAGTAATTTGCAAGCCAAGTTGCATATTGATAATGAAATGACCAATTTGGAGAAAGGAGATCAAGGTGTTGGTTTGGTTGTGGATCGGGTAGGTCGAAGGACAAAACCCGAAATATTCAAACGTTCAAAGTCAAGACACAAGAATCTCACTTGTAATTATTGTAAGAAGAAGGGACACATTCTAGCCGATTGTTTCAAGCTCAAGAACAAACAAAAGGCGGATAAAGGTACTTCTTCGGGAGAGGCCAATGTGGCCAATTGTGACTCGGTGGATACTTTGTGTGTGGTTGATACCAACATTGATGACAAGAATTGTTGGGTTATGGATACGGGTGCATCACAACACATGACTCCAAATCGAGATTGGTTTGAGACCTATGAGCCTATGGAGGGTAAAGTGCTCATGGGAAATAGCAATTTGTGCAAGGTTGCCGGGATTGGCTCGGTAAAGATCAAGTTTCATGATGGCAAGATCCGAAGGTTGACGGGTGTGAGGCACATACCCGATTTGACAAAGAATCTAATTTCTTTGGGATCTTTAGAAGAAAGGGGATACAAGTTTCAAAGTGAAGGTGGAGTCCTCCGGGTGTCAAAAGGGGCTCTCACAATCATGAGAGCAAGAAGAGTTGGAACTCTCTATTTCTTGCAAGGTTCCACGTTCACGGGCTCGGCCGCTATTGCGGCTCCTCCCTCGGATGCGGATGTTACCAAGTTGTGGCATATGAGGTTGGGGCATATGACCGAGCGAGGAATGACCATCTTGAGTAAGAGAGGCTTGTTGTGTGGCCAATGCACGGGCAATATGGAGTTTTGTGAGCATTGTGTATTTGGCAAGCAAAAGAGATTGAGCTTCTCGACGGCCATTCATTCGACCAAGGGAACATTGGATTACATTCATTCGGATCTTTGGGGACCCTCTCAAGTGCCATCTAAAGGTAATGGTTCTCGTTATATGCTCACTTTCATTGATGATTTCTCAAGGAAGCTTTGGGTTTATTTCTTGAAAGAGAAAAGTGAAGTGTTCAAATACTTCAAAAATTGGAAGTCTCTTATGGAAAAGCAAACAGGAAGGAAAGTGAAGAGGTTGAGAACCGATAATGGTTTGGAATTTTGCAACCGTGAGTTTGATAACTTTGCAAGGCGAAGGATTGTTCGTCATAAAACGGTTGTATACACTCCACAACAAAATGGTGTTGCGAAAGAACCGTCGGACACTACTTGAAAGGGCTCGGTGTATGCTTTCCGGTCGCGGGTTTGGGTAAGGAGTTTTGGGCGAGGCCATAAGCACGGCATGCTACTTGATGAATCGATCTCCTACCACTTCAATTGAATGCAAGACACCCGAAGAAGTATGGTCGAGTAAGCCGGCCGATTATTCGAGCTTGCAGGTGTTTGGTTGTCCCGCCTACTTCCATGTGAATGAAGGAAAGTTGGAGCCAAGAGCGAAGAAGTGTATTTTTGTTGGGTATCCCATGAATGTGAAGGGGTACAAATTATGGTGTCCTCAATTATCCAAGTTCCTCATCTCGAGGGATGTTACATTTGATGAGTCGGCCATGTTGAAGACGCAAGGTGGGGCACCCGAGCCGACTAGTAAGGAGGACAAGATATTTGAGAAGAAGGTGGAGTTTGAGGTGCCGGTCCAACAAGGTGACAAGGCCACGTCACATCATGAAGATTCTCATGTCGAAGAAGAGGAAGAAGAAGATCAACCATATGCTTTGGCGAGGGACCGCACAAGAAGGGAAATCCGACCACCCGCAAGATATGGATATTCCGATTATGCTTATTGTTTGGCTATTGCCGAAGATTTGGATTCAAGCGAGCCATCTTGTTATAAAGAGGCGATCTCTTCCAAGAATGCGACCGATTGGGTTGCAGCCATGAATGAAGAGTTGAATTCATTGCAACATAATCAAACTTGGACTCTTGTGAAGCCGCCTAGTGGCAAGAGGATTGTAGGTTGCAAGTGGGTTTTTAAGAAGAAGGTCGATGGCTTAAATTCGGGGGATATTAGATACAAGGCAAGACTTGTGGCTAAGGGTTATAGCCAAGTCCAAGGTGTGGACTTTAATGAGGTGTTCTCTCCCATGGTAAAGCATACCTCCATTCGAGTTTTGCTCTCTTTGGTTGCAATGAAGGATTTGGAGTTGGAACAATTGGATGTGAAAACCGTCTTCTTGCATGGTGATTTAGAAGAGCAAATTTACATGAAGCAACCGGAGGGTTTTGAAGTCGCGGGAAAGGAGGACTATGTTTGTTTGTTGAAGAAGTCTCTCTATGGCCTCAAGCAATCCCCGCGACAATGGTATAAGAAATTTGACTCATTCATGGTGAGTATTGGTTTCCACCGTTCTAGCTATGATAGTTGTGTTTACTTCAAGAAGCTAGTGGGTGATGAGTTCATCTATTTGTTGTTCTCGTTGATGACATGTTGATTGCGGCCTCGATTTGGGAGAAATTCGGAGGGTGAAGAACAACAGTTCGGCGTTTGAGATGAAAGATTTAGGGGCATAAAAGGATCCTTGGTATGGAGATCACAAGGGACGGTCCAATCGAAAATTATTTCTTTCACAAAAGAGTTTCACCGAGAAGGTGATACTGATTTGGTATGGAAAAGGCAAAGATTGTTTCTACTCCTCTTGCGGTGCATTTCAAGCTTAAGCGCCGATATGAGCCGAAATCCGATCATGAAAAGAGCTATATGGAGAAAGTTCCATATTCAAGTGCGGTCGGGAGTCTTATGTACTTGATGGTGTGTACCCGCCCGACATAGCTCAAGCCGTTAGTGTGGTAAGTAGGTACCTCTCTTGTCGGGAAAAGGGCATTGGGAAGCGGTGAAGTGGATTTTCCGCTATTTGAAGGGTACCATTGATGCTCATTTGGAGTTTGGAAGGAGCAATGATAACCTAACGGGTTATGTGGATGCGGATTTTCGGGTGATCTTGATAAGAGCGGTCTTTGACGGTTATGTGTTACTTTTGGAGGATGTGCAATTAGTTGGAAGTCTCAACTTCAATCAACCGTTGCACTCTCAAGCACCGGCAGTATATGGCAATTACCGAGGCTATTAAGGAGGCTATTTGGCTCAAGGCTTTTATTGGTGAGATGTCTTCATTTGAGGGTCCTATTGAGATATATTGTGACAATCAAAGTGCCGTTCATTTGACGAAGGATCGCATGTACCATGAGAGGACCAAGCACATTGACATTCGGTATCATTTTGTTCGAGATGTGATCTCGGAAGGGAAGGTTGTCGTGAAGAAGATTGGTACCGAGTCTAATCCCGCCGATATGCTCACTAAGCCTCTTCCAATTGCAAAGTTCAAATTTTGCTCAAGTTCGGTGTTGCTTTATTGCTAGCTTATGCTAGTTGTAGCTTTATGTTTATTTGCTTTTGTTTAAGTTAGTTTTATGCTTAGTTTGTTTTGGGCGCAATTTGTCTCAAGGTGGAGATTGTTATATTGTGACCCAAATTGCTTATTGGGCCTATAGGCCTTTTATCTTTATTTTGTAGTATGTAATATGTAAACCTAAGTGAGAGAAAATAGAATTAGAGTTGTCACCAAAATATCTCTTTGTCTCAGCCTCCATCTCTCCTCTTCCAAAAACCCTAACAGTAACTACAATGGAGAATTCAATAAAATCACCTGGTGTCGGGAGGGTATTCTTGATTGTTCTGAAGAGGTCACAAGTGGGAACAATCAAATCCAAATCTGTTCACATATACCTTCCAATAACCTTAATCAGCAAAGTGAATGGTGGTCAGACTTAGTGAACGAAGAATGGAAGTATATTCTCAATGAAGCAAGTGCTAATGAACTTCAACGCGAGGTATCTTGCCTTTTTATATGAAAAATATCAGTGTTTGGAAGTCCATTTTGTTGTTTGAAAATGGTTTAAGTTCATG
The DNA here is from genome assembly GCA_012295165.1 of Asparagus setaceus. Classification (NCBI taxonomy): domain Eukaryota; kingdom Viridiplantae; phylum Streptophyta; class Magnoliopsida; order Asparagales; family Asparagaceae; genus Asparagus; species Asparagus setaceus. Next base: position 1,737,024 of record CM022701.1, on the reverse strand, counting down.
TATTCAGAACTACTCCCACGATCTTTTATCAGTAGTTGATTTTATACATTTTAGAAAGAATTAATGATTGCATTATTCAGGTTGATCTTTAGTGCATCTTCTCTTTTCCCTTATACTGATGATGGGAGAATCTATTGGGAGTTGGTTACCTTTGGTTTTGTTTTGGCCAGTTATCTTAAGCATGCAACTTATGGAATTTACTTTGTTTTTTTTTCCGTGTAAGATTGTGTATTCAGCAGCGCCAACATCTTCAAAGGTTTCAGTGCACCAACCACAGACCCATCAAATGGTTCCTTCTCATTCCAGAGAGCTAGGTGCTGTCAGCAGTCCCTCGACCTCTGCTGGTGCTGCTCCAGCTAGGCCATGGATGCGGTGGACCCCAGAACTCCATGAACTCTTCGTTGAAGCTTTTAAATCAGCTCGGTGGCAGTGAAAGTATGCTAATTCTTATTCATATGGTTCAGTGTATCCTTCCTCGTAAAATATAAAACATTTATGACTTTTTGTGTGTGGTCAATTACAGAGGCTACTCCTAAAGTAGTGTTGAAACTTATGAAAGTAGATAGTTTGACCATATACCATGTCAAAAGCCACTTACAGGTATTCTCTTAGTTTTCTTCTGGATATCTATTCAAGCGATCCATAACTGAATCATTTTATTTTGCATAAATAAAGAACAGCTTGGTACTAACCAGATTCATCTGAAGGTTGATCATCATCTCCTTACATTATTGAGCATTGCTCTATTTTCATACAATTAAACTTTTTTATGACAAGAAGAATACACAGTTCTAATACCTGCATTTTATGTCATAACTCGTATATGTTCTGGTTCCTAATGTAGTCCTCTATATTTAATATCTTTATCTCTGCTCAGAAGTCATTGAATTTGGAGAGGTGGCTTTTTTCTGAATATGTTGTTTACTTTGATATATGCAGAGACATCAGATAAGAAGAGCAATATGCTGGATGAAATGTCATCTCTAGACCTCAAGACGTAAGACAATCATTCTTTAGCTAAATGTTTTTGTAGGTTCATGTTAGGAATCTCCAACCATCTCAGTACTTCGCAAAAATTACAGATTGTCTTGTATGGAGAAAAAGTAATTAACTGCACCACCGGATCTATTAAAATGTGATGTTTTAAGTTCGCTTGCTTGTAGAATATGCTAATTTGCTTACTTTATTTTCATTAGAAGAAAGTCTGACCTGGACTTTGTTCTGCTTGGTAGGGGTATTGAGATTACTGAAGCGTTGCATCTCCAGATGGAAGTCTTCATGAACAACTTGAGGTATGTTTTAGTCCAGAAATGTATTTTCTTATGTTAGAGAGTTTCCTTTTTCATATTGGGAACTTTAGCTGGAGAGATGTACTTTCCTAACTTAATTGAACTTGATATCTTTCTGGGTTAATTGCGGATTGATCCCCTGCCTGTAGTTCTATTGTTGCAAATAGACCCGCAGAGTGAAACTTTTTTGATCTTTTTCACAGTCTATTTGCAACAATAGATTTTCACTCAGGGGTCTATTTGAAAAAATAGAACTCATTCAGGGGGTCTATGTGCAACAATAGAACTACATTGGTAGTAAGTTCAATTTGGTGATAGTAGAGGGGGTCTATCCGCAATCAGCCCTATCTGTTTTCCTTAAATCTGTATTACCATTTTTTTCCTTCCAGATTCAGAGAAAGCTACAGTTGTGAATTGAAGAACAAGGGAGGCAGCTTCAAATTATGTTCGAGAAGCAAAAATCAGGCATCCACAAGCTCACACGATCTTTGAGTAATCTAGACAATTCAAATGCGCAATCTTCGAGCCTAACTCTACCCCTAAACAATCTCTCAGAGAAGGATCAAGAAGAAATCGGAAATGTTTCTGCGAAAGGGAAAACTATAGTAGACGGCTCCAGGAAAGTGGGTAATAAGGATAAGATGGTTGAACCCAGTACCGATTCTGGGCCTCAATCTCTGTCATGCAAGAGATTGAGATGTGAAGATATCGACACTAGGCCTTGTTTATGATGCGCATCATAAATATTTCTCGAAGCAGGTGCAATTAGAGGCCAAACATGATGAAAATAGATTGTGAATTATCTCAAAAGAATACTATATTTTTCTCTTTTTGGTGTTTTCTTCTAAAGTGTCTATGAACTCCTGAGTTTTATTTGGATGCATTTGATTTGATTTGAGTGTGCAGGACTTGTTACATGCTGTCGTCCATAGTTATAGGTATGAGGTTAAGCGATATAAATGCTGGAGTTTATGTTTCAGAAATTAAAGCTTTTATTTTTACAAGTTGGCTATGATATCAAAGTTGTTTACTTTGATATATGCAGAGACATCAGATAAGAAGAGCAATATGCTGGATGAAATGTCATCTCTAGACCTCAAGACGTAAGACAATCATTCTTTAGCTAAATGTTTTTGTAGGTTCATGTTAGGAATCTCCAACCATCTCAGTACTTCGCAAAAATTACAGATTGTCTTGTATGGAGAAAAAGCAATTAACTGCACCACCGGATCTATTAAAATGTGATGTTTTAAGTTTGCATGCTTGTAGAATATGCTAATTTGCTTACTTTATTTTCATTAGAAGAAAGTCTGACCTGGACTTTGTCCTGCTTGGTAGGGGTATTGAGATTACTGAAGCGTTGCGTCTCCAGATGGAAGTCCAAAAACGGCTTCATGAACAACTTGAGGTATGTTTTAGTCCAGAAATGTATTTTCTTATGTTAGAGAGTTTCCTTTTTCATATTGGGAACTTTAGCTGGAGAGATGTACTTTCCTAACTTAATTGAACTTGATATCTTTCTGGGTTAATTGCGGATTGATCCCCTGCCTGTAGTTCTATTGTTGCAAATAGACCCCCAGAGTGAAACTTTTTTGATCTTTTTCACAGTCTATTTGCAACAATAGATTTTCACTCAGGGGTCTATTTGCAAAAATAGAACTCTTTCAGGGGGTCTATGTGCAACAATAGAACTACATTGGTAGTAAGTTCAATTTGGTGATAGTAGAGGGGGTCTATCCGCAATCAGCCCTATCTGTTTTCCTTAAATCTGTATTACCATTTTTTTCCTTCCAGATTCAGAGAAAGCTACAGTTGTGAATTGAAGAACAAGGGAGGCAGCTTCAAATTATGTTCGAGAAGCAAAAATCAGGCATCCACAAGCTCACACGATCTTTAAGTAATCTAGACAATTCAAATGCCCAATCTTCGAGCCTAACTCTACCCCTAAACAATCTCTCAGAGAAGGATCAAGAAGAAATAGGAAATGTTTCTGCGAAAGAGAAAACTATAGTAGATGGCTCCAGGAAAGTGGGTAATAAGGATAAGATGGTTGAACCCAGTACCGATTCTGGGCCTCAATCTCTGTCATGCAAGAGATTGAGATGTGAAGATATCGACACTAGGCCTTGTTTATGATGCGCATCATAAATATTTCTCGAAGCAGGTGCAATTAGAGGCTAAACATGATGAAAATAGATTGTGAATTATCTCAAAAGAATACTATATTTTTCTCTTTTGGTGTTTTTCTTCTAAAAGTGTCTATGAACTCCTGAGTTTTATTTGGATGCATTTGATTTGATTTGAGTGTGCAGGACTTGTTACATGCTGTCGTCCATAGTTATAGGTATGAGGTTAAGCGATATAAATGCTGGAGTTTATGTTTCAGAAATTAAAGCTTGTTATTTTTACAAGTTGGCTATGATATCAAAGTTGTTAACCTGTGTGTTTTATTTCTGCAGGCAGTTGAAAAGTACAACCTCAGCTGTGTGTGTACCCGCTGGATTGTGCTAAAGAGGTCTTCATTGCGGCCGTCCTCCTTTTGAGGTTAGTGAAAAATTGTAGCGCGATAAATGTAGTTCAAAATAAACCAAATATTGTAGAAAACTACTGGTTGCAAAGCTTACTGTACGTCAGTTAAAAGTAGATTTATTGATCCCACATGTGGAGTTTTCTCAGTGTTTTATATTAATTTACAGTTATCATACTTGCTTATGATTTTTGATAAGATTGTAACTAATTGAGCAAGGAGAACTAAAGGTAGGTGTAGAAGAATTTTCATTGGAAGCAATTAAGTAGGATATGAGAGTAATTAACTTAATGAAAGAGAGACATCATAATCAGAACTGAATAGAACTAAACGGAAGAAGAGAATTCATGTAGTCGACCCTTAAAAATGGGCAAGAACCACATGTTGTGGAAGTCGAACCTCATGTTGCCTTGATGTTGAGTTGTCAAGTCGAATACATGTTAAACATCACAAAACTGCCATGAACTGTTTGGAGTTTTATTCAAGAAAAATATCACCACTTCGAATGCGCAGGAAAACAGCACATACTAGTACCACATGCTAACGGAAAATTACCCTAGCAACGTTAACCACATTATCACACGTTTAAGATACCCTAAATAGTTAATAAAGTGAACCAGTGCAAAATGAGAAATCATGTGTGGATCTCTAATAACAGTATGTGTGTAACATGATTCAATTACAACATAGAAACAAGTATTAACATCTAAAACCAAAATTAACATGTACTGCAATTTGAAGTATGGAATAATTCTTGTCTTAAAATTTCAAGCCAGGAAGCCAAGCTTTTCTCCATTCTTCTTAAGGCGGATTAACCCTTGCCTCTGCTTCCCATCTGCTCCTACTGACTTGCAGAACTCATTAATAACCTGCACAATTTTTCCCCACAAATTTTCAATGCAAGTGTCTTTTGGACTATAATCAAATAAGCTCTGAACATTCTCGAAGATCGACAGTATGTTCTCTTCCAAAAGTATATACCATTTTTTCCTTCCAGATTCAGAGAAAGCTACAGTTGTGAATTGAAGAACAAGGGAGGCAGCTTCAAATTATGTTCGAGAAGCAAAAATCAGGCATCCACAAGCTCACGATCTTTAAGTAATCTAGACAATTCAAATGCCCAATCTTGAGCCTAACTCTACCCCTAAACAATCTCTCAGAGAAGGATCAAGAAGAAATAGGAAATGTTTCTGCGAAAGAGAAAACTATAGTAGATGGCTCCAGGAAAGTGGGTAATAAGGATAAGATGGTTGAACCCAGTACCGATTCTGGGCCTCAATCTCTGTCATGCAAGAGATTGAGATGTGAAGATATCGACACTAGGCCTTGTTTATGATGCGCATCATAAATATTTCTCGAAGCAGGTGCAATTAGAGGCTAAACATGATGAAAATAGATTGTGAATTATCTCAAAAGAATACTATATTTTTCTCTTTTTGGTGTTTTTCTTCTAAAAGTGTCTATGAACTCCTGAGTTTTATTTGGATGCATTTGATTTGATTTGATTTGAGTGTGCAGGACTTGTTACATGCTGTCGTCCATAGTTATAGGTATGAGGTTAAGCGATATAAATGCTGGAGTTTATGTTTCAGAAATTAAAGCTTGTTATTTTTACAAGTTGGCTATGATATCAAAGTTGTTAACCTGTGTGTTTTATTTCTGCAGGCAGTTGAAAAGGTACAACCTCAGCTGTGTGTGTACCCGCTGGATTGTGCTAAAAGAGGTCTTCATTGCGGCCGTCCTCCTTTTTGAGGTTAGTGAAAAAATTGTAGCGCGATAAATGTAGTTCAAAATAAACCAAATATTGTAGAAAACTACTGGTTGCAAAGCTTACTGTACGTCAGTTAAAAGTAGATTTATTGATCCCACATGTGGAGTTTTCTCAGTGTTTTATATTAATTTACAGTTATCATACTTGCTTATGATTTTTGATAAGATTGTAACTAATTGAGCAAGGAGAACTAAAGGTAGGTGTAGAAGAATTTTCATTGGAAGCAATTAAGTAGGATATGAGAGTAATTAACTTAATGAAAGAGAGACATCATAATCAGAACTGAATAGAACTAAACGGAAGAAGAGAATTCATGTAGTCGACCCTTAAAAATGGGCAAGAACCACATGTTGTGGAAGTCGAACCTCATGTTGCCTTGATGTTGAGTTGTCAAGTCGAATACATGTTAAACATCACAAAACTGCCATGAACTGTTTGGAGTTTTATTCAAGAAAAATATCACCACTTCGAATGCGCAGGAAAACAGCACATACTAGTACCACATGCTAACGGAAAATTACCCTAGCAACGTTAACCACATTATCACACGTTTAAGATACCCCTAAATAGTTAATAAAGTGAACCAGTGCAAAAATGAGAAATCATGTGTGGATCTCTAATAACAGTATGTGTGTAACATGATTCAATTACAACATAGAAACAAGTATTAACATCTAAAACCAAAATTAACATGTACTGCAATTTGAAGTATGGAATAATTCTTGTCTTAAAATTTCAAGCCAGGAAGCCAAGCTTTTCTCCATTCTTCTTCGCCAGGCGGATTAACCCTTGCCTCTGCTTCCCATCTGCTCCTACTGACTTGCAGAACTCATTAATAACCTGCACAATTTTTTCCCCACAAATTTTCAATGCAAGTGTCTTTTGGACTATAATCAAATAAGCTCTGAACATTCTCGAAGATCGACAGTATGTTCTCTTCCAAAAGTATATACCCTTTTTTTTTCATTTGGTAAAAAAATACGCTTTATTAATATTCACACCCTCTGAATCCCAGAGTGTTACAAGTTTTATTAATTTTTGAAATAATACAGCACTTTAGTTAAATTTCCGCTTAAACTGAGGGTAAAAAGTAATTTACTGTTATGTGATTCCCATATGAACATCATCTTGAATTCAGGACATATAATTATAAACGTTAGTAAAGTAGTTTAGGAGTTATGAGTGACTATGTAAATAAGTACACACCTGTGAGTGAAGGGCTATAGCCTTTCCTCTGATCTGATTGAACCTCTTCTTTCCAATAACATTCCGAGCAATAACCACAACGGGAGCAAACAATCCTTTCCCTTCATTAACATTCCCCATCCTTGGACTCGACCTCACAGGCTTCGCAACCCGAATGCTCACCGGTTTCAAAAGCACAGCTCGGCCCTCATTGCCGCAAAACGAGGACGTCCAATTTCCGGTGAAGGCGGAGGAGAGGCCTAGAGAAGTTGCCATTGACAAAATTGTGAAGAATTGCTCCTCTGCTTGTTCTGGCTCACAATTGTGTGTTTTGGACAATGTTTGTTTTGAGAGTCTGAGGGATTTGGTGGTGTTGTGGTTTATAGTAGCCTCAAGTTTTGGAGAGAAGAGGAAGCTCGAGCCACACAAATTGGTTCTGTGTATGTGGACCGTGGAAGTGAATTCTAGAGGCGTATATTGATTGGGTTTGTGTCCTTGAGATTTTTCTTCCAACGGTAGTTTTGAGGTCCACATATTTGCCACATTGCAACTTCCTCTACCAACCCGAAATCGCGTGATGTCTCATTTGGAGAAATTGCAATGTAAGTATCAGTTGCATGTAATTACAGTCGCTACAATTGCTATCATATGCATGTAGCTGTAGCTTATAGATGTAACTTTAAAAATTTTACAATTTGCATCGCAATTCTTGTCGTGGTTTTTTTCTGGAGTGTTTGATTTTTTGACTTTTCCTACAGGTTACTTACGATTGAAATGTTCAATTTAAATTCTTTTTTATGGCTCTAAACATTGCACCTGCAACATACACTCAAGTCTCGTAAATTCGTCAACAAATGCTAGCGTTTGAAGTCTATAAAGATTATTTATTCCTTTCTCATCATCCAACGTATACGAGTATGCAGGGAAACTTGTTATTAATGGTTTTTTTTTTTTTTTTGGGTGCATTATATCTAGAAATGACAGTAACCAGTTTAAGAAAATTAAGGTTTGGGAGAACTTAGGCTATTTTTGGACGTAGCATGGATCTTTAAATATAGACTGATAAATACTTTGCCCAGGGCAGGAGTGCAATTGGATAAATTAAATTTGAACTATATGCATTATATAATTGCAAAACTACCGAGGAAAACCTATAGAGGACCCTCTATCGAGTATCATATCAAGATTATCTCAATGGACCCGTTTGGCAACTTGCCCACTGACCGGGGTAATAGAGTAATTAACTTGATTAAGGATTTAAAATGCGTCTCGCAAAAATTTGTACCGTATTGAACTTTTTTTTTTTAAAGTTAAAAAGGAGGCTCTTAACTATAATATCTTTGGACAACCCTCAGCTTAGTCTAATCTTAATCTGGTTAAGGCTTTAACCGGATTGGTGTGAAGCTTTCAAACACACCGTACGTTTAGCTATTAATAATCAATAAACCAAAAAGATACTGATAAAAAGATATCAGTATAAATAATAGATAAATTAAATTAGTACAATGGCCAAAATTAAAACGCCAATGAAGTTCTCCCTCGTATTTCGTAGTGGTAGAGGGCCGACTTTACGATTCTAGTATTTGGGCCGGCGACACCTCTTGTCATGGTTTTATTCAACAAAATAATTAAACTCCGGTCTGGCCCGGTTGTTGGGATAAATTAGGCCTGCTCGGGACTCCTTCTGTTTAACTTCTTAGCTCACACTCGTAACCGGACCGGGCTAGTTCTTGGCCCAAAAAGACACCCGACACTGACACACGACATAGTTTCGTCATTTGCGACGATCCTTTTCAATTACATCCACAACGAGCTAAATCTTTGGCCATATCGACCATGAAATAACAGTGCAATGCATATGATTTCATTAAAAAATTGTATGATGTTAGCTAAATCAGATGGAAAAAAACGAAGGAGAACACAATGTAGATGTTATTATGAGATGAAAGCTCATTATTTGTCGGCACTGGGACAATCCCTATCCCTTTTCTAACTCAATTTATGGAATTAACTACGAGTTGGCCTAAATTTGATTATCTCCCAAATGTTTCCCAACTAATCACGTTAATGGATTTATTAATGAGTTTAAAGGGGTTTGAAAAAGGCCCAAAATCAATGCCATAGTGACGATTTTGCAAGTAAGAAAATGTCAGTTGTTGTTCCAATTATTTCTCATCATTAGCAACTAACAAAGTACTATACTTTACCCTTTTTGTACCGAAATACAGTGTACAAAAGCCAGATACCGAATACAATGTGTTGAGTTTAAAATAGAAGTTGAAGGCTTTAAGATTAAGTCATGATTGTCAAAGAACTCTTCCACGGCACCAAAACTTTACCAAAAGTTCAAAGTTGCGGTACAGATTGAAAGTCATCGGGGCTAAAATCATTTTTAGTTTTATGGTTTTTGTCATACTAAGCCCTAAAATTTATGCTATTTTCATATTAGGCTTCCAATCTTCATATTTGTAAGTTAAACTGTCAAATCTTCTAATTTGTTTTAAATGGCACCTCGATACTTGTCATTTACACCTCTAAATTTATTAAGCTGTTTCAAGTAACATCTCCCATATATCAAGTATGAGGAATTAAAGGTGTAATTTTCCAATAAGGGGCTGTTTGTTTCGCCAACCCACAAAAAATTGAAATTGAATACATCATGGAAATCATATTTCCTTATATTTCTATAGATTTCAACAATGTTGATGTTTTTTGTTTGTTTCACATGGAAAACATGGGTGTAGAAATATACACCCTATATTTCCAACATTTCCTTTGTTTGGTTGGGGAGCTACAACTTGGAAAAGAAAACTACAAAAACTCAATTTTCAAGATTTCTTTTGTTTGGTTGGACTTGCAACATGATGGAAATGTTGATTGTGCTCACCATGGTAAGTTCACCCCCAAAGAAACTCTATTCTCCAAAATGAAAGCTAGTTTTTTTACCAACTTGAATAACCAACAACAAGAACAGAAAAGCCAACAAAGGATGTAAAACCATCAATCTAATGTAGCACAACAGCAACAATGAAAAAATCAGCCATATACACCAACATCAAAGCTTGTTTACCAACAGCAACACCGAAAAAATCATCAAAGGTTGTAATAACCATCAAGCTGATGTAGCACAACAACAACACCCCAAAAATCACCATATACACCACTAGCAAAGCATGTTTACCAACACAACATGCCGAGCAATCCATATAGCACACCGCCCATATTATAACCAAAAGCCAACAAAATCACCTCATAGAGCAACTGTCAAAAACCAATAGAAAGCTTGCATAACCATGACCACCCATATAATTGGACGGCTATATTATAGCCCAAAACCCAACAAAATCACCTCATAGAGCAGCGGTCAAAACCAACAGAAGCTTGCATAACCAACAACCACCAATATAGCAAAACGGCTATATTATAGCCAAAACCCAACAAAATCACCTCATAGAGCAGCGGTCAAAACCAACAGCCTATAACATTAACCTCGAGATCTGAATAGAGACGACCAAAGCTGATCGATGCTTTTGGGAGTAAGATCAAGCAACAAACCACAAAGCTTAGATCCAAAGCTCGATCTACCAAAAAGAGCGAATGGAATAACGTCGAAGCTGAGGCAACGAGGGAAGTAAAGAATAGAGGAGAGGCGGTGACTCTAGGGATCGCAATATTTCAAAGATGATTTCTCGACAAAACCCCAAGTAAATTTTGAAGGCGATTTGAGTTTAGTGAAATGAAGCGGAAAAGAAATAATTTGTGAGAGATTTTGCCTAATTTCGAACAAAGCTGTTGAACAAGAACTGAAATGAAATGGGCCGACTTCAAAATGATGTGGCACGGGCTTTGATTTCCATTTTCCCAATTTCCGAGCTCATTTTGACGAAACGAACAGCCCCTAAGAAGATTTAGGAGAATATAAAAGTAGCATAGAATTTCGATGTCTAATATGAAAAAGGCAAAAAGACATTTTTGTCCCTACTTTCATTTGGAAACCTATTAGACCAAATTTTTAAAAAGAAATAAAAAGCTGACTCATTAGTGACTAACAATGGAAAAAAATCAAAAGCTCAAGCTATTTCATTAGAGATACATTAAGAAGAAGATATATTTCCTCAATTCTAGGAGAGGTTACTGCGCACCAAATCAATCCATATTTTTTTTCATTTAATCAACACCATGACACTTTACACTCCAGTCTAGGATGTACATTCTTACTAGTAGTTTCGCGGAATTACAACATGACGTCAAACCCCACATTTTGACTTTTATGATACTAGATTTCCAAATCTAAAGCAATTACATGTATCCACAATGTAACATCAAATATTGCAAACACAATTACCATTACTTAACCATTCTCACATAAACTCCCTCCTCTCCTTGACCCTCACCATGAGCCCATTCTTCATGTGAAGTATTATTGAAGGCTTGGGCTCAACAACATGGCCTTCAACCACCTCCATATCAAACTTGCTTATCATGGCGTACCCACAGTCTTCATCTGAGTAAATGCTATGTGTTTTCCCAAACAAGTCCTCTGGACCACAATTGAGCGATAAAACTTATGCGGCTGGCTCGTACCTCGGCTTCCCTCTCTCCGATATCCATCTCGGGCTTAAACCAAGCAATTTTCTCCCCAAATCCCCTCCATCCTCGCTATCGAATATATCGAAAACATAATCTTCTCCTTCGATTTGACCTTTCCACTCGGTAGATCCTCTGTCTTGACCGCGCATTTGCGTTCAAATGGAACCGGAGGGTAAAGCCTCAAGCTCTCGCATAATGCTGCGTGCAAGTAGACCAATTTCGATGTGTCGTATGTCTTTTCGTCCAAAAACTTCCTCAATTCATCAAGAATCTTTGATTTTACCCGGATTCTTGGTCAAGAGAAGAAGCGTCGAGTAGCACCGGTCGTGTCTCTCCCTGCGATCATGAGATTCACGGTCGTGTCCCTAACGAACTTGTTGTTTGTTACTTTCGAATCTTCTTCTTCCATATAACATGTCAACATGTCACATCCAGATTTTCCCCTCTTTTTCTTCTTGATGTTTTGAGCGACGAAATCATCGATAACGCCAAGCGTCACGCAATTTCCTCTCCTTGCCTATATTTAGCCATCTCATTAGCTTCCACCCTGGCGGAGGCACAATATGTCGGAAGAACAAGGCCTCCGTCACATCGTCCATCGCCCTCGCAAACGGAATGGTCGGAAATCCCTCCGATAAGGCACCAGGATCAACACCAAACACCAAATTACAAGTCAAATCAAAAGTTAGCCTAAGAAACACATCTTGCAAATCAACAACACATCCTCCCTTAGCAATTTTACACATAAGAGGCAAAAGTGCAGTTTCCACCTTGTCTTTGCTACATTTTGTAACAAACCTCCGAAAATTTGAACTACTCATTGCACCATGAGCTCTCATCCGTTGGCTCTTCCACGACTCATAGTCGGCATTGAAGATGCCATCGCCGAGAATATCAAAGATCTCGAGGAACTCATCGCCTTCGGTAATTGGAGAAGTTGACGTTGAAGATGTGGTTGATATTGGCAGGGTCACAAGTGGCGAAATAGTCCATGTTTAAAAACCATGGTCCTTTGAATTCGAAGGTGCAGCCGGACTCTTTTAGGACCTCGGTTCCCCATTCATGGAGTCGGTTCGCGTTTATGCCGACGCTTGGGAGCATTCCGATGATCGGCCAGTTGGTCGGAAGTTTGGATTTTTTGGTGGTTTTGTAGTAGAAGAGAAGAAAGAAGAAGCATGAAATTATCGCTAAGGAGAGCTCTGGATAAGAGGGGAAGAGGCTTGTGAAGCTAGCCATTGATTTTTGTTGAGGACTGCTATGTCTCTGTAAACATTTATATAACAATTTTTTACTATATGATAGGCAACTTGTAAGAATGAAACTAAACAGTATAGAGCTATAATTGTATGCATGATTGGTTGCATGATTGAGATACTTAGGAGGCCCAGCTCTGTTGCTAAGCAACGTGTGGAATACGTTGCATAAGGAGACGCTTCTATAGCAAATATTACATCATTTAGTACTTGCAAGAGTAAGTTTCCCTAGTAAATATTACATAATCTAATCCTTGTAAACATGTCAAACTATGTTGGGATTCTCTCCGAGTCTCATTAATGCACTGAGGTGTTATCAAGGAAGATTAAGAGACTAATCAACATTCGAGAATGCAAATAACAGAAGTTTGAAGGGTGCATGAATTTGAAGCTTGAATATTGATCTTCAAAATTGCCAAGAGTATTTTAATTGGTCATTGGATATAGTAAAGAAGAAAGACCATATAAAGGAACGTGTTTGTGTTGAGAAGATCATCCTCTTGGTGAGATGGAGAATCATCTAAGTACTTTTAAGGATCGGTGTTCTTAGATTCTATGAGTGATGTGATATGATGATGACCACTTGAAGCTTTTGAATGATTAATGTGATATGATGATGACCTCTTCAAAATAACAGAAGTTTGAAGGGCGCACGCAAAAGATATTTTCTTTCTTCTTTTTTCTTTTCCCTCCTTTAAAACGCACAGTTTATTTCGTTGCAATATGATTGATCGAGAGGGAAGAAATTGATCAGTGTTGTGGCTCGTGAGTGAACACATAGCATATCTGTCCGCTATCACATGCATATACTAAATAATATAATGGATCGAAGATGTAGGCCATATTATTCAGGATCACGTTACTCGCTCCATTGTGTCCCATCCCTTTCCCATTAACCAGCAACCACCCATTGTGTCGGCCCGTGAAAGATTAGCCCACCTTGCGGGCCGTTGGTTTTTTTCAACTAAATTACAATACACAAAAGCGAGGAGTGCGCCAATTTGGGTTTAAAAAAATAAACGAATTTGCTATTTTGAATCAAAACATCAACTTGGAATTTGGTGCATTTGAAAATCCAATTTTTTTTTTCTCATATCAAATTAGATTCATATTAGGCCGTCAAATTTTTTAATGCATTTTAAATAACACTTCATATTTGGAATTTGCACCTCCAAATCCATTCATTAGTTTGTTCTTTAAATGCCGATGCCTACAAATATGAAGATTTGAGAGTGGAATTTTCAAATAAAAAAGATTTAGGATTATAAATATAAATTTTGACGAGTCTTTATACCGGCAGAACTACCAATTAGACAAATGCATCATCGCTACAAATGATTGCATGCTAATGACTTGATACGGATCGTCTCCACTACAACAAAATAATGGATGAACTACTACTATCACATTCGTTGATTGTCTATTTAATGGTTAAGATTTTTTCTTTAAGTGCAAATTAAGAATAAGTGCAATTCATGGGGATATGTTTGAGTGTTAGATTTAATTAAAAGAATTTCAACCACCCGCTAGATAATCAACGATTGTTTTTAAAAATATTGGTCTCTCCATCCAAATCTATATTACTACAAAACTACTAAGGAAAACCTATGGCGGACCCCTATCGAGTATCATATAAAGATTATCTCAATGGACCCATTTGACAACTTGCCCACTGACCGGGATAACAGAGTTATTAACTTGATTAATGATTTAAAATGTGCCTCACAAAAATTGTATGGTATTGAACTATTTTTTAAAAGTTAAAAGGAGGCCCTTAACTATAATATCTTTGGACAACCCTCAGCTCAGTTTAATCTTAATATTGTTAAGACTTTAACCGATTGGTGTGAAGCTGTCAAACACACCCTACATCTAGCTATTAATAATCAATAAACAAAAAAGAAATCAGTATAAATAATAGATAAATTAAATTAGTACAATGGCCAAAATTAAAACGACGTCGAAATTCTCCCTTGTATCCTAGGGGTAGAGGGCCGACTATACGATTCTTTTCTCCCAGTATTTGGGTCGGCAGCAACTTTTGTTATGGTTTTGTTGGGATCAGTTAGGCCTTCTCCGGCCTCGTTCTGTTTAACTTCTTAGCCCACACCCCTAACGGGTCCGGGCTAATTCTTGGCCCAAAAATACACCCGACACTGACACACAACATTGTTTAGTTATTTGCCAATTGGGACTAAAGAGAGAATGCATATTTTCAAATGTGACAATCCTCTTCAATTACATCCACAACGAGCTAAATCATTGGCTAATATCGACCATGAAATGACAGTACAATGCATATGATTTCATTAAAAATTGTATGATGTTAGCTATCAGATGTAAAAAGAAGGGTTAATTTTAGAAAACCCTCCTCAACTATGGGGCTTGTCTCAGAAACCCCCCCTCAGCTATTTTATCTTTAGAAAACCCCCCCTCAAATTTGAGGGTGTTGTAGATAACCCCCCTCAACTTTCAAAATATGACTAAACCCCTCCTAACTATGGGTGTCTCACAAAACCCCCCTTATCTTTCTAGTTTTTTTAAATAACCCCCCTAATATTATTAATTTAAAATATGCAATGACTAAAATACCTTTGGTTAAAAAAGTTCATGCATGTGAGTTTAAAAACCCAACCCAATCAAAATATTAGACTTCGACGATGGGTTTTGATAGGAAACTAATCTTCAAAAAATTTAAAAGCTTCAATTGTTTCAAACATTACAAGCATGGATAAAGAAAATAAAAGAAGTTTAATATTTCAAAAAGAAAGAAAAATTAGATTTGCACGTAAACCTAGCAATGAAGATGGATGAATAAGAAGAGGGAAATAAAATGAAAGTTATTTTTAACCAAAAAAGTTAAAACATGAACATGATAAAGAAATTTAATGTTTTAGGGATAGTGTGGTCATTTTAAATCATTAGTTCTTTAGATTTAAATTATATTAGTTTAGGGTTAAGTGAGAAAAGTTGAGGGGGTTAAATAATATTTTGAAAGTTGAGGGGTTATCTATAATAATTTCATAATTGAGGGGGCTTTCTAGAGTTAAAATAGTCGGCATTGAAGATGCCATCGCCGAGAATATCAAAGATCTCGAGGAACTCATCGCCTTCGGTAATTGGAGAAGTTGACGTTGAAGATGTGGTTGATATTGGCAGGGTCACAAGTGGCGAAATAGTCCATGTTTAAAACCATGGTCCTTTGAATTCGAAGGTGCAGCCGGACTCTTTTAGGACCTCGGTTCCCCATTCATGGAGTCGGTTCGCTTATGCCGACGCTTGGGAGCATTCCGATGATCGGCCAGTTGGTCGGAAGTTTGGATTTTGGTGGTTTTGTAGTAGAAGAGAAGAAAGAAGAAGCATGAAATTATCGCTAAGGAGAGCTCTGGATAAGAGGGAAGAGGCTTGTGAAGCTAGCCATTGATTTTTGTTGAGGACTGCTATGTCTCTGTAAACATTTATATAACAATTTTTACTATATGATAGGCAACTTGTAAGAATGAAACTAAACAGTATAGAGCTATAATTGTATGCATGATTGGTTGCATGATTGAGATACTTAGGAGGCCCAGCTCTGTTGCTAAGCAACGTGTGGAATACGTTGCATAAGGAGACGCTTCTATAGCAAATATTACATCATTTAGTACTTGCAAGAGTAAGTTTCTAGTAAATATTACATAATCTAATCCTTGTAAACATGTCAAACTATGTTGGGATTCTCTCCGAGTCTCATTAATGCACTGAGGTGTTATCAAGGAAGATTAAGAGACTAATCAACATTCGAGAATGCAAATAACAGAAGTTTGAAGGGTGCATGAATTTGAAGCTTGAATATTGATCTTCAAAATTGCCAAGAGTATTTTAATTGGTCATTGGATATAGAAGAAGAAAGACCATATAAAGGAACGTGTTTGTGTTGAGAAGATCATCCTCTTGGTGAGATGGAGAATCATCTAAGATTCTTTAAGGATCGGTGTTCTTAGATTACATGAGTGATGTGATATGATGATGACCACTTGAAGCTTTTGAATGATTAATGTGATATGATGATGACCTCTTCAAAATAACAGAAGTTTGAAGGGCGCACGCAAAAGATATTTTCTTTTTCTTTTCCCTCCTTTAAAACGCACAGTTTATTTCGTTGCAATATGATTGATCGAGAGGGAAGAAATTGATCAGTGTTGTGGCTCGTGAGTGAACACATAGCATATCTGTCCGCTATCACATGCATATACTAAATAATATAATGGATCGAAGATGTAGGCCATATTATTCAGGATCACGTTACTCGCTCCATTGTGTCCCATCCCTTTCCCATTAACCAGCAACCACCCATTGTGTCGGCCCGTGAAAGATTAGCCCACCTTGCGGGCCGTTGGTTTTTTTCAACTAAATTACAATACACAAAAGCGAGGAGTGCGCCAATTTGGGTTTAAAAAAATAAACGAATTTGCTATTTTGAATCAAAACATCAACTTGGAATTTGGTGCATTTGAAAATCCATTTTTTTTTCTCATATCAAATTAGATTCATATTAGGCCGTCAAATTTTTAATGCATTTTAAATAACACTTCATATTTGGAATTTGCACCTCCAAATCCATTCATTAGTTTGTTCTTTAAATGCCGATGCCTACAAATATGAAGATTTGAGAGTGGAATTTTCAAATAAAAAGATTTAGGATTATAAATATAAATTTTGACGAGTCTTTATACCGGCAGAACTACCAATTAGACAAATGCATCATCGCTACAAATGATTGCATGCTAATGACTTGATACGGATCGTCTCCACTACAACAAAATAATGGATGAACTACTACGCTATCACATTCGTTGATTGTCTATTTAATGGTTAAGATTTTTTTCTTTAAGTGCAAATTAAGAATAAGTACACACCTGTGAGTGAAGGGCTATAGCCTTTCCTCTGATCTGATTGAACCTCTTCTTTCCAATTACATTCCGAGCAATAACCACAACGGGAGCAAACAATCCTTTCCCTTCATTAACATTCCCCATCCTTGGACTCGACCTCACAGGCTTCGCAACCCGAATGCTCACCGGTTTCAAAAGCACAGCTCGGCCCTCATTGCCGCAAAACGAGGACGTCCAATTTCCGGTGAAGGCGGAGGAGAGGCCTAGAGAGGTTGCCATTGACAAAATTGAGAAGAATTGCTCCTCTGCTTGTTCTGGCTCACAATTGTGTGTTTTGGACAATGTTTGTTTTGAGAGTTAGAGGGATTTGGTGGTGTTGTGGTTTATAGTAGCCTCAAGTTTTGGAGAGAAGAGGAAGCTCGAGCCACACAAATTGGTTCTGTGTATGTGGACCGTGGAAGTGAATTCTAGAGGCGTATATTGATTGGGTTTGTGTCCTTGAGATTTTTCTTCCAACGGTAGTTTTGAGGTCCACATATTTGCCACATTGCAACTTCCTCTACCAACCCGAAATCGCGTGATGTCTCATTTGGAGAAATTGCAATGTAAGTATCAGTTGCATGTAATTACAGTCGCTACAATTGCTATCATATGCATGTAGCTGTAGCTTATAGATGTAACTTTAAAAATTTTACAATTTGCATCGCAATTCTTGTCGTGGTTTTTTTCTGGAGTGTTTGATTTTTTGACTTTTCCAACAGGTTACTTACGATTGAAATGTTCAATTTAAATTCTTTTTTATGGCTCTAAACATTGCACCTGCAACTTACACTCAAGTCTAGTAAATTCGTCAACAAATGCTAGCGTTTGAAGTCTATAAAGATTATTTATTCCTTTCTCATCATCCAACGTATACGAGTATGCAGGGAAACTTGTTATTAATGGTTTTTTTTTTTTTTTGTGCATTATATATCTAGAAATGACAGTAACCAGTTTAAGAAAATTAAGGTTTGGGAGAACTTAGGTAGCATGGATCTTTAAATATAGACTGATAAATACTTTGCCCAGGGCAGGAGTGCAATTGGATAAATTAAATTTGAACTATATGCATTATATAATTGCAAAACTACCGAGGAAAACCTATAGAGGACCCTCTATCGAGTATCATATCAAGATTATCTCAATGGACCCGTTTGGCAACTTGCCCACTGACTGGGGTAATAGAGTAATTAACTTGATTAAGGATTTAAAATGCGTCTCGCAAAATTTGTACCGTATTGAACTTTTTTTTAAAGTTAAAAGGAGGCTCTTAACTATAATATCTTTGGACAACCCTCAGCTTAGTCTAATCTTAATCTGGTTAAGGCTTTAACCGGATTGGTGTGAAGCTTTCAAACACACCGTACGTTTAGCTATTAATAATCAATAAACCAAAAGATACTGATAAAAAGATATCAGTATAAATAATGGATAAATTAAATTTGAACTATATGCATTATATAATTGCAAAACTACCGAGGAAAACCTATAGAGGACCCTCTATCGAGTATCATATCAAGATTATCTCAATGGACCCGTTTGGCAACTTGCCCACTGACCGGGGTAATAGAGTAATTAACTTGATTAAGGATTTAAAATGCGTCTCGCAAAATTTGTACCGTATTGAACTTTTTTTTAAAGTTAAAAGGAGGCTCTTAACTATAATATCTTTGGACAACCCTCAGCTTAGTCTAATCTTAATCTGGTTAAGGCTTTAACCGGATTGGTGTGAAGCTTTCAAACACACCGTACGTTTAGCTATTAATAATCAATAAACAAAAAAGATACTGATAAAAATATATCAGTATAAATAATAGATAAATTAAATTAGTACAATGGCCAAAATTAAAACGCCAATGAAGTTCTCCCTCGTATTTCGTAGGGGTAGAGGGCCGACTGTACGATTCTAGTATTTGGGCCGGCGACACCTCCTGTGATGGTTTTGTTCAACAACATAATTCAACTCCGGTCTGGCCCGGTTGTTGGGATAAATTAGGCCTGCTCGGGACTCCTTCTGTTTAACTTCTTAGCTCACACTCGTAACCGGACCGGGCTAATTCTTGGCCCAAAAAGACACCCGACACTAACACACGACATAGTTTCGTCATTTGCGACGATCCTTTTCAATTACATCCACAACGAGCTAAATCTTTGGCCATATCGACCCTGAAATAACAGTGCAATGCATATGATTTCATTAAACAATTGTATGATGTTAGCTAAATCAGATGGAAAAAAAACGAAGGAGAACACAATGTAGATGTTATTATGAGATGAAAGCTCATTATTTGTCAGCATTGGGACAATCCCTATCCCTTTTCTAACTCAATTTATGGAATTAACTACGAGTTGGCCTAAATTTGATTATCTCCCAAATGTTTCCCTACTAATCACGTTAATGGATTTATTAATGAGTTTAAAGGGGTTTGAAAAAGGCCCAAAATCAATGCCATAGTGACGATTTTGCAAGTAAGAAAATGTCAGTTGTTGTTCCAATTATTTCTCATCATTAGCAACTAACAAAGTACTATACTTTACCCTTTTTGTACCGAAATACAGTGTACAAAAGCCAGATATACAATGTGTTGAGTTTAAAATAGAAGTTGAAGGCTTTAAGATTCAGTCATGATTGTCAAAGAACTCTTCCACTGCACCAAAACTTTACCAAAAGTTTAAAGTTGCGGTACAGATTGAAAGTCATCGGGGCTAAAATCATTTTTAGTTTTATGGTTTTTGTCATACTAAGCCCTAAAATTTATGCTATTTTCATATTAGGCTTCCAATCTTCATATTTGTAAGTTAAACTGTCAAATTTTCTAATTTGTTTTAAATGGCACCTCGATACTTGTCATTTACACCTCTAGATTTATTAAGCCGTTTCAAGTAACATCTCCCATATATCAAGTATGAGGAATTAAAGGTGTAATTTTCCAATAAGAAGATTTAGGAGAATATAAAAGTAGCATAGAATTTCGATGTCTAATATGAAAAAGGCAAAAGACATTTTTGTCCCTACTTTCATTTGGAAACCTATTAGACCAAATTTTTAAAAGGAAATAAATAGCTGACTCATTAGTGACTAACAATGAAAAAATCAAAAGCTCAAGCTATTTCATCAGAGATACATTAAGAAGAAGATATATTTCCTCAATTCTAGGAGAGGTTACTGCGCACCAAATCAATCCATATTTTTTTCATTTAATCAACACCATGACACTTTACACTCCAGTCTAGGATGTACATTCTTACTAGTAGTTTCGCGGAATTACAACATGACGTCAAACCCCACATTTTGACTTTTATGATACTAGATTTCCAAATCTAAAGCAATTACATGTATCCACAATGTAACATCAAATATTGCAAACACAATTACCATTACTTAACCATTCTCACATAAACTCCCTCCTCTCCTTGACCCTCACCATGAGCCCATTCTTCATGTGAAGTATTATTGAAGGCTTGGGCTCAACAACATGGCCTTCAACCACCTCCATATCAAACTTGCTTATCATGGCAGCCGCCACAGTCTTCATCTGAGTAAATGCTATGTGTTTTCCCAAACAAGTCCTCGGACCACAATTGAACGATAAAAACTTGTACGCTGGCTCGTACCTCGGCTTCCCTCTCTCCGATATCCATCTCTCAGGCTTAAACTCCAAGCAATTTTCTCCCCAAATCCCCTCCATCCTCGCTATCGAATATATCGAAAACATAATCTTCTCCTTCGATTTGACCTTTCCACTCGGTAGATCCTCGGATTTGATCGGACCTTTGTGCTCGAATGGCACGGAGGTAAAGCCTCAAGCTCTCGCATAATGCTGCGTGCAAGTAGACCAATTTCGATGTGTCGTATGTCTTTTCGTCCAAAAACTTCCTCAATTCATCAAGAATCTTTGATTTTACTCCTGGATTCTTGGTCAAGAGCCAGAAGAACCACGTCAGAGCCACACCAGTCGTGTCTCTCCCTGCGATCATGAGATTCACGGTCGTGTCCCTAACGAACTTGTTGTTTGTTACTTTCGAATCTTCTTCTTCCATATAACATGTCAACATGTCACATCCGTAGATTTTCCCCTCTTTTTTCTTCTTGATGTTTTGAGCGACGAAATCATCGATAACGCCCCAAGCGTCACGCAATTTCCTCTCCTTGCCTATATTTAGCCATCTCATTAGCTTCCACCCTGGCGGAGGCACAATATGTCGGAAGAACAAGGCCTCCGTCACATCGTCCATCGCCCTCGCAAACGGAATGGTCGGAAATCCCTCCGATAAGGCACCAGGATCAACACCAAACACCAAATTACAAGTCAAATCAAAAGTTAGCCTAAGAAACACATCTTGCAAATCAACAACACATCCTCCCTTAGCAATTTTACACATAAGAGGCAAAAGTGCAGTTTCCACCTTGTCTTTGCTACATTTTGTAACAAACCTCCGAAAATTTGAACTACTCATTGCACCATGAGCTCTCATCCGTTGGCTCTTCCACGACTCATAGTCGGCATTGAAGATGCCATCGCCGAGAATATCAAAGATCTCGAGGAACTCATCGCCCTTCGGGTAATTGGAGAAGTTGACGTTGAAGATGTGGTTGATATTGGCAGGGTCACAAGTGGCGAAATAGTCCATGTTTAAAAACCATGGTCCTTTGAATTCGAAGGTGCAGCCGGACTCTTTTAGGACCTCGGTTCCCCATTCATGGAGTCGGTTCGCGTTTATGCCGACGCTTGGGAGCATTCCGATGATCGGCCAGTTGGTCGGAAGTTTGGATTTTTTGGTGGTTTTGTAGTAGAAGAGAAGAAAGAAGAAGCATGAAATTATCGCTAAGGAGAGCTCTGGATAAGAGGGGAAGAGGCTTGTGAAGCTAGCCATTGATTTTTGTTGAGGACTGCTATGTCTCTGTAAACATTTATATAACAATTTTTTACTATATGATAGGCAACTTGTAAGAATGAAACTAAACAGTATAGAGCTATAATTGTATGCATGATTGGTTGCATGATTGAGATACTTAGGAGGCCCAGCTCTGTTGCTAAGCAACGTGTGGAATACGTTGCATAAGGAGACGCTTCTATAGCAAATATTACATCATTTAGTACTTGCAAGAGTAAGTTTCCTAGTAAATATTACATAATCTAATCCTTGTAAACATGTCAAACTATGTTGGGATTCTCTCCGAGTCTCATTAATGCACTGAGGTGTTATCAAGGAAGATTAAGAGACTAATCAACATTCGAGAATGCAAATAACAGAAGTTTGAAGGGTGCATGAATTTGAAGCTTGAATATTGATCTTCAAAATTGCCAAGAGTATTTTAATTGGTCATTGGATATAGTAAAGAAGAAAGACCATATAAAGGAACGTGTTTGTGTTGAGAAGATCATCCTCTTGGTGAGATGGAGAATCATCTAAGATTTTAAGGATCGGTGTTCTTAGATTCTATGAGTGATGTGATATGATGATGACCACTTGAAGCTTTTGAATGATTAATGTGATATGATGATGACCTCTTCAAAATAACAGAAGTTTGAAGGGCGCACGCAAAAGATATTTTCTTTTTCTTTTCCTCCTTTAAAACGCACAGTTTATTTCGTTGCAATATGATTGATCGAGAGGGAAGAAATTGATCAGTGTTGTGGCTCGTGAGTGAACACATAGCATATCTGTCCGCTATCACATGCATATACTAAATAATAAAATGGATCGAAGATGTAGGCCATATTATTCAGGATCACGTTACTCGCTCCATTGTGTCCCATCCCTTTCCCATTAACCAGCAACCACCCATTGTGTCGGCCCGTGAAAGATTAGCCCACCTTGCGGGCCGTTGGTTTTCTTTTTCAACTAAATTACAATACACAAAAGCGAGGAGTGCGCCAATTTGGGTTTAAAAAAATAAACGAATTTGCTATTTTGAATCAAAACATCAACTTGGAATTGGGTGCATTTGAAAATCCAATTTTTTTTTTCTCATATCAAATTAGTTTCATATTAGGCCGTCAAATTTTTTAATGCATTTTAAATAACACTTCATATTTGGAATTTGCACCTCCAAATCCATTCATTAGTTTGTTCTTTAAATGCCGATGCCTACAAATATGAAGATTTGAGAGTGGAATTTTCAAATAAAAAAGATTTAGGATTATAAATATAAATTTTGACGAGTCTTTATACCGGCAGAACTACCAATTAGACAAATGCATCATCGCTACAAATGATTGCATGCTAATGACTTGATACGGATCGTCTCCACTATAACAAAATAATGGATGAACTACTACGCTATCACATTCGTTGATTGTCTATTTAATGGTTAAGATTTTTTTTCTTTAAGTGCAAATTAAGAATAAGTGCAATTCATGGGGATATGTTTGAGTGTTAGATTTAATTAAAAAGAATTTCAACCACCCGCTAGATAATCAACGATTGTTTTTTAAAAAATATTGGTCTCTCCATCCAAATCTATATTACTACAAAACTACTAAGGAAAACCTATGGCGGACCCCTATCGAGTATCATATAAAGATTATCTCAATGGACCCATTTGACAACTTGCCCACTGACCGGGATAACAGAGTTATTAACTTGATTAATGATTTAAAATGTGCCTCACAAAAAATTGTATGGTATTGAACTATTTTTTTTTAAAAGTTAAAAAGGAGGCCCTTAACTATAATATCTTTGGACAACCCTCAGCTCAGTTTAATCTTAATATTGTTAAGACTTTAACCGGATTGGTGTGAAGCTGTCAAACACACCCTACATCTAGCTATTAATAATCAATAAACAAAAAAGAAATCAGTATAAATAATAGATAAATTAAATTAGTACAATGGCCAAAATTAAAACGACGTCGAAATTCTCCCTTGTATCCTAGGGGTAGAGGGCCGACTATACGATTCTTTTCTCCCAGTATTTGGGTCGGCAGCAACTTTGTTATGGTTTTGTTGGGATCAGTTAGGCCTTCTCCGGCCTCGTTCTGTTTAACTTCTTAGCCCACACCCCTAACGGGTCCGGGCTAATTCTTGGCCCAAAAATACACCCGACACTGACACACAACATTGTTTAGTTATTTGCCAATTGGGACTAAAGAGAGAATGCATATTTTCAAATGTGACAATCCTCTTCAATTACATCCACAACGAGCTAAATCATTGGCTAATATCGACCATGAAATGACAGTACAATGCATATGATTTCATTAAAAATTGTATGATGTTAGCTATCAGATGTAAAAGAAGGGTTAATTTTAGAAAACCCTCCTCAACTATGGGCTTGTCTCAAACCCTCACTATTTTATCTTTAGAAACCCCCTCAAATTTGAGGTGTTGTAGATAACCCCTCAACTTTCAAAATATGACTAAACCCTCCTAACTATGGGTGTCTCACAAAACCCCCTTATCTTTCTAGTTTTTAAATAACCCCTAATATTATTAATTTAAAATATGCAATGACTAAAATACCTTTGGTTAAAAAGTTCATGCATGTGAGTTTAAAACCCAACCCAATCAAAATATTAGACTTCGATTCGATGGGTTTTGATAAGGAAACTAATCTTCAAAAAAAATTTAAAAGTTTCAATTGTTTCAAACATTACAAGCATGGATAAGCAGAAAATAAAAGAAGTTTAATATTTCAAAAAAGAAAGAAAAAATTAGATTTGCACGTAAACCTAGCAATGAAGATGGATGAATAAGAAGAGGGGGGAAATAAAATGAAAGTTATTTTTAACCAAAAAAAAGTTAAAACATGAACATGATAAAGAAATTTAATGTTTTAGGGATAGTGTGGTCATTTTAAATCATTAGTTCTTAGATTTAAATTATATTAGTTTAGGGTTAAGTGAGAAAAGTTGAGGGGGTTAAATAATATTTTGAAAGTTGAGGGGTTATCTATAATAAATTCATAATTGAGGGGGCTTTCTAGAGTTAAAATAGTTGAGGGGGTTTTCTAAGATGACCCCATAGTTGAGGGGGTTTTCTAAAATTAACCCAAAATGAACGAAGGAGAAAACATTGTAGATGTTATTATGAGATGAAAGCTCATTATTTGTCAGCATTGGGACAATCCCTATCCCTTTTCTAACTCAATTAATGGAATTAACTACGAGTTGGCCTATATTTGATTATCTCCCAACTGTTTCCCAACTAATCACGTTAATGGATTTATTAATGAGTTGAAAGCAGTTTTAAAAAGGCCCAAAATGAATGCCATATTGACGATTTTGCAAGTAGGAAAATGTCAGTTGTCGTTCTCATTATTTCTCATCATTAGCAACTAACAAAGTACTATACTCTTACCCTTTTTTACCGAAATACAGTGTATAAAAGCCAGACGCTGAATACAATGTGTTGAGGTTAAATTGGAAGTTGAAGGCTTTAAGAATAAGTCACGGTTGTCAAAGAACTCTTCCACTGCATCAAAACTTCACCAAAAGTTCAAAGTTGCTGTACAGATTGAAAGTCATCGGCGCTAAAATTATTTTTGGATTTTATCATACAAAGCTCTAAAATTTATGTTATTTTCATATTAGGCTTCCAATCTTCATAGTAGTAAGTTAAACTGTCAAATCTTCTAATTTGTTTTAAATGGCACCTCGATACTTGTCGTTTACACCCCTAGATTTATTAAGCCGTTTCAAGTAACATCTCCCATACATCAAGTATGAGGAATTAAAGGTGTAATTTTCCAATAAGAAGATTTAGGAGAATATAAAAGTAGGATAGAATTTCGATGTCTAATATGAAAAAGGCAAAAACACATTTTTGTCCCTACTTTCATTTGGAAACCTATTAGACCAAATTTTTAAAAGGAAATAAAAAACTGACTCATCTGTGATAACAATGAAAAAAAAATCAAAAGCTCAAGCTATTTCATCAGAGATACATTAAGAAGATGTATTTCCTCAATTCTAGGAGAGGTTACTGCACCAAATCAATCCATATTTTTTCATTTAATCAACACCATGACACTTTGGTCTAGGATGTACATTCTTATTATACAAAAATAGCCCACAATGCAACATCAAACACCAGCTAATGCAACACACATTACCTTAACTTGTAGTAATTCACCATTCTTCATCAACTCCCTCTGCTCTCCTTCACCCTCACCATCAACCCATGCTTCATGTGAAGTAGTATGGATTGCCTGGGCTCAACAACTTGCCCCTTCACCAACTCTACATCAAAGTTGCTTA
The DNA here is from genome assembly GCA_012295165.1 of Asparagus setaceus. Lineage (NCBI taxonomy): Eukaryota > Viridiplantae > Streptophyta > Magnoliopsida > Asparagales > Asparagaceae > Asparagus > Asparagus setaceus. The sequence goes on along the minus strand of CM022701.1, from coordinate 1,710,294 downwards.
TTATGGCGGCAGTCACAATCTTCAACTGAGTAAAGGCTATGTCTTTCCCCAAGCAAGTCCTCGGACCGCAATTGAACGCTAAAAACTTATACGATGGCTCGTGCCTCAGCCTCCCTCTCTCCGATATCCACCTCTCCGGCTTGAACTCCAAGCAATCCGCTCCCCAGACCCCCTCCATCCTCCCCATTGAATATATCGACAAAAGAATTTTCTCGTTTGATATGGCCTTTCCACTCGGTAGATCCTCAGATTTGATCGGACCTTTGTGCTCGAATGGCACCGGAGGGTAAAGCCTCAAGCACTCGCATAACGCTGCGTGCAAGTAAACCATTTTCGATATGTCATGCGTCTTCTCATTTGAATTCTCCCTTAGTTCGTCGAGAATCTTAGATTTCACTTCGGGGTGAATGGCCAGGAGCCAAAAGAACCACGTCAGTGCCACACCAGTTGTGTCTCTCCCTGCGAGCATGAGATTCAGTGTCGTGTCCCTCAGGAACTTATCATTCGCCTCTTTCGAATCTTCTTCCATATAAAATGTCAACAAGTCTTCTCCGTAGATCTTCTCCTCTTTCTTCTCTGCGATGTTTTGAGCGACGAAATCATCAATAACGCCCCAAGCGTCTCGCAATTTCCTCTCCTTGCCCATACTTAGCCATCTCATTAGTTTCCACCACAACGGAGGCACCAAATGTCGAAGGAACAAGGCCTCCATCGCATTGTCCACCGCCCTCGCAAACGGGATCGTCGGAAATCCCTCGGATAAACAACCGGGATCGACACCAAACACCAAATTACAAGTCAAATCAAAAGTTAGCCTAAGAAACACATCTTGCAAATCAACAACACATCCTCCCTTGGCCATTTTGTGCATAAGGGGCAGAAGTGCATTATCCACCTTATTTTTGCTACACTTTGCAACAAAACCCCGAAAATTTTGACTAGTCATCGCAACATGAGCCCTCTTTCGTTGGCTCTTCCACGACTCGTCGTCAGCGTTAAAGATGCCATCGCCGAGAATGTCGAAGATCTCGATGAACTCGTCGCCTTTCGGGTAATTGGAGAAGTTGAGGTTGAAGATGTGGTTGACGTTGGCGGGGTCGCAAGTGAACAAGATGTCCATGTTGAGAAGCCGGGGACCACGGAACTTGAAGGTGCACCCGGTCTCGTGGAGGATGTCTGTGATCCATCCGTGGAAGTTGTGGAGGTTTGAGAGGAGGCAAGGGAGCATGCCGAGGATTGGCCAGTTCGTCGGGATTCGAGATTTTTGGTTGGATTTGTTGTGGAGAAAGAGGAGGAGGAAGAAGGAACAGGTCGCTATGAGGATTTCTGGGTATGAATTGAGGAGGGAGGTTAGGGTTGGCAGCAAAGTTGTAGCCATTGCTAGCTCAACAGAGCTTTTGCGGGTCTTTTGATAATATATAGCTGATAAAGGGTTTGCTTGTACATATATATGACTCTTAAAACATGCTTATTTGAAAAGCCATCCCCCAAATCATCAACATTGTTGAGAGGACAATGTTGAGGCAAGAGAAATTATAACTTTATTATTGTGTGTGCCTGCAGAAATATCAATGGCCCTTGCCAGAGGTGGAACATCATGAATGGGCGACGACAAACGATGGAACAAGACAAATAAGTTGCAACTTGCAACCGTGAGATTATAACTTTCTTTTTTTGACTGCAGAAATTTCTTGTATTACTTCCACCTCAGAAAAATAAAGGTAACAAAAAAACCACTAAAGTCTGACTCTCTTTAGGAAAAAGCTTACTCTTTTGGGTAAAGTAATTTTCGCTGTGATATCATATAACCTCAGAATTCATAGAAATGGTAAAAGTTAATCTTAGTTTGATAGACATTGTTTGCACACAAAAACTTATGAATTGAATTGGGGCCAGAGTGGCTCTTGGCCCTGAGCCTACAAAATGTGCTAATCGAGCAACATTAAATTATCAAGCAGAGAAATCTAAGTTATATACTAACGGGAACCTAGAATCATACAACAACTATTGATTCATGTATCTACTCCTCTATAATTAAAGGAGAACCAAAGAACCACTATTCATATAACAGTAATTTTAAATAGGTCCCACCTCACATAAATGAGTTGTGTTTTTTTTATTTAAAAAACTTTGGAGATGGACCACATTCCCTACAACATCATCCGGTGGGCCCCAGCACCATTAAACTACCTAATAATGCTCTCCACTCCCGGAATTAATAGGCGGGAATTTTTGGTGTGGGCAAAAATATGATATTCAAATTTATTGATATTATACTACACGTTGTCATGTCATTTCATTTATTGTTATTTTCATGTGAACCTAAATGTAGAAAATATATATAGAAGAACAAATAACTATTGTGTTCTATTCCACCTCTTGGTCAGTTCTCTTCAAAGTTCTTTCAATATGTTAACTTCTCTTTTATGTGTGTTTTATTTCACTTTTAAAGTTTTCTTTTAACATCCATTTACTAATTCTCTTTTATGATTATCCATGCAGTCTTTTAATTTTGATGAATTAATACCGTCAAGCTTCATTGAATCAATTTCTTTAGGTGAGTTTTATATTTTTTACTGTACCCTCATTTCAACTTATTTTCTCTACATTAAATGAACATTATTAATGAAGGTTTTTTAATAATTCCTAAACAAAGTGTTCATGCCATTTTTATTGAGTAGACAAAAGTAGATACTTTCTAAGCAAATCAATTCCAAAAATATAACAAAGGGGTTGTTTTTGGTGCTAAACACTTAACATTCTATAGCTTTGGTAAATATAAATTCACAAAGTATGATGACAATTGACGTAAAAGTTGCAACTTGCAACCGTGAGATTATAACTTTCTTTTTGACTGCAGAAATTTCTTGTATTACTTCCACCTCAGAAAAATAAAGGTAACAAAAACCACTAAAGTCTGACTCTCTTTAGGAAAAAGCTTACTCTTTTGGGTAAAGTAATTTTCGCTGTGATATCATATAACCTCAGAATTCATAGAAATGGTAAAAGTTAATCTTAGTTTGATAGACATTGTTTGCACACAAAAACTTATGAATTGAATTGGGGCCAGAGTGGCTCTTGGCCCTGAGCCTACAAAATGTGCTAATCGAGCAACATTAAATTATCAAGCAGAGAAATCTAAGTTATATACTAACGGGAACCTAGAATCATACAACAACTATTGATTCATGTATCTACTCCTCTATAATTAAAGGAGAACCAAAGAACCACTATTCATATAACAGTAATTTTAAATAGGTCCCACCTCACATAAATGAGTTGTGTTTTTTTTATTTAAAAAACTTTGGAGATGGACCACATTCCCTACAACATCATCCGGTGGGCCCCAGCACCATTAAACTACCTAATAATGCTCTCCACTCCCGGAATTAATAGGCGGGAATTTTTGGTGTGGGCAAAAAATATGATATTCAAATTTATTGATATTATACTACACGTTGTCATGTCATTTCATTTATTGTTATTTTCATGTGAACCTAAATGTAGAAAATATATATAGAAGAACAAATAACTATTGTGTTCTATTCCACCTCTTGGTCAGTTCTCTTCAAAGTTCTTTCAATATGTTAACTTCTCTTTTATGTGTGTTTTATTTCACTTTTAAAGTTTTCTTTTAACATCCATTTACTAATTCTCTTTTATGATTATCCATGCAGTCTTTTAATTTTGATGAATTAATACCGTCAAGCTTCATTGAATCAATTTCTTTAGGTGAGTTTTATATTTTTTACTGTACCCTCATTTCAACTTATTTTCTCTACATTAAATGAACATTATTAATGAAGGTTTTTTAATAATTCCTAAACAAAGTGTTCATGCCATTTTTATTGAGTAGACAAAAGTAGATACTTTCTAAGCAAATCAATTCCAAAAATATAACAAAGGGGTTGTTTTTGGTGCTAAACACTTAACATTCTATAGCTTTGGTAAATATAAATTCACAAAGTATGATGACAATTGACGTAAAAGATGAAATTTTGGTCTAATTAGTTAATATTAGTATTTGAGCATTAAAAATAGAAGATACATTTCTAATCAAATCAATTCCCAAAATTAGTTATTTAATTAACGTAATAGAAAGTACACACTGGATTGCATCTATAAAATGAGAAATAGTTGAAGGCTGAGATGATCAAATATCATTTATCACATATTGATGTAGATTCTATTAATCAAATACAATAGTAGTCCCTCTACCTATTTTAAAGGCACAATAAATAATATAAGCATATGAAACAAACATGAACCAAATATGCCTGTTATCAACTGCCACGAGTAATCTACTACACTATCGAATCTATTGAACAACATCACATAGCTAACTAATAAATCTATTGATAAGTGCAAATTACATACTCAACTAATACAAACATAAGTAAAAAAACACCTAAGATAACAGAGGGAAATATAAAGGTAAGCTTCTCCATTGCATTGACGAAATTTTAGTGATCGGTAAGATAATTCGCAATAGCCGATATCCTCGATAGTATGAGCATTTCCCGGAGAAGCAATGACTCCATTGGCATGTTGTTTTAATCTTATCTTCGTCAATTTTTACTTGACCACATAGAATTGCATTGCAATAGAGGTCAATATTTTCTTGCATACTCCAATTCGGATCCTCGCAGTAGGTAATTGTACCACCCTCTGAAGAAGGACTAATCACAATGCATTCATGCCACAGAAAAAAATTGTGTGTATCATATTTCATATTAGATTCTATAATAATGTATGATTGATTAGAAAAATGTACTAATTCTAATGCATTCCGGATACACCAGATAGCAAAACCCAATAATTAATAATGGAATAGTTTACATTCACATTTATTTAATTTACCTTACGTGAGGGGCCGGTAGAACTTCCTCCTCTAGAGCTCATAGTACTTGATGTATTCGGGTCTGTATAATAGAAGGAAAATATAACATAATAGTTGTGTATAAAAAAAATATCATAATTAGTCCTCATCAAACGTACATGTACACATTTAAAAATTCGAATTCTCAATGACCAGTAAAAAATGAACATTAATTGATACAAATGACAAACTTGAAAACAAGTTGTTTGCTCCTAAATAATGAGTCCGAGTAAAAATCCGAATTCTCAATCAACATTTTTAACTATAAAAATATGCACAAATCTAGAAAAATAACATAAAAGATAATTTTAATAAAAAAGGAAACAGTGTCCATAGTTCCACTTGATTTCTCCAAGAGAAGCAAAATGTATTATATATAAATTTTATGTTATTTTAAGAAAAACATCTTCGATACAAAGTTCAGATCAATCAGATATTGGCTATTAATGTCCATCAACCCACATTCTTAATTAAAATAAAATATTGATATAGTCACTTAACATTGATCTAAAATTCAAATTAGTTCTCGTTTGATACAAAGACTATAATGGTCAATATTAATTAATATAATGAAGGCAATCTGGACAAATAATATAAAGACCTAATTTATAACAAAAATATTAATAATTACATGTCAAAAACTTTAAAAACTTTTGTCATCTAAAAATATTTTTATTAATGACCAAAATTTTCATTACTAAAAACAACAATCATGTACTAATTCTAATGCATTAGGATACACCGGATAGCAAAACCCAATAATTAATAATGGAATAGTTTACATTCACATTTATTTAATTTACCTTACGTGAGGGCGGTAGAACTTCCTCCTCTAGAGCTCATAGTACTTGATGTATTGGTTCGTATAATAGAAGGAAAATATAACATAATAGTTGTGTATAAAAAAATATCATAATTAGTCCTCATCAAACGTACATGTACACATTTAAAAATTCGAATTCTCAATGACCTGTAAAAAATGAACATTAATTGATACAAATGACAAACTTGAAAACAAGTTGTTTGCTCCTAAATAATGAGTCCGAGTAAAAATCCGAATTCTCAATCAACATTTTTAACTATAAAAATATGCACAAATCTAGAAAAATAACATAAAAGATAATTTTAATAAAAAAGGAAACAGTGTCCATAGTTCCACTTGATTTCTCCAAGAGAAGCAAAATGTATTATATATAAATTTTATGTTATTTTAAGAAAAACATCTTCGATACAAAGTTCAGATCAATCAGATATTGGCTATTAATGTCCATCAACCCACATTCTTAATTAAAATAAAATATTGATATAGTCACTTAACATTGATCTAAAATTCAAATTAGTTCTCGTTTGATACAAAGACTATAATGGTCAATATTAATTAATATAATGAAGGCAATCTGGACAAATAATATAAAGACCTAATTTATAACAAAAATATTAATAATTACATGTCAAAAACTTTAAAAACTTTTGTCATCTAAAAATATTTTTATTAATGACCAAAATTTTCATTACTAAAAACAACAATCATTTACTACTTCTAATTATTCTTGAACCCAAGCCGCAAATTAAACACTGAATAATCATCAACGTGAGCGAACATGCACTTCACATACTTCTCATTTTTCCTCGAAGAAACACGTATGATAATGTATTCTGTCACTACACCAATAACCATCAATATTTTAATTCAAATTAGAATAATATATTATAGAAAATATAAACAACTAACCTTAGGTGGTTTTGAAAAATAGTATCATATTGAAAATCGTGAACAATAACTATGAACAAAACAGAAAAAGTTCACAAATAACTACTAATAAATTGCATCGAATTTCAACCTAAAGTTAGGATATTGGTAGTTTACAAATTTATAGGTGGAGAATTCAGATAGCAAGTTTTCTTATAAAATTTCTTTTAGTATGATTAATAATTTTAAGTATACAATAATAAGATCAAATAAAATCAAAGTATAACTAAAGCTAAGAGGAACACATATTCAAAATGGAATGCTAGAAAAAATGCAAGCCGTGCTTTGCACGGGGTACATACTAGTTTCAAGTAAACCATGTAGATTTTAAAATATTATAGTGGATCTATAACATCCACTGCAGTACAACATGACCGTATAAAGTCATAGGAAGGCTCCCCTATTAAACATTTGAAGATTCAAAGTTTAGATGAATTTAAATGGATACCTAATTGTCTCATCTGCATACAACGTGCACAAAACTTGTAGCTAACGCGCTTGTTCTTTCTTCGGGAAAAGGATAGATATATGGTATCATGCACCTAAATAACAAAAAAATAAAAATAAAAATAAACTAAAAATAAAAATAAAAATAAAAATTAAAAAATAAAATAAAAAAATAAAAAAAATCTATAAATTGCAAATAAGCATCATATAAATCAAACATATAGTCGTCGCACATATTATGAAGTGATGAAAGGCAGGTTAAGCAAGCTGAAGGAAGCATTGATCGATCGATCAAAAATTATGAAGACAAAAAGCAAGTTAAGCAAGCTTAGGGATGGGCACTGCAAGCTAAAGGAAACATCGATTGATCAAACAATGTTCTTCGTGTTCGCTAACAGACCTTACATATAAACCCCCACCCCCACCCGCCTATATATATATATATATATATATATATATATATATATATATATATATATATATATATATATATATATATATATATATATATATATATATATATATATATATATATAGCAATCTTATAAACTTAAGTTGATAGGAGGAGTGTCCACCAACTTTTATATCCATTGATCTTGCTTTGAGATCCGTGAAATCAAGATGCACACAAATCTCAAAGTGGGCTTTATATCTTTCACGGATCCCAAGGCAACATCAATGGATAGAAGTGGATATTTCTTCCCTATCAACTTAAGTTATAAGCGTTCTTATATATATATATATATAGAGAGAGAGAGAAAAATGAAAATTGATACCAAGTTCCTTAAAGGAACTTGGTAGTGATGGACAAATTTGGTCCACAAGTCTAGCTTTAAAAAATTCTTTCTCTCTCCTCTTTCTCTCTCCTCTCTATTTCTCCCTGAGGTGTGGGCCGGATTTGTCCATTCTCATTACCAAGTTCCTTAAAGGAACTTGGTACCAATTCTCCATATTCCTCATATATATATATATATATATATATATATATATATATATATATATATATATATATATATATATATATAATATAATATGTAAGATGGTGCATTTTTTTATAAAATGGGCTACCACTCACTTACATGTGAGCCCCTACCCATCACATGGCGACTCATTTTTATAAAATAGGCTACCACTCACTTACATGTGAGCATTTTATAAAATGGGCTACCACTCACTTACATGTGAGCCCCTACCCATCACATGGCGACTCATTTTTATAAAATAGGCTACCACTCACTTACATGTGAGCCCCCTACCCATCACATCGCGATGTGATGGGTAGAACTTCAGCATAATGGAGATGGTCTGAAATCGACTAATACTCATTTCCTACTCATATATATATATATATATATATATATATATATATATATATATATATATATATATATATATATATATATATATATATATATCAACTACTTCTTTTAACTAAAGGAGAACAACAAAAAGTCTTTGATGAACAAGAATCTTAGGTGGACCAATGGGCTTCCACCCAGTTTTCCTCATTATATTCATTTCTTTTTATTTAAAACTACCCACATAGAAGAGTTTTAACCGATTTCTATTATCCGTAAAAGAAAACACCAAATAACTGATTCCCTTTATCCCCTATAAAACCACCAAGAATTTAAAACTACCCACGAGAAGAGTTTAACTAATTTCTATTATTTTATCCCGTAAAAGAAAACACCAAATAACAGATTCCTTTATCCCCTATAAAACCACCAAGAAATTGAAAAGATACGATTGCAGATGTCCACAAAAATTGAAAAAACTCAACAAGCACTCTTATTCTTCAAAAGATTATGGTAGGTTTTCTTACTATAAATGTTCAAAGTTTTAATTGATTTATTTTCTTGCCATTTGATGCGAATATAACCTTTTATTGAATTTAATCACAAAGATTATAGTAGATTTTCTTGCTAAATCTTCAATGTTTTCATTGATTTATTTTCTTGTCAGTTGATGCTAATCTATCCTGCATTGAATTTAATCACATGTTTCCTTTTAAATAATTTATTTATGGTTGATTTAATATAGGTAATTGATATTCATACCTTTGGTGGACTTTCAATCAACTCTCAAAACATCTTACAACATTTGCAATTAGCTTGATCTTTCTTTGCTCTGTTATTGATTGTTACAAGCATTTTAACAATTATTTTATTTTTTAGTTTTATGCTTTTAATTTTTAATTTTTGTGAAGATGGTTGATTTAATATAGGTAACTGATATTCATACCTTTGGTGGACTTTCAATCAACTCTCAAAACATCTTACAACATTTACAATTAGCTTGATCTTTCTTTGCTCTGTTATTGATTGTTATGAGAATTTTAAAAATTATTTTATTTTTTAGTTTTATGCTTTTAATTTTTAATTTTTGTGAAGTGAAAATATTATACGTTTGATTACAATATAGCCTTTAATTTTTATCTTTTTCCTATTTTCAAAAATACTTACATAACAATGCAATTTTTAATTTTTAATTTTTAATTGAAATTATTAAATTTAAATCCTTCTGAAAATTAATATTTTTAAATTTACTAATATTTACAAATATTTGTCAATATTCAAAATTAATAATTTACAGCCGTGCTTTGCATGGGTTTGTAGACTATATAGTTATTGGAAGGATTGCCATATCAAATAACTAATAATTAAGTAGTTTTGAACAAAACAAGTAACTGCAAAAATAATAACTAATAGCCCAACTAAACCAATTAAAACGTGGTCACCGGATCTTAATAGCATATGAGAATATTTACCATCTTTGAATTATACTTATGCCATTCTGTTACATTTTGGTTATTTGTTATTCTTTAATAATGCATTTATTAAATTTAACGGGCGTATTTATAAGATGATAAATCAACTATATTAATATTCTCATAGATCTGAATACCAAATTTTATATATATAGATAATTTAAAAATACTTACATAACAATGCAATTTTTAATTTTTGTGAAGTGAAAATATTATACGTTTGATTACAATATAGCCTTTAATTTTTATCTTTTTCCTATTTTCAAAAATACTTACATAACAATGCAATTTTTAATTTTTAATTTTTGTGAAGTGAAAATATTATACGTTTGATTACAATATAGCCTTTAATTTTTATCTTTTTCCTATTTTCAAAAATACTTACATAACAATGCAATTTTTAATTTTTAATTTTTAATTTTTAATTTTTAATTTTTAATTTTTAATTTTTAATTTTTAATTTTTAATTTTTAATTTTTGTGAAGTGAAAATATTATACGTTTGATTACAATATAGCCTTTAATTTTTATCTTTTTCCTATTTTCAAAAATACTTACATAACAATGCAATTTTTAATTTTTAATTTTTAATTTTTAATTTTTGTGAAGTGAAAATATTATACGTTTGATTACAATATAGCCTTTAATTTTTATCTTTTTCCTATTTTCAAAAATACTTACATAACAATGCAATTTTTAATTTTTGTGAAGTGAAAATATTATACGTTTGATTACAATATAGCCTTTAATTTTTATCTTTTTCCTATTTTCAAAAATACTTACATAACAATGCAATTTTTAATTTTTGTGAAGTGAAAATATTATACGTTTGATTACAATATAGCCTTTAATTTTTATCTTTTTCCTATTTTCAAAAATACTTACATAACAATGCAATTTTTAATTTTTAATTTTTAATTTTTAATTTTTAATTTTTAATTTTTGTGAAGTGAAAATATTATACGTTTGATTACAATATAGCCTTTAATTTTTATCTTTTTCCTATTTTCAAAAATACTTACATAACAATGCAATTTTTAATTTTTAATTTTTAATTTTTAATTTTTAATTTTTAATTTTTAATTTTTAATTTTTAATTTTTAATTTTTAATTTTTAATTTTTAATTTTTAATTTTTAATTTTTAATTTTTAATTTTTAATTTTTAATTTTTAATTTTTAATTTTTAATTTTTAATTTTTAATTTTTAATTTTTAATTTTTAATTTTTAATTTTTAATTTTTAATTTTTAATTTTTAATTTTTAATTTTTAATTTTTAATTTTTGTCAATTGAAAATATGTATAATACTTAAATATCGAGCAAGTAAACTCTTAAGCTTAATTGTAGTCTCAATGTCAATTTTAGGCATTATATATATTTGTAGTCCAAATGTTAGCAAACCTAAACAAAAGTATCACATATGAACTCAGAGGAAAAAAATTTCTACTAAACAAGTTTTGAGCAAATTTAAATACTAATTCATAGTTAAGTTCGAATCGTTAATGCATGTTAGCTCACTCTTTCAATTGAAAATATGTATAATACTTAAATATCGAGCAAGTAAACTCTTAAGCTTAATTGTAGTCTCAATGTCAATTTTAGGCATTATATATATTTGTAGTCCAAATGTTAGCAAACCTAAACAAAATATTTTCTCCATGTTTCCATGTGAAACAAATAAAAAATTGCTTCCTAGAAACACATAGAAAAGAGTGGAAATAGGTTTTTACTACTAGAAAGGCTGCTTGGTGTTAAGAATTTGACTATTTTGTTGATAATTTTACATTGCATTACAAATGGTTTATGTTGGTAAATATACAAATAAGAAATAATCGGTTTTTCTTTTGTGGATAGAAGGCAGCAGAATGATGTGAAAGATTGGATTATGTTTGAGGATGAGATCAATGGCTCGGATTCATGACAAGTGAATAAAAACTAAGATAAATAAAGTAAAGAAATGGGTAAGTTGGTTAGAATGGATTCGCATACTTGAAAATCACATGCCCACCGCAGCGAATTACATGCTAAAATTTCCCAATTTTCTCATAAATCTTCTTCGTTGTCTACTTTCAATGAAAATCTCAAACCATACATATGGTTTAAAATCTTATCTCCTAATAAAACTTTTGAAATTCAAAACTAAACTTTAAAGTCAAACTTTCTAATCCTACTACAAATAATCTATCATGCTAGATTTAAAGTGCCAACTAAATCTAATAATTAAACTTTAAAATTTAAAATCTAAATAAATCAAATCTAAGATCCTGACAAAATCATAATATAAAATTTAAATTTCTAACAAACATATGTACTGTTATTTACATCAAATAAAGTTTTTGAATTTGTCTTACATTACTAGCCTTCTAGATTTTTGAAAATAAACCCCCAACTGTGGATTATTGTCACTAATATTTAGGCAAAATATCATATGCTAGTTATATTTTGAAATCTCATCCCCAGTAACAAAGTTTGGATCCGCTGCTGCACATTAATAAGGAAACTAAGTTGCTAATACATACAGTTGAACTTCTGCTTTCATGTTTTAATTATTAAACTAATCAACTACATCAATATTTATTCATCTTTTCCCAATAGATTGTATCTAATGACTGTTGTTAGACTACTAGTTGGCATCATGGTTTCACGAAAATTTAATAAGTGCCATGTGATAACATGTTTACTCATTAAAACTACTAGTTTTAAGCCCGAGCAAAGCACGGGTTGTTTGCATAAATTATTTATAAACAAATGATTAGGATGAGTATTATAAATATACGCTTGCTACCAATATGAAAATAGATATTTTAGTTTTTGAATTGTCATTTGGAATTGCATTTAGGTATTACGTAAATTCAATAATTCAATAGCTAGTACCAATTGCTTTAATGGAATTGGTGTCGATTTTGCAACTTTCAATCAAAATATGGGGTGTATTAGAATTGCTCATTATTATATTATTAACATGATTAATTTTTACACATTATATTAATTTGAATTTGAATTTTTATATATTTGACAATATATGTATATGAAAATAAGGAAATAAATTTGTTTCTTTATGGATATGAAAATAAGGAAATAAATTTGTTTCTTTATGGATATGAAAATAAGGAAATAAATTTGTAATAAAGAAACAAAATAAATTTTCTATTTTAATAAATTTAAAACATAAGAAACAATGTATAAAAACATAATTAGACATATTTTTATTATCCAAAACTCCAAAATGAACCTATAAAAATTCAATACTACATGTATTGAGATATCATAATTTCATTATTTAACCCTTAAATTAATAGCTCATATTTATATATTTTTTATTAATATATTTCTCAAAGTTTTATTATTACACTATATAATATTTATATATATAATATATATAATATATATAATATATAAATTATTCTATACACACACACATATCTTATACTATTATAAAAGTGTGTTGGATGTTAAAATATTTTCTTTCAAAATGCCCTCCAAAACACATACATACATCCATGAAACACATACATGCATGCATAAATCATAACCCTTCAAATTAAACACATGCCTATATACATATACATACATGCATGCATAAATCATAACCCTTCAAATTAAACACATGCCTATATACATATACATACATGCATGCATAAATCATAACCCTTCAAATTAAACACATGCCTATATACATATACATACATGCATGCATAAATCATAACCCTTCAAATTAAACACATGCCTATATACATATACATACATGCATGCATAAATCATAACCCTTCAAATTAAACACATGCCTATATACATATACATACATGCATAAACTAAACCCTCCAAATTCTTCTCATACCCTCCAATCTTATTAGATCACATCACATTAATTAAAGCTTTAAGAATATAGTATAACTATTATTTACTATAGTTAGATATATTTTATAAACTATAGTAAAATTACTATATACTATAGTTATATATATTTTTTATTAATATATTTCTCAAAGTTTTATTATTACACTATATAATATTTATATATATAATATATATAATATATATATATATATATATATATATATATATATATATATATAACTATAGTATATAGTATATAGTAATTTTACTATAGTTTATAAAATATATCTAGCTATAGTAAATAATAATTATACCACTAACAATAATAATAATAATAACATGCAATGTTAATCTTGCTCATTGATTTTCTCTCTATTTGTGAGTGGGGACCATTTTGATATTTTGCTTGTAGGGGTGAGAATATGTGTGCATGAAACTTGGATATTAGTCTAATCATTGATGCATGTGCACATTCTAGTGTGTTAATTAGCACCAAAAAAAGGGTTAAAAGTCATTTGATATTACCCCAGTCCATTCCTTATATTTCTTTTATTCTCTTTGTGATATTAACAAAGTGAGATTTTGTACATGCCACATGTGCAACATAAGTATAACGGAATAATTTGTTGATTTTGTATATACGTATAAAGTTTATAAATATATAGATATAAAGTTTATTAATATATATAGTTTAGTACAAAATATATATATATATATAACTATAGTATATAGTAATTTTACTATAGTTTATAAAATATATCTAGCTATAGTAAATAATAATTATACCACTAACAATAATAATAATAATAACATGCAATGTTAATCTTGCTCATTGATTTTCTCTCTATTTGTGAGTGGGGACCATTTTGATATTTTGCTTGTAGGGGTGAGAATATGTGTGCATGAAACTTGGATATTAGTCTAATCATTGATGCATGTGCACATTCTAGTGTGTTAATTAGCACCAAAAAAAGGGTTAAAAGTCATTTGATATTACCCCAGTCCATTCCTTATATTTCTTTTATTCTCTTTGTGATATTAACAAAGTGAGATTTTGTACATGCCACATGTGCAACATAAGTATAACGGAATAATTTGTTGATTTTGTATATACGTATAAAGTTTATAAATATATAGATATAAAGTTTATTAATATATATAGTTTAGTACAAAATATATATATATATATATATATATATATATATATATATATATATATATATATATATATATATATATATATATATATATATATATATATATATATATAACTATAGTATATAGTATATAGTATATAGTATATAGTATATAGTATATAGTAATTTTACTATAGTTTATAAAATATATCTAGCTATAGTAAATAATAATTATACCACTAACAATAATAATAATAATAATAACATGCAATGTTAATCTTGCTCATTGATTTTCTCTCTATTTGTGAGTGGGGACCATTTTGATATTTTGCTTGTAGGGGTGAGAATATGTGTGCATGAAACTTGGATATTAGTCTAATCATTGATGCATGTGCACATTCTAGTGTGTTAATTAGCACCAAAAAAAGGGTTAAAAGTCATTTGATATTACCCCAGTCCATTCCTTATATTTCTTTTATTCTCTTTGTGATATTAACAAAGTGAGATTTTGTACATGCCACATGTGCAACATAAGTATAACGGAATAATTTGTTGATTTTGTATATACGTATAAAGTTTATAAATATATAGATATAAAGTTTATTAATATATATAGTTTAGTACAAAATATATATATATATATATATTTCTTTGTATTTATTTATAATCCCTAAATTATGTGGTAGCATTTTTTTGTAAATGTGTATACAACAACACATTTTTTTCCTTTCCTTAGTTTTTAAATGCACGCACACAACAAGAAGCTACGTATTGATGGGTGCAATACATATAACTATTTACTAATAGTCATCTAAATAGAAATATAAATTAAAAAATGTGTTCACATAATTTAATAGAAATATAAATTAAAAAATGTGTTCACATAATTTAATAGAAATATAAATTAAAAAATGTGTTCACATAATTTAATAGAAATATAAGTTTGTTATTAGCTTCGCATAAAATAAATTTGACAAGACTATTTGGTTGACATCTACTTGAGAGGTTAAATGGAAGGTTGTTGGTAGAAGTATTTTGATTTTGTCAAGAAATTAAATAATATCTACCAAATCCTCCATGGTAGTTTTCAAAACCACTAATTTAATTAGGGTAATACTACGTGGCATTATCTTGCCCTTTGAATTAGAGATAATAGATTTGATGTATATTAAGTGTATATTTTAATTCTATTTTATTTGTTCAATTTTTTAAGAGAAAGAGCGGTTATAGGGGTTTTCTACTTGTTAATGGGTATTAGCAAAGTTAGTTTTGCAAAAGCGGGTGAGAGTAAAAATTGATGACTAGGATATGCTGATTGAGATTTACTGTTTATTGGGGAATGAATTCAGATCTTCATCTAATCGTGACCGTTTATCTCTAATTCAAAGGGCAAGATAATGCCACATAGGATTACCCTAATTAAACTAGTAGTTTTGAAAGCCATCATGGTGGATTTGGTAGATATTATTTAATTTTTGACAAAATTAAATATTTGTACAAACAATTCTCCAATTAAACTCACCACTTAAATGTCAATTAGAAAACTCCCTCTCAAATTTATTTTATTTATAATTTCTTTGTATTTATTTATAATCCCTAAATTATGTGGTAGCATTTTTTTGTAAATGTGTATACAACAACACATTTTTTTCCTTTCCTTAGTTTTTAAATGCACGCACACAACAAGAAGCTACGTATTGATGGGTGCAATACATATAACTATTTACTAATAGTCATCTAAATAGAAATATAAATTAAAAAATGTGTTCACATAATTTAATAGAAATATAAATTAAAAAATGTGTTCACATAATTTAATAGAAATATAAATTAAAAAATGTGTTCACATAATTTAATAGAAATATAAGTTTGTTATTAGCTTCGCATAAAATAAATTTGACAAGACTATTTGGTTGACATCTACTTGAGAGGTTAAATGGAAGGTTGTTGGTAGAAGTATTTTGATTTTGTCAAGAAATTAAATAATATCTACCAAATCCTCCATGGTAGTTTTCAAAACCACTAATTTAATTAGGGTAATACTACGTGGCATTATCTTGCCCTTTGAATTAGAGATAATTAATAGGAATTAGAGAATTGGACCCTCTCCATTACCACATAATTGGAGAGGATCCAAATCGGGGAATTAGGTTCTGCTTTTATTAAAGAAAGTAGTTGATTCAAACACTAATATTGCTATGTACCTTTAATAGAGCTCATTTAATGAATTAGGTCATTTTTAGAGGAAAGATACATATATCGTTCAAACAACCAACAGAAATCTAGAGCACGTGATCACCCATCCAAGCAAGCAAAAGCTTTTGCGGTAATCCAGTTCCATCACCCAAAGAATAAGAAAAACAATGAAAAATAAAAAATAAAAAAACATAAAAAAAAAAAAAAGAAAAAGAAAAAAGAAAAAAGTTGTATTAAAAGCGTATACTAACTGATCTCATTAGACTTGCCCTACAGCACTCAACCCAACATCAGAGTAGTCTGTACTGATGTATATACATCAGCTAACACTGCCAGCTACAGAATTCATACATAAATACTTATAAAGCAGTATTTATTTAGGATAATATTGTCATTGTCAGAAGCAGATAGTGGGGCAAAACCTCTGCATGAAACATATATGACCTGTTATTTGAATTGAAAAACCAAATATCTTCAAGTTCTCGAGTTGTACATGTTGAACCAAGAAACCCACAAAGTCTGTGACGAAAACTAGATTTGAGTAGTTGCACTCTTTTAGAAAGTAGTCTAATAATAAAGAAAACCTGAAAGGCATTTTCATTTTCTCATGTTCTATCACGTGAAAAGGTTTGCTCTTATTTTCGCAAAGCCTTTACTCTAGCTTTCATAGCTCAGTAGCCAAATCAGTGATTTGTGCTCATGATTGTGTATGGGTTTCCTAAAATTAAGTGGAAAATGAAAAGGCTAAATTTCACTTAAATGCCCTACAATTTCACGAACCTCGAACCTAAGTGAACCCTATTTTAAAACCGAGCAAAAATGAACACCCCATAGTTAAAAAAAATCCAGACGGTATTAACTTTTCTCGACATATCCAATAATATCACAAACCAGAGGGTACTAAAGTGAAATTTTATGTAGCTTTAGGATTTTTAAGCGAGGCCAATTACAAACTTAGGCTATTTATTCATACGCAACATTGGGTAAACAAGAGAGCACCAACGTGCAATATTGGGTAAATAAGAGGACACCAACGTACAACATTTTGAAACTTTGGGGATTTATCTACAATACTTAAATACTTTGGAGCATCTAAGTGCATGATATTAAAGTAGAGGTCACTTAAGTGCAAGCTTGGTGAAACTATAGGGCATTTAAGTGCAAGTCTAGCCAAATGAAAATGCAGTTTTTTGTTGTGATGCGCTGTGTGATTAAGTATGGAGATTAGCACCAAAAAAAAGCTTATATTAGCGGACACAAAAAAAATGTCAATTTAGTTAAAATTATAGATAGAGAGTGCATATAATTTTAACGAAGACTTTGTAATTGTTATTGTTGCTGTAGTCGTTTTATTTAGAGAAAGAGGTTTCTGCATGCGCTAGATGTTTTTGACAAATGTGATATATACAAGCAATCAAAATGGATAAATTTTAATAATAAATATGCAAAAAATGCATATTGACAAGAAAAAACAGACAGAAATATAACTTTATAAAGCATACAATTCAAGTTCTCGTTTAAGATAAAAATGGTGGAGTAGAAACTCCCTCAAGCTCCATTAAAAAGCTTTTAACCAACGCCAAATTTAAAGTTGTCAAGTACGCATAGGGCACCCGACCTAATAGAGAAATTGGAACACAAAAGAATATACAAAACCACCTTTTTTTAAGGTCCATACATGTGAACACATTTATAATTTATGTGACGCATAACTTCTTTCCTTCTAACCATCAGGAAAAAGTAATTTGCAAAATATATATCAAATGGTTATGAAATTTGAACTACATTTGAAATTTCCGCTAAATGAATACACCTGTATTTTCCTTAAGAACTCACACATGCTCCAAATGTAAAAGAATTAATATTCACTTGAGACACATTGTTAGCACACAACTCAAAATGAGACACATTGTTAGCACACAACTCAAAAGTAATTTCTGATATGATATGACAGCACTTCATAATCACAGAGGTTCTAAAGTCAAAATCACATTACTATCAAATTTGAACTACATTTGTTAGATCTTTGTTTTCTATGGAGGTGTTGAAATTAATGTTTATTACATTTTTTGGCTAAAAGAGACTTAAGATTATGGGTGAAGTGGTTTTTGACACTGAACCTCCAGAACATGTTAATTAGCAGCTTTAAAATATTAAACAGAGAAACCTAAATTATCAATTAACATAAACTTATAAGCATACAAGAACCATTGATTCTTGTGTTTAAAGTTAACCATGCGTAGAAAATAGAAAATCATTGTGTATTCATAACAGGAACTATAATACATCATAACAGTGAAGGCTCTATCTATTATAACACCCTAACTCAAGACAGCAGTGGTAGGAAACAAGGTTAAGCAAATTAATCCGCTTCCACATTCACTAGAAAGGTTACGATGATTTAACACAAGTGCACAATACACATTTAACTGTACATGTATAAGTACGTACATACACATACATATTTACATGCATATGCATATATATGTAGGATAAGGGGAATTTACCAAGTCCGTCTAATCTGGTAAATAATGTCCCTATTATAAATATACTTGCTTAAGTCCAGGCTCTAAATGAACTAGGGAAAACCACATTGGATCCTCAATCTCTACTAAGATTTATCAAGTTACTGGTCCCTCTACTTCCTCACTTCATGCTCACTACAATGTGAGAGTTAGCTGGTCATGATTATTGCACCTGATGAACTACCCAAACCCACCAATCTTCAATAAAATGCAGCATCAGGTTTCATGAGTTTCAAACGAAAATATTCAGAAGATACTTATGGCTTCCAAACCAGGTCCCCTTACTGAATGGCCATGGCAGAGGCTGGGCAACTTCAAGGTAATCACATTGTAAAGCATCTTTCCTTCTAGTAGGAGTAGGTTCTTGCTTTCTGGCTCTATAGTAACATGCATGAGGACTGTTATACATTCTTTAAACGTATTAATAAGGTAGAGAACTCTATAGTAACATACATGAGGACTGTTATACTGCTCTAAAACACTATATTTCTGATATAAGAAATAAATCATAATATAATTATATTCTACTTTCTAATACCTTTGTTGGTGGTGTAGTATGTGGTAATAGCACCATGGGTGACACATGGCCTCCAGACAGTGATGAAGGCAGCAAGAGAAGGGAAAGAAGTATGGCAGGAGGTGGACATTTTTTACTTGTTGATATTTCCCTCACTGCTTCTAAGAATGGTACACAACCAGATATGGATCAGCCTATCAAGGTTTCAGACTGCACGCAGTCCTCACCGTATCCTCGATCGGAGCATCGAGTTTGAACAGGTCGACCGTGAGCGAAACTGGTCAGATCCCAACCCTCTTCCATTTAACAATTTCTTTTGCATACATAAATGTCAAAAGGTATAAAATTATGACCCTTAAATCTCGTCACAACTTTGAAGTTTTTGGTGTGGTGGAACTGGAAGAGACCTTTGACATGGTATAGACCAACCTGGGTCCAATTTCCACTAGACATGAATTTAAAGCGATAATAAAAAAGATATCCCAGTGTAAGTCTAGGTTTCAGGCTTTCAGCCCATAAAAAGTGTGCTATCCGTGGGGGTATGTTATAATATAAAATTATGACCCTCAATCCTCATCAAAACTTCAATGTTTTGGTGTAGTGGAAGGGACCTTTGACAATAATTCCAAGAAAAATTTCCGATATATTTTTTGAGTAAAAGGTGAGAAAATCCCTCCCTGATCCATTAGAGACAGAATAATGAAATCCATTAGAGACAGAATAATGAAACCTTAAACACTGTTAAGTGTCAATGCTCAAATGATAAGTGAGTGACATGGCACCACCCAAGTAAGAGTATCTAGTGATGCAGGACAGATCCTCATCATCTAATACTCAGAAAGTTTACAAGACACAAATATAGAAAAGTTCTAATGAGCTTTACTGGCTAAATCTGAACTCTACTCCTAATGGCTTATATAATATCTATTTGAAGTTTAGAACCTCATATTTTGCGGAAAGCTTCAAAGTGTGCAATATGGTAGATCCAAATAAACTCATTCAACCTGACGGTTAAATTGCCGAACTTAAAAGTTGAATCTAGCTGCTCAAACAAGTTGTGGTTGCTTCTAATGCAGCCAAAAGTGGGTTGACAATACATATAACATTCATTACTAAGATTTTAGTTATAATTTTTCGTAGATGATCATGAAGTTGAAGACAGGTTATCATGCAGATTTTAATGTTTTCCTTACTCGTCCAATATAAGCTAAGAACAAAAAGTCCTACTTATGGAAAAGATATCGAGGCATAAAATTGATTTATGCACTATAAACGAACCAATAAATAGATAATTAGAAATGTCCTTCGGTTCTATTGGATCTAATAAATATTTCTTGATTTTTTATGAAAATAATAATGACAGGGATGACCACATCCTGCTCAATGGTTTGTTATTATATATCGGACATTCGTTCATTCCAAGCGCTCAAAACCTACCTTTTTGGAGGTCTGATGGAGCAGTAATGACGGCTTTGCTTCATATGGGTCCAATCGAGTTCCTCTACTACTGGTTCCACAGAGCACTGCACCATCATTTCCTCTACTCTCGATATCACTCTCATCATCATGCCTCCATAGTCACCGAGCCTATAACATGTAAGCTTTTTTATTGATTGTATAGTATTAATGTATACAATACTGTGTCCTACACATGCTCCAGGTAGAAAACATTGGTACTCAAATTGAATAATAAAAGTGCTTTACGTTTCCATTCTCCTCACGATCCTAACCACTGGGCCTGTTATGTATGGATAAGTAATACACAAATTCTTTAAGGCTCCTATATTCCTCATATTACCTTAAATCATGTTTAAATCTAGTAAAACGACGAAGCATTCTTGCGTGTGTATTGGCTCTTGCATTTTTTGATATTCTATCAACATAGACAACATCAAGAGCATATGATACAAACAGATTTAGAGTACCTCCTTTGAGTAGTTAGCCATCAGAATCATATATTCATCTTTGTCGATGACCTTCTTCAGCCTACATATCTTCCACCTTAACTCTTTTCATCAAGTGATTTATTTACTCTATCTCATACCATTCACATCTAAACCATAGTTGCCCCATATTTTTGGATCCATGAGATGTAAGCTACATGGTCAAAAACATTGATAAATATGGAACTTGGTGACAGGGACCTGACAGTTCATTAAATTGCTCATGTCTAGATAAGGAAAAAAGCATAAGGCCAAGTAGAAAGCTACAATGAAGAAGAGACCAAAATCAGCCTTACAAACGTTTATGAGCATTTTTGTATGAGCCTTTAATTTTTGAGGTGGCGACATAACTTAAATGGTTACTAACCCAACTAGTAATCTCAAATCAAACAAATTTTATATCTTAAATTTTAAAAGTAGATGAAGGTAACTCAGAAACACAGTAATAAGACAAATGAAGACTAGGACCTGGTTCAGTGACAAAAGGATGGGGTTAGGTTACGGGAGGTTTAGGATTCAATTTGGGCCTGGAGCTTAATTTCACAAAAAGGTGGGAGCAAAGAGGAAAAAAAAAAGCTAATATCTTAGTTGTTGTCTTGGTGTTAAACCAGTTGAATATATGTAACATCAAAGCCATATTCAATTAAGTTTATTTTTTTATATTCTTGTTCAGGTAAATAAATCAGGTGTATAACAATCATAATAACTTTCTACTACTTTCACTCAAACTATTATTCAATGTGAAGTCGAACTCATGTCAGGAAGGAAAACGGCCAATGACCCAAGAACACACACAAAATTAAATTTATATTGTTGGGTTTGGATCCTCAGAATCATAAGCATCATCTAATTGGATAGGACATGATCCTAGAAATAGATATGGTTCCTTACTGGATCTAGATATGGATCTTCAAGGATCCATATGAGATAACCAGATATATGATCTTTGTCTACTTACAGCTAAATTATCTCTCATCTTTCTCAAATGTTTGTATAACACAACGTAGTCATATGACCTAATAAATTATTGGGTTTAGATTCCCAAAGGGGTCCTATATTCTAAAGGCATTTGGATTTCCAAATGGATCCATTGAATTTATAATGGATTCACAACTGGATTTGTAGGACCACACTCATTGTCACCCCTTAGTTGCAATGTCAGTTTCAGAACTCATTTAGCTTTTTTTATTTATTTTAGGCTTGAATAAAGAACATGTAAACTAAAAAGTAAAAGCTATGATATGGCTTGAGGGAAATAAGAAACAAACCGTAGCCAGTGAGAACTTGTGAGAATCTGTTCAGGTGTAGCTGAAAACCAAGTAACAACATATTAATGAATATTTCTTCCGGCTGCCCAAACCTTGAGAAGTCTGAACAAGACAAGAAAAAAAAAAGTGTGTAAGAATGGACTGTAAATTTATCCTCACATTGCTAATATTTTGTAGACATCATATGGTCTCTTTTATTCATATGGATATACCATATATTAAAGATACTTTCGGGAAACATGTGCTAATTTCTTTTTTTAACGAACTAATTACCATATAGTGATTATATGTGCATCTCATGCTCTTTCTTAGGGAGGTGTGTGTGTGTGTGTGGGTCTAAACACACACACACACACACACACACACACACACAACTGACAATAACCCAGTTTTGTCTTGATTATGGCAGCTATGATCCATCCATTTGCAGAACAGATTGCGCACTACCTACTCTTCTCCATCCCATTATTAACACCCATTATCTCTGGAACCTCCTCTATTATAGCAATTGTTGGGTATATTGCCTACAATGACTTCATGAACAACATGGGCCACTGCAACTTTGAGCTGGTCCCAAAGTGGCTCTTTCGTGCCTTCCCCCCTCTCAAGTATCTCATGTACACTCCATCGTAAGTACATTACACCATGAATTCTGAAATTTACAAATTGATTCCAAATTTAATATATCTTGCATAAGGTTCAGTTGGACATAAGTTTAATTTAAACAACAGATATATGTGGTAGATGCCGGAACTTACAGTGGTAAACTTCGTAAATTTGAGATTCATAGGTCCTCCAACACGTACATCCATTGGTCCTCAAGGAACAAAAAATTGGAATGCCACTGGGTGCGGTGGTTGGTACCATTGACTGCAAAACTTCTAATAAACTTACTGGTAACATGAAAAGAGAACCAAAACAAGAAGTATATCATAACAAATGGTGCAAGAATCAATAGATAGGAGAGCATAGGGACAACTATTATTCCCATGATTGAAGATAAGGTTCATGAGTGACAAGTAAATGCCGGGCATAAATTTGAAAAAAATACAGTCCCTGGCAGCCTGTAGTAAATGTCAAGTGCCCTGACCATAGATTACATGGAAAGCAGCAAAAGTGTATCTAGCAACATCTGCAGCATGACCTCACCCACATCTGAAACCTTTCAATATGAATGGTGTCCATCTGATGGAGTTGTGGAACTTTCAAAGCGACCAAAGATTGATTATTGCATTAAGTGGCATTAGCCTACAGCGTCAGACATTAAGGAATCACCCGGGTATGAATTCTCTGAGCCATGATGACAATTTGTGACGAGGAGCCAGAGAAAAGAGGATAAAATGTGCATAAGATACTGTGTATCCATGCAATAGGATGTTTCAAAAGTCACTTAGAGTATCAACTAAAGAGAACAAAAGGAAAAGCTAACAAGTTCTGCACTATAACCTGGTATGTCTGAGTGGGGAGAGTAAACCAATCAAGTAGACAGAAAAACAGAAGCTAATTACAATGGAGGGATATTTTATATTTTAGTAGTTTGAAGTTAAAATATGAAAACAAGAAATAATCTAATTGTCAAACAGAAAGAAACATATAAAAGGAGATGTGCCATTTCTGACCGAAAACCACATGCTATGATGCTAGATAGTGGATATGATTGAAAAGAAAAGGAAGTGATAGAACTGCTCTTAAAGTATGTGGCACATGAATATGCCTTTTAATGACCCCGTGGGTGAGATAAATAGATATTAATCTACAACTTCATTTGTTCTAACAAAACTGTCAATAGACTGTACCTTAATCATTCAAACAGCCCAAAAAGAAATAGTTTTCCCTCGACAGGCTGGAGAACACAAACCCCAGAAACAAACCTGGTGGGACTCCCGACAATATTTTGATTCATCCACCCAAAACCCACCCCACCCCACCCCCCAAAACACACACACACACACAAGTAATCTCTGTTTTCTAGTACTTGATATTTTAGCCACCAATCTTTTGATGCAGGTTTCATTCTCTTCACCACACGCAGTTCCGGACAAATTATTCACTGTTCATGCCATTCTATGACTACATTTTTCACACAATGGACAAGACAACTGACAAATTGTATGAAAGCTCACTGAAAGGGAAAGAGGAGACATTAGATGTCATTCACCTTACACACCCTACTACATTGCAGTCAATTTACCATCTACGACTAGGATTTGCCTCATTTGCATCAAGACCGTACAACTCCAAGTGGTACACACTGATGATGGGGCCGATAGCAGGGTTGTCAATGGTATTGACATGGTTTTTTGGGTCTTCCTTCACTGTAGAAAGGAATAAGTTAAAACATCTGAAAATGCAAACATGGGCAATACCCAGATTCAGTTTTCAAGTAGGAAGCCTGACTTTGTCAAAGTAGTTCTTATTATTTTCATAAATTAAAGGTTCCTAAATTCTTCTCTCTGGGCAGTATGGCTTATCATGGGAAAGAGAAGCTATCAACGCTTTGATCGAAAAGGCAATTCTAGAAGCTGATGAGAAAGGAGTTAAAGTCCTGAGCTTAGGACTCCAAAATCAGGTATATCATGTCCTATTCTAGTTAAATTAATTTTGGGAAAAAGTAATTGAAATAATAGACTTTACTTTTCTTCCTCTTGTCCGTGTGTTTTTAGAGTTAATGGTTAGGCATTCTAAGCCACCCTTAGCCTTTTTTCATATCTTTCAGTACATGCATTTATTAACTGAAGAAAGTAAGTGATTATTTCAATTTTAGGTTTCCCCTTCAACAATTTTACTTAAAAAAACAAAAAGATAACTTGCAATACCCGACACATTGTAAACGAAAAACAATGAAACAAAGTTTTAGATTGTTTGGCGAAAGACTAAAGCTTAGTGGACTGAAATCTCATGTAATCATTTTGTTCCTGAGAAACAATTTTATTCGGTCATATGATCATTTGATACCATAGAAATACCTATAAAAATGCTATCAAATTTCTAGAATGCACTCACTGCTATAACAAACTTGATTTCTGTTTCCAGGCAAAAGATCTTAATTGTGGTGGCAACCTTTATCTTCAGAAGTACCCAAAATTGAAGTTAAGAATTGTAGATGGAAGTACCTTAGCAGCAGCTGTGATTCTCAATACTATTCCCAAAGGAACAACCCAAGTTCTCCTTAAAGGACAGCTTTCGAAGGTTGCTGCTGCAACAGCTGAAGCATTATGCAAGAGAGGTGTCCAGGTACATACAAAATAATTCTGAAAAAGTATGAATGTCTCTCTGCTGAACATGGCTCTTGGTTCTGGTAATTTGACCACTAAATTTTTCTTTATATTTGAAGTTGCTGATAATTTATTTTGATTAGGTACTATTAACAGACAAGCATGACCTCCATGTACTCAGGTCCAATATCTCAGGAAGCCCACATAGTTATTTATCACTTCTAAGCAATGGTACCCCTCAGGTAATCTTTTTCCATCGTTAATGGAACTACATGATTCACTGGATTCAGGTTATAACTTATAGCTAAGAACTCTAGATTCTTCTGTGCTCGTGACTATCAGCATTATTGGACTTACAGGGCACAACCTATTTGAAAAGAAATAAAGTAAAACACAATGAAACATAGTACAAAGAAAAAGCATGGCTGAAGATTCCCGTGGTAATAAAAATAGATGACTGTAGTAAACTTTCAGTACTTATATGAAACAGCTCTGGTAATATGTCTGAGATTATCAAGATCATGGAAGCACTAATTCTTATATGCATATGCTTTATTGCAAATAAGCAAAATAAGGTTAGCATTTATAAAACCTAACTGCCCATCTTGTCTAAAGTCAAATATATATCATATGATTCTTGTCTAATGCATTTAACCACCTAAACAGCTACCACAATGTAAATAAGTAATGCCTTTCCAGAGTTAATTATCACCCTAAACAAACTTCACAATATTACAAAAAAGTTTAGCCAACTAGATATATCTACACTAAATAAAGCTGGACCCTGATCTACATACATCCTGAGTCCAGGCATGATCCCGATAGGGTCTCAAAAATAATAATCTATCCATGGCTAGATACACAGGTGTGCTACTTCACAATATTACAAAAAAGTTTAGCCAATTAGATATATCTATACTAAATAAAGCTGGACCCTGATCTACATACATCCTGAGTCCAGGCTTGATCCCAATAGGGTCTCAAAAATAATTATTTATCCATGGTTAGATACACAGGTGTGCTAAAATTTGTATTTAGATTCAACCGTTAAGTAGCTCTTTTAGCACTCCATGGATATTTTCATAAAAGATATGTTACCATCGATTAGGTAACCAGTAGCATGACGTTCAAAAAGAAAAAGGTCAGGTAGTTGCCTGAGTAAAATTCTTATGTCCTTTTGCAACATATATTTATAGTCCAAGCAATCACGTGTTGTCGGTAAGTATAGGGGGTAATATGTAAATACATGAATGCTTGTCATCAGATAGATGCCTGCTAGATGCAGTCATGATGAATATATAATTAGAACAGAAGGCTACTCAGCATGAATTATAAAGTAAAAGATATATAAGGTCATGTGTAAGATATCACACGGCATTAGTGCATCCAAACTCTCAGTTAAAAAGATAGACGATCAGAATTTCATGATGCCTCTGCAGGTGTGGCTTATAGGAGATGGACTGGACGATTCGGAACTGAGGAAAGCACCAAAAGGCACACATTTAATTCCTTTTTCACAGTTTCCACCATTGAAGGTATGGAAGGACTGCATTTACTACAGAACTCCAGCAATGAAGGTACCGGAGGCATTGGAAAACATACATTCTTGCGAGGTAATCAACTACTATGTTTATAAGATAGTATGGTGCAAGCATACCTATAGATGTAAAACTTCAGTTAAGGCTTCAGCATATTGTAGCTGTAATAATGAAAACTTTGCAGATATGTATGTTCAACATGAGTGCATTCTGCACCGTATTATGGATACATATAAAGATTCTGAAATTTTTATCTGTGCAAAAACTTGAAGCATGTACAAGAAATCCATATTTAATTCTCCTTTAGTGATATGAAAATACTACAAAGATTCTAATTGATGTCTTACTTGACAGAACTGGCTACCAAGAAGGGTGATGAGTGCATGGCGTGTTGCTGGAATCATACATGCATTAGAGGGATGGGCTGCACATGAGTGTGGAGACACAATGTTAGGAATTGAAAAAATATGGAATGCTGCTCTTCGTCATGGATTCCTTCTAGCAACACAAGTTTGATCAACCTATTTTAAGAGGGTATCTTTGTGTTTTACTGATGGCATATGTGATGATGACATCGACTAGCAACCAAGATGCTATGAAATCACTCTCTGCCAAAATTAAAAGGCTGCAACATATGTAATGTTTAGCTTTTATGTCCTGGACACTATTTTTAAGAATGTATTATGAATTATGTTATCAACTACAGAAGGGTTGTTTTCACCAGAGTTAGCATGTGGAGATATTGAAATGATACTATTACTATTCATATTCTAATATAACTTCATCTACAACAAAATAATAGCTGGTAAATCTAAAAAGGAGAAGTTCTCATTCCTCAGTAACACTAATTACGACCTCCCTATACAACTAGGAGCACAGCTATTACAAGTGAACTGTGTTGAACTACAAAATAGTTTACACCATCATTCAAAAAACAAACACCCATCACTTTGCATCCACCTCTGCATTAATAATGCTGAAACATGAGATAATCAGGACATGGAAAATTTGATGACGTGTCGGATGCATTGGAACTCTAAAATTTGAACTCCATTACCAAGTTCTGAGCCAAGTAGAATATAGAACCTAGGTCATAATGCTCTTTAATCTTACTCCTAGCAACAAAACAAAAATGAATTATATGACTCAATAATCATAATTCTGGTAGTCATAGTATCTAATTGCACATAGACAAACCATGTCATACTTAAAGTACATGTCTAAACACTCTTGACGGTGGATCTACGCGTGCAGATGTCTGACGACTCTGAAAGGAGAAAATAGTGCGATGAAAAACCCTGTCTATAATGCTTTATTGTCAAAAGTGAAGTTATAAGCCAAACAAACATAATGGAAAAGGACAGTTGAACAGTAGTAAGTCAGATCGAAAATCGAACGAGAGTGAATAAGATGGCTATAATATGACCAGATTCAAGAATAAACCTGAGATATAGTTACAGGAACCGTCATCGACAAAATCAATACTTCATTCCTGCATATTTACAAATTAGTAAAATAGGTCAGTGACAACTAATGTTACATTTCTTTTCAAACATAAACACCAAGATAAGAGATAAAATCCAATGGAATAACTCAATTAAGCCGTTGCTATCGCTACTAATTTACTAAATGCAGTAAACTGAAAAATAACAAAAATTAACCAAAATTAAAGGAAGTGAATTAGGGCAAATACCTCAACTCCCATAACCTCCTTTAGAGAAATTAATGGCTAAATAGCCATTACTGCAGAAACCCCAGCATCCGAAATCTATTTGCATCGCCCTTTCATCATGATTGTTAAGAATGCGAAACCCTAACCCTAAATAGCTTAGGAATTTGGAATTGGAATCGATTCTGAATCGAATCCGAATAACGATCTTGTGATGAATAAAAATGGAATTTTTTTCTTAAAAAATTCGATAATCCCAAATTGTTGCTTGCCCTAGAGAGAGGGAAGCGGGAGCTCTCAGATTTTGAATTGATTAATGCTACAGAATGATGAAATTGTGAGAGAGAGATACGGAGAATATTTATAAACAGAAGATCAACGCGTATGCTATACGCAACGTGGTATATACACTTTTGCTCTACGCGACGCGGTAAAATATGCGTAAAAACATGCATGGGTAGAAATGCGAAAATACCGGTTTAAAGGGGAGTAAATATATAATACTCAAAGGCCATGTCCGATATTAATCAAAGTTTAAGATAAATTAGTATTGATTGAAGTTTTATTAAAAACCATTCGAGAGATATTGTACAACTATTGTCAAATATCCATCTATTAATCTCATCTATCATGAAGTTTGGAGCACAATCTTATCAGAACCTTCTGCATGGTGCAGGAGGCTCTGAGCCAAATAGGAGGGCAAGTAAACGACCAAAATGCGCTCCTTTAGCCCAATCGTAAGGTTTAGATTACCCCCTATAGTGGGGTATTCCGATAGGATTGTTACTCATGAGTTTGTATTTGCACTTTCATGACTTAAAGTTCCATTGATTTTTAACTTTGATGTTGGAGAGTTTTTTGGGGTTAGTTTCATAAAACCCCTGAACTTTGGTGTGATTCAGAACATAGCTCCCTAAACTTTTTTTTTATCCACATGCCCCCTTTTCAACTTTGGGGCATCTCACAAAAGCCCCCATAAACTGTAAATGTTTCTCACTGGACCCCGGGACCCTAGGAACTATAAGTGGCAAATGACTAAAGAGCATTGCTTTGGTACTCTGATAATAGAAATTTTAAAATAGTGAAAAAGTGACTTAGTTTCATGGTCAATATTACCCTTCACTATTTTGAATATTTCATTTAAATCTTAATCTATGCTAATTCTAAGTCTATACTATATTAATCCCACGTGAACTACCTATAGCTCAATAATTTAAAAAAGATTAATAAAATACATGAAATAACAATTTAAAAAAATAAAATTAATAAAATACATAAAATAGCTCCCCCTGTCCCCTTCTTGCCTTCACCACTGGGACTCAAAGTGATTGAGTTGTTAAGGGATTGATGGCTTTGTTGGTGATTTTAATGGGGTTTGAAAAAGGCTAAATTGCAAAAAAAAAATATGTCCTATTGTTTCACTAACATTGCAAAAAAGTGACCTCTGTTTTAAAACTGAGCAAATAAATGCCCCAAAGTATTTAAATGTTGCATATCAGTGCCAAGTTAAAAAAAAATCCAGAAGGCGTTAGCATCCAAGAATATCACATAACACAGGATACTAAAGTGCAACTTTTAGAAACTTTAGGGTATTAAAGTGAAGTTATTTACAAAATGAGGGTATTTATATGCAACATTGGGTAAAAAATAGGGCACCACCATGCAACATTAATTAAACAAGAAGGCACCAAAGTGTGACATTTTGAAACTGAGGCATTTATCTATAATATTTAAATACTTTGGGGTATGTATTTACTCAGCTTTAAAATAGAGGTCACTTTTTTGCAATGTTAGTGAAACAATAGGGCAATTTTTTGCAATTTACCCTTTGAAAAAAGCCACCCTTGTCCCCTTCTTGCCTCCGCCACTGGGACTCAAAGTGATTGAGTTGTTAAGGGATTGATGGATTTGTTGGTGATTTTAATGGGGTTTGAAAAAAGGTGGAAAATGATCAAGAGATTAATTCTTTGAAGATAATATAATGAAAGGTAATTACTTGATTAGAATTATTGAATCTAATAGTGAAATATTTATATTTGCATTTGTATAAAAGTTTTGAATCCCAATTTGAACCTAAATTTGAATGCATGTCATGGAGTATTCCCATAGTGAAATATAGTTTTTATCTCATATTTAATATTCTATAGTTTATATTTCAAACGAGTATTCGATAAGAAAACAAATTAAATATGTGAATGCTCATATTTAATTCATTTAATAAATGAATATTAAAACTAATTTATTTCAAAATATTTTTAAATCACTTTGAACTAATGTTTTGGATGAATAATTTACAAACTTTGTGATAATTATTAGATCAACTTATTCACAATCCTTCTTCACTACATCGACGTTAAGCTAAATTTTCAAGCTTCATTTTGTATCAAACAACAGTTTAATTCATATGACTTCCTCAAAAATTTTGTGATCTTAGTTCGATGCACAGATTTGGTTATCAGGTGAAACAATACGACATACATGTTATTATGAGAAGAAAGCTCATTATTTGTCTGTATTGAGACGATCTTCTTCTTTTAATTTTCTAACCCAATAAAATTCTACTAACAACTTTCGGAGCCCCGAAGAAATCAATTCATCCCCTTTGTGAGGGTTTCTTCCCTAGCCACCGTCTACGATTTTTCTCCCCCATAGTGGGTGTTTTTTCATCTAGTTTTTTCTTTTATTATTTGGGGATCCTTGTGGTGTTGGCTTTGTCCAGCAACGAGGTTTTGTTGGATAGGATTGTTACGAAACAAATCAAAAGGGGAGCAGTGCTTTTGGGTAAGGGGTGAAAACCCTAGCGCCCTTACTGTTGTCCTAGATCGGGAACTTTCCCACCTTGCACCACGCTCTTCGGGCGCAAAACATCTTGTGTGGCGTTCCTCCACTCGCTGTTGCGAGTTGACATACCCTATTCTAGGGTTATTTTCTTCTATAGTGCTCTAGTTTCATGTACTAATGGAAGAAGAGGTCATGCAACTATGGAAAATTTTCTCATTGGTAGAGGAGGAAGAGGAGGGGGTGTGCTTGAATCAAAGAACCCTGCACTACACAAAAAACTTCAAAGTTGTGATGAGGGTTGAAGGTTATAGTTTTATATCACACTGTAAGAGGAAATGCTCAAACGATAAGTGATTGAACCCCTAATAAAAGTATCCAGTACTCGGAGGTTCAGCAGATACAAAGATAGAGGAAAATTTCTAATGTGCTTTACTGGCTAAATCTAAACTCTATTTCTAATGACTAATTACTTCTGACCAGATAGTTCACTGTAAAAGCTTTTATACAGTGTGATAAATGCAAATAAATTCATTGAACGAGACATATTGAATCTGTCAGCCTGACCTTCAGAACAGGAACTTAGTTGAATTTAACTGTCCAAACAAATTGCGCTAACTTTTAGAAGTCCGGATTTTATCAGAACTGCTCGCATGCGAGCGGACAGTTCTGAACAACACCTGTGATAAATAGGACCCTACGCGGTGGTAGCCATGATAACCGACATGGCGCGTTCGATATGATCCGTAGTGCAGCTAGAAAGTAGGTTTACCAATACAGATAAACTTCATAATCAAAATTTGCTTTAGTTTGAGTATTCACAAATGTTCTCAGAGTTGAAGACAAGTTATGACGCCAATTTAATTGTTTGCCTTGCTCGTTCTTACTGTTATTCATCACCTACAAACATAGACTCCTGCTTATGGAAAATATGTACTATAAGGAAGCAATAATTGGCATACTGTCGAGAAATATTTCAGATAATTCCATAATATTCACCATCAACACCGTTGGATCAAATCAAGTTTTGCTGATTTTAATAAAATAACAAGGATGACCAGATCCTGCTCAATGGTTTGCTATTCTATATCGGCCATGCACTCTTTTCAAACGCTGCAAACCTACCCTTTTGGAGGCTTGATGCTGTGATGATAGTAGCTTTGCTTCATATGGGCCCAGTCGAGTTCCTCTACTACTGGTTCCACAAAGCACTGCACCGCCATAGTCTCTACTCCATATATCACTCTCACCATCATGCCTCCATAGTTACCGAGCCTATGACATATAAGATTTTTGACTACTTATTCTATTGCTTGTATTGGTACTAATGCAGACAATATTGTGTCCTCCTCAAGCTACAGAGTAAAAAAATACTAATACCTAAAGGCATTATAACATACGCGCAATGATTTCATATTTCTGATCTCTTCACGACCCCGACCACTGCGTATGCTTTACGTATGAGTAACAAATAAGTTCTTTAAAGCTTCTACATTTCCTCTTACATGATATTGACCTTAAAACATATTATTTGGAGGAAATAACAAAATATTCTCGGTTTTGTACTGGCTCTTGCATTCCTTTATAAAATACCAACATAGACAACATGTGGAGCTCCATATATGTACGAAATGGATTAATATACCTGCCATCAGTGGTTAGTAATCAGCATCATGTATCTACCTTTGTAGCTAAACCTTCTTGAGCCAACAATTCTGCAGCTTAACTCGTTATCAAACAGTCTATTTCCTCTCTCTTATATCATTAATATCCACACCCTATTCACCTTCAAATATCTTGGATAATTGGATAACTAGAAAGAAGCTTTTCTCAAAAATTGATGAGCATTTTAGTATCACTCTTGACCCACTTTTGAGGTTGTCCACATGTTTAAATAACTTCAGACCAAATAAGTAAACACCTCAAACTGAACA
The DNA here is from genome assembly GCA_012295165.1 of Asparagus setaceus. Lineage (NCBI taxonomy): Eukaryota > Viridiplantae > Streptophyta > Magnoliopsida > Asparagales > Asparagaceae > Asparagus > Asparagus setaceus. The sequence goes on along the minus strand of CM022701.1, from coordinate 1,675,893 downwards.
AGATTTTGTATCTTACTATCTTTAAAGGGATTTTATATATATACCCAAATCATAGGTAATTCAACTTTAATGTCTGAAGACTCTGAACCATTTAGTTAACTTCCAAATTGTGTTCAACTCAATAATAAACCCTTTCCAAACCACCACCTAAACAGCTAGGTGGATAGAATGATATTTTACCCTTGTATAATCTGGAAAAGATATGAAAGGGTTGGTAGTTGCAGCAAAGAGAAGGATTGGTGCTGCCGAGTGCAGCAGTGACAATAAATTCACAACCAGATTTGTAGGATCATACTCATTGCCACCCCTAAATTGTAGTGTCATGATTTGTTTAGTTATTTGTTAAGACTTAAATAAGGACATAAAAAATTAAGAAGTACACATTACGATATTACTTGGGGTAATAGGAAACAAACCTTAGCCAGTCAGAATACCTTATGAGAATCTGGTCAGGAACAGCTGCGAATCATAACAATGCTATATTAATGAACATTGCTTTCTGACTGCACAAACATTGCAAAGCCTGAAACAAGAAAAAGAATTTCCATGTAAGAAGTTACCTCTATCCCCATGTCGCCACTATTTTCGTGGTCCATGGAAATCATAAGATCTATTTTATGCATATTTATAAACACGGATGTGAACTTAACTTCTATTTTTTCATCTACTGATGATTAGAAGTTCCTCTTCATTATTATCTGCAAGTATCATGTTCATCATATTCTCTTGCTTAGGGATATATGGATATACCTGATTATCATCCAGTTTCTGTATTGATTGATTGCAGCTGTGATCCATCCATTTGCGGAACAGATTGCATATTACCTGATTTTCTTCATCCCAGTAGTAATCACCATCTCCACTGGAACGGCCTCTATAATAGCGTTCACTGGATATGTTACCTACGTTGACTTCATGAACAATATGGGCCACTGAACCTTTGAGCGGGTCCCAAAGTGGCTCTTTCATGCCTTCCCCCCACTCAAGTACTTAATGTACACTCCATCGTTAGTACAATACACATGACCACCCTACATCTCACTGTATATGCTGAGTCCATGAAATTATCTGTAAAGATTAGAAATCACCAGACAAAAATATACTGATTCCACGAAAACAATTTATAAAGATTAGGAAAGAAGTAAATGCACATAAGAAGGTATAGCGTATCTGCATAACTGAAGGTTTCAAATAGCTTAAACCTCAGGTCATAAATCATTAAGAGAGTCCACTGTGAAGTAAAGAGTACAAAAAGGAAAAACTACCAAGTTATGCACTATATATACTGGGATGCCTGAGTGATGAGACTAGACCAATCACAAAACATGTAGAGATATATTGCATATTCTAGTATTTTGAAGTTCAAATATTAAAACAAGAAAGGTTATAATGGTAGAACAAAGAAACATATAGATCGACGTGCCCTTTCTGACTGAAAAAACATGCTATAATGTTAGACGGTAGAAATGAACAAAAGAAAGGATGAGATATAGAAGCAGAATTAAGAGTTTACTTTCACAAGTAAAATACCCAATTGATGAATCCATAGGTGAGCTAAATAGATACTGGTTTCATTTGTTACAACTATAAATAACTGTAGCTTTTTAATCATTCTAGTAGCCCCAAAAAAGCTTTAAAAGGTCATGTTCTGATAGTGAAAAAAAACAAAAGCATCTACAACAGTAATGAGAAGGATCCTCAACAAGCAGACCTGATAATAATAACTCCCTTTTTTCCAAAGAAACAAAAAATAAAGTAAATAGCACTAGGAAATGCCTGATACTTTAAGGAGTCAAACTAAAATTCGCCGGTTGCAAATAAATTCTCTATACACTAGCAAAAAATTTTGCTTACATCCTCTCTGGTAATGGACTAAAACAAAGTTCTGGTTTGGGTGGTTAGGGCTGTCCTAGGACCAGCAAGTTCAACTAAATCACTCAAGCCCTCATGACAGTTATATTTCCATTCATAAGTGTAATAATTGAGACCAATAAACCTTGACATTTTAAATGCATAAGAATGTCATTTCTTCTTTATGACATCTTAATGCTACAGATGCTGAAGCCATCCAACAAGAGTCCTGGTCAAAAGAGTGTAACGGAAAATTTAAAACCACCCCACCACCAGAGGGAGGGAGGGAGGGAGGGTCCTGTCTTTGATGCAGGTTTCATTCCCTTCATCACACGCAGTTCCGGACAAATTATTCCTTGTTCATGCCATTTTATGACTACATTTATCATACAATGGACAGGACATCTGATGAATTGTATGAAAGCTCACTGAAAGGGAAAGAGGAGATGTTAGATGTCGTACGCACCCTACTTCCTTGCAGTCAATTTACCATCTAGGACTAGGATTTGCACCGTTGGCATCAGGACCTTACAATTCCAAGTGGTACATGCTGATGATGTGGCCGATGGCTGGGTTGTCCATGGTATTGACATGTTTTATGGTTCTTTCTTCACTGTTCAAAGGAATAAGTTAAAACATCTCAAAATGCAAACATAGGCAATACCCAGATGCAAGAGAAGCCTGACTCTGTATTTTTCTTTCTTTCTTTCCTTCATTTTATTTTGTTTGCCGGGGGGGTGTTGTAAATTGAAGGTTCCTAAATTGTTCTTTGCATAGTATGTCTTATCATGGTAAAGAAAGGCTATCAATGATTTGATCGAAAAGGCAATTCTAGAAGCTGATGAGAAAGGAGTTAAAGTTCTTAGTTTAGGACTTCAAAATCAGGTATACCATATCCTGTTTCAGTTATTGGCAATTAAAAAACAAATAGTGTCAGCCCCAAAACAACAATTTTTTTTTGAAGTAACAGTTAAGCATTCTAAAGCCACTTCCTAGACCTTGTTACATCTTTCTCTACATGTATCATTAACTGAAGGAAGTGTTTTCATCTCCACATTAGGTTTCCCCCTTCCACAACTTTACTTAAAAAAAGTGACTAGCAATACCTGAGTTAAACAGATGATAGAGATCAATAAAATCCAACCCACTGTAAACAGGGGCGGATGGACACATAGTGTAGGGGTGCAGTTGCACCCCTTAAGATTTGTAAATTGCATATAAGCTCTGATAATATATACAATTGCCCTCCACCCCCATGAAATTTAAAAATTGCACCCCCAACCAAACCTATTGAATAACACTAAAAAATTACAAGCAAATTAAGTTACCCATTGGAAAATAAAAACTCATTAACTTTTCAACAATCAACCCTTACAATACAATTGATGCAATAGAGCTGATAAAGTGCACGGAATGCATTCCCATCAGGTACAGTAGTTTTGTAATATTGTATTTTTATTTTTAGGTAAATAGATGCTTGTCCCCCACCCCAACCCAAAAGAAAAATTCTCTCGATCCGCCACTGAATGCAAACTAAAAACAAAAAGGATAAAAAGTTAAAGATTAGTTTAGCCAAAACCTAAAGCTCGGGGGACTGACATCTCATGTACCATTTTGTTCAGGCCACAAGATCATTTGATACCATAAACATAAACCAATATAGGCGCTATTAAATTTCACAGCGCAATTTACAGCAATACTAACCTGGTTTGTAATTACAGGCTGAAGATCTTAATTGCGGTGGCGATCTATATCTTCAGAAGTATCCAAAGTTGAATTAAGACTTGTAGATGGAAGTAGCTTAGCAGCAGCTGTTGTTCTCAATACTATTCCCCAGGAACAGCCCAAGTTCTCCTTAAAGGGCAGCTTCCCAAGGTGGCTATTGCAATAGTGAAAGCACTATGCAAGAGAGGTGTCCAGGTACGTAGAAAATATTCCACAAAAAGTATGAATATCTCTCTGCTGAATGTGGCTCTTGCTCTGTTAATATGACTGCAAAATATTTATTTAAAATTATTGCTGATAATTTCTTTTGACTAGGTATTATTAACGGACAAGCATGAGCTCCATTTACTCAGGTCCCAAACCTCAGGAAGCCCAGATGGTTATTCATCAGTTCTAAGCAATTCTAACCCTCAGGTAATCTTGAGCCTTTTCTTATCAACAGAACTACAGAATTTACTGAATTCAAGGTATAACTAAAAACTAGGGATAATTAAGTAAAACACAACGAACATAATAGAAAACAAATGCATTTCTGTAGATTCATATGGCTATAAAAACATGACTACAGCAAACTTTCACTATTGTATGAAACAGCTTCTGATAATATGTCATGAGATTTTCAAGATTTGAAAGCACTAGTTCTTGTATGCACTATGCTTTATTGCCAATAAGCCAAATAATATTTGCATTTAAATGAAATAGATTCCACCATGTCACGTTACAAGTATATATTTCTGCTCAGATAAGAGTGGTTATTTGATAGCAATAGATACATCTTGTATAGAAGATGGTACTTATTTTATCAGCTAATCAATAAGGATACGATTATCTAAGTATATCCAGCGGAATACATAGCTGTACAATTTAGATGGGTACCTAAAGCTTTCTCTGAGTTGTAGTTCCAACAAAACATATGAGATTAGGAGAGATTTATCATATACCTACTCTATAATCTAGTACAATATCTTTTACCAGTTCTTGTTTGGTATAATCTGATAGTCCCTGCCATAAACCATCAATAGTCTCCAGAAGAATTTTCATGAGACAATAGAAGGCTACTCAGCATTGATAACAAAGTAGATGAAATATAAGGCCACATGGAAGATATCACACGGCACTAGTGCATCCAAAACTATTAGTTTAGAAGATATATGATCAGAAAGCCATGACAGTAAAGAACACTATGATACCTTTACAGGTGTGGCTTATAGGAGACGGTTTGGATGATTCAGAACAGAGAAAGGCACCAAATGGCACACATTTGACTCCTTTTCACAGTTTCCACCAAAGAAGGTACGTAAGGACTGTATACAACTCCAGCAATGAAAGTACTAAAGGCATTGGAAAACATGCATTCCTGTGAGGTAATCAATTACTTCATAAGATACTATGGTGTAAGCATACCTATAAATGTTAAACTAAAGTTAATATTTCAGCATATTCTGGATTCCATAATGAATACTCTGCACATATGTGTGTTCAATTTGAGTGTACCTTCCGTTGTAGATGGATTTTACGATGCATATACAAACAAGGATTCTGAAAAATCCTTTTTACTTGACAGAACTGGCTACGAAGAAGGGTGATGAGTGCATGGCATGTTGCAGGAATAATACATGCATTAGAAGGATAGGCTGAACATGAGCGTGGAGACACGATGCTAGAACTTGAGAAAACATGGATTGCTGCTTGAGTCATGGATTCCTTCCGGCAACACAAGTTTGATCAATCTATTTTAAAGAGGATATCCTGTGTTTCACTGTTGATGTATGTAATGAGTCAACTAGCACCGGGGATGCTATTAATCACTCTGCCAAATTAAAAGGCTTCTCTGTTCGAGTATAATGTCAACTTTTATATCCTGGAATCTAGTTTGAAGAATGTACTATGAATTATGTTGTCAATTACAGTGTCGTGATATCTATCAGACCTACAATTTGAGATGTTGAAATGCTAACTTTTACTATCTTATTTGCATGCATATTTTGTATTTCCTGAAAGAAATCACTGGTAACTTGATAATATGGAATATTACTAAAAATTTCCACTTCATTCAGTTCATAGGCCTCCACCAACAGAGTAACATGTCTCTCAAGTCAAATACATGTATGCAAGAATCAGCTTTAAAAAGTTTCACTCCTATAGTAGATTAGAGATTTTTATCATTCCACAGCATAAAGCATGATAAAATCCAAATGACTTCTAATTAATGTTACCCATTATGGGGAAAAAAAAAGAATTGATGATGTAGAAAATTTGTAATTTCCTATGAGCAAGAATAAGAGAATTAGAGGAAACTACAACTGCACTTAGCAATATTGTTAGTACTAAACACATGGGTTGTTGTTAGCACTTGCTTTAGTTATAGATCTAATATGTTTGATTTACAGCAGGATTGGCAGTTTAAGACAGTGAGAGAAGAAACAAACACCTACGTTGCACAGTCCACTTGATTAAAAGACTCTGAGACAGATATCATGTCAACATTTGAAATGAGATATTTCTTGAAGGAGGTAGACATACATGAGAATACATCATTGTCTACCAGAAGTTGTCTAAGGAGGACATTGATCAAGGGTTGGTTGTAATTGACTATAGCAGTGTGGGGTAATAAAGTTGAGATTTTTTTTGGACATTAGGGGCTGTTTGGTTTGCTTAAATGGGCCATGGAAACCCATTTCAGGGCCTAACAACCAGTCCACCTAGACAATTTTGTTTCCTCAGAAGAACGAAGTACAACCCTCATTTCTCTCTTCAGTTTTCGTGTTGAGGGTTTTCTCGCTGTGGCTAGGGTTACCCCCCTCATTTCCCTCTTCCCTCCATCTTCTTCGCGCCTCCAACCCCTTCACGGCTAGATTTTCTTCAAATCTTGAAGGGGGTTTGTTTTATCTTGTGATGATGATGGAAATTACTCAGTCTTTCACTCGATTCCATCTTGTTCCTCGGGTATAGCTGGGGATTTATGTGATCGGGTTAGGGTTGTTGCACAAAGACTGCCTTTCTTGGGAAATCTAGATTTTGGCTTGTTCCTCGGGTTAGGGCTATTGCAAAAATCCTCATTTCTGCAAATTTAAGGTAATTTCTTCAATCTCAAAAATGCCAACGAAAATGGGGAATATTTTGTTCTATTTATTGAGTCTGTACATGTATATCAAGATGCCTCGTTCAATCTCAATGTTACTTCAATTTTTATGTATCTGTACATGTTTATCATGTAGTAGTCTAGTCTTGATATAGTATCAATTGCAAAATTTAAATTATAAAATTACTAGATATATCACTGTTTAAATTACAAAATAGATGTTCTTTGGGAATCACTGTTCAATTGGAGATGGTTTACCAAATGGTTCTGTATATGTGCTCTGTGATCTTCATGTTCTGAAACATATTTCTCTGAAAAATCTATTTCGTGAGGAATATTTTGGTTCTCAAGATTTTTATAATTTGTATGAGGGTGATTCGATAAAATTTGTGCTTTTTCATGAGAATTTACAGCTGCATTGTCTTTAAAATAGTTAAATTTACAGCTATATGTTTGTTATTTTGCAAAATCTTTGCTCGTCATATGTAGCTTGACTTGGAATTATGGGTATTTAACATTGGATTGATTACGCATGAGCTCATGCTTGGTTTTTTATGTTGGTGACCAGTTATGAAACTCTTCACTCAATTTTACTTGAGTAGACTCACTATCTGCGTCGAAATCATGAACTGGCAAATTTTGTAGAAATATGCTTTGTTAATAAAGTTGAATAATCATGTATTTAGAAGTGGAGCTATGAAGACTGTTAGAAATCATGGATTAAATTTGAATAAGTTGTTCTTGTTGTTTGTTTTTAAGAATAGTACGTTGCTACCTTATCTTCGTCAACCGTTGTGAATATTTTCCAAAATCACATGTCACACACCACTTGCAAAGCACTTTCTTTTGTTATATCATACACACAAATCAATTTATTTCATGTAACCGCATCGCAATAATATTTATATCATTGTGGCTCATGTCGTTATGACTTTTGAGAATTTGGTTCAATGACTTCTTTCTGCTTATTACAGTATATTTATTTTTGGATGTGGTTGCATGTGTGTATTGTAGATGGACGTGATGGTGAATTTGTTGATCAAGAAACTCTTGTTAATATGTGCCAAGGGGCTGCACTATCAGTTTTCATGATAGTGATGACATTCATGATGAGAATGCAAGCTAGACGTAAATCAATTCGTAGTGGTCCAAGTGAGGAAAAATAAAACAAGAGCAAACTAGAATTGAACACATAGAGCATATATATAATGATTTTAGTGATAGTTGTGTAAACTACATTAGAATGCGGAGTTGTACTTTTGTGAAACTAGCAAGTATAATGAGGAAAAATGGGCTACTAAAAGACTCAACTACTCAGTCTCAATTATTTACATGTTTGGTATTTCCCGATTTTGTGTGATTTTCCATGTCATATAGGTATTTATGAGTAATCAAGTTATTTATAGGTTTTCACAGGTTTCGTGAGAATTTTTCGCTAATTCAGGTACGTAGGTCATAACAATTATGAATAATCATGTTATTACAGGTTTCGTGTGATTGTCCATATCAAACAGGTATTTTCATACGAGTTATGCACAATCTGGTTATTTACATGTTTGGTATTTCCGATTTTGTGTGATTTTCCATGTCATATAGGTATTTATGAGTAATCAAGTTATTTATAGGTTTTCACGTGTTTCGTGGAGAATTTTTGTCGATTCAGTGCGGAGTTCATACAGATTATGATCAATCATGTTATTACAGGTTTTGTATGATTTTTCATGTCAAACAGGTATTTATGATGAATTCGGTTATTTACTAGTTTAATATGTTATTTTCGCACTTTTCTTTTGGTAATATTACCACCTATAACAATCACAAATAAATTTATCTTTAATGAGAGGTAAACTTATCATGGTGACCATATATATTTTTCCCTACAAATTTCAATACCAACCAAACACAAGAAAAGTGGGGAAAGTCTAATCAACAAAAGTTTTCCCATTTTTTAGATACCAACTAAACAAAGGAAAAGTGTGTAAATTGATTTCCCACCATGTTTTATGTATGAACCAAACACCAACAATCTATTTCTTGAAAAACTTTGGAAAACCCAAAACTTGGGTTTCTTACATGGAATGATGTTTCCCAATGAAATGGGAAACGAACCAAACAGCCCCGTAATCAAAACATGAACCTATATACTTATAACTAGGAGGCTGGCCTTGGAACATGAATGAGTTGGTACAAAAGCCTCACAATTAATAACACCACTACATTAATGAACATATATGAGTATTTAAAATTCAAAAGGCAGTTTCATCAGACACAGCCACACAATTCAAGAGGAGGAAAATTGTAGTTGATTAGTTCCAAATGGATGTCATATTTAATTCTATAGTGAGAGTAGGAGTGGGTAATCAAGGGGAATGAGGGGGAACGACTTTCCCTCTTAAAAACTTTCCAAACGGAGTGAATAAGTTCCCCCACCTTCCTTTCTCCCCTATTAGAGGGAAAGGGAGGAAAATTAATCATAAAGATGTATCATCCTCTATATCATCGATCAACGGCTGAGATTTGATTATGATATCTTTTTTTTCCCTTCCCTTTTCCCTAGCATATGCTCATTCCCAAACAAGGATAAAGTGTCCCATAACTTCTCCTACCCCTCATTACCCCCAATCCAAACAAGCCCTTAAGTTAGAGCTCCCAAACATGATTGAAACAAGTTTTCCTCTTAAACTTTCAGACAAGATGTTATATTTTTCCTCATATTCTTTTCCTTCCTTTTCCCTATTTTATCTTCCCTTGCATTTTCCTAGTAAACTTCCAAACACACCATAATGGTAAAAATTAGAAAACCCCCTTAACTTTGGACGGTTATCGAAAAAACCCCCTTAACTTTTAGAAAATTTTCCTTTTAAGTATATGGATTATCACAAAAGCCCCCTTTACTTTCAGATTTTATTACCCCTTTAACTTTTAGATTTAATCAGAAAACCCCCAACATTAGGGGGGTATTTCCTGATATTTTAAAGTTAAGGGGTTTTCTGATAATTGTCGAAAGTTAAAGGCGCTTTTATGGTACTCAGCCCTAAGTTTATGTTCTAACGCATCCAATCATAAACACCCATATAGAAAATAAAAATTCAGAAGATTTGCTTATCTAACCTCATTCCAATTTCTCTTCAGGATCATCGCCATGTTATCACCCATCTCGTTTTCTCTGCAAAACTCGCCAATGGCTAAAATTCGTCAAGCGTCAATCGCGCATCAAGTTGTCTTCTTTTAACCCTAGACCCTTGCGATTGATCGCTTTGCCTTCATCACGATCGTTGAAGAAGAAGAAGAAGAAGGATGAGAATGAGAAACCCTACATCCTAGATAGAGGATTTGAGCAATGAACGATTGTGCTCATCCTCATCTACGCGTCAGAAATGGGGAAGATAATTTTATTTACGCGTAAATAAAACGCGTAAAAATACGAGATTTTGTATTAGGGCGCCGGTTCAAAACAACTTGGGCCGGTTTGGGCCTCAATGTACACGATTGGGTATTAAAATGGCCTTTCAAATAACGATAATTGGACATAAATCTTAACTATTTTCCACGTCCTGATATTTTTGGAACAGGGTTTTCCTAACGGGTGCTCTTGGGTACTCATTACAGATGACGAGATAGAGTAAAGGTCAGGAGAGAAATTAGTTGTATGGTATTGATTTTTTTTTTTTTTTTTTTTGATAAGTCTATAATGGTGTTTGATGAAATTTATTTTGCATGATTATTAAAATTATTTGCACTTTTAAGAGGATGCTTTTAGAAGCATGCTTTAAAAGTAGCTTCTTCTTTTTAAAAAATTTTAGTTTATACACCATGTATGGCATTTTTCTTTTGATAATGATATTTTAGCATAGTTTTGCCACACTTTAACTGCTTTTGGAAATAACCTTTGATATATGATTACCAAATGTCTATTTTTAACAGCTCATATATATAAATTACTTTTATAAGCTACTTCTATAGACAGCTTATTATAAGTTCCGACAATACTAAGTTGGCCCTTAAATGGGTCATTTAATTGTCTCATATGTGTGTCGCACTTGCAAAAACTAGCGGGTGTGCAACGGGCTATTGTTTTTCTCTTTTTCAGAAAAAGATAGAGACAATAACCACAAAAATCTAAAATTTGCAATCAAACAATGATACAAATCCATCATATATACACCAGATATAAGTAGAAAGACGAGAAAAGCTAGACAAACAATGTTCTTCATGCTTACAAATCCAATAATTGATTTCTACAAACAACTGAGTTGATGTGATGAGAAAACCACATAATGTTACTTAGGAATTAATCGACTTGACGTTACATAGATTTGGTTATCTTGAACTTTTGAACAGTCCATGCATGCACATTATTTGTGAAATGCAAGCACATTATTTGTTGGAGACGTATTGAGACGAATCTTCTCACGTTTGCTAACCTAATAAATGAAATTAAATTGAAATTGGCACAAATTTGATTATCTCCCAACTGCCTTCTGTTAGTATTTTGTTTGTAAAAAGAAGATAGTCCCACATCGGATACTTGAGCATTCTTTTAGAGGTTTAAAAGCATTTAATATTTATTAGGCTTTGATAAATGGGCCAAAGTATAGACCTCTACAGCGATGTAATGTAGCGATGATGGTAGCACTTAGCAATTTAGCGCTTGCATTGTCGCTAAAATATTATAACTTTTACTATATATATTTTGAATATTATTTTATTATTGTTATTTTGAATATTCAAATTTATCAAAATATCAAAGACAAATGACTGTTGAAATTAGACTGTTTATTTTGAAGGGGTGTTTTGAAAAGTTGTGACAGTTGGAAACACTCTTTCAAACCTATAAATAGCTTATGATTTCAGACATTTGTTTTTCACTTCATTCTTAAAAAACGTTTCTCTCAAAACAATCTGCAATACTACAAACTTGTTTCACAAAGAGTTGGTGGAAAATTCCAGATTTGCTTGCTGGAATTTTTATTTTTTCTGTTGTATCCTGGGAAGAACATTTGCATTAACCCGAAGCAAATTTGAATATCAAGTGGGGCAAATAATTCTTTAAGTAAACTGTTTCACGCCTCGGAAATTCTATCTCCATTCATTATTTTACTAACAATCTTAAAGAATTATTATCTACTACAATGGAGTCAGAGTCAATCAAGGTGATGAATCAGGACATGGTCAAACTGGACCGATTCGACGGGAATAATTTCTCCCGCTGGCAAGACAAGATGATATTTCTTCTTACAGCATTGAAGATTTCCTACATCCTCAACCCCAACCTGCAACCTATAGAAGATCCAAAACCAAGTGCAGACGGGAAACAACCTACTGAGGACGAGATAGAAGAAATCAAGAAACAAAAGGCGAAACGGGAGGAAGATGAAGTGTTGTGTCACGTTCACATTTTGAACACACTTTCGGACCGGCTATATGATCTTTTCACCAGAATAAAGTCAACAAGGGAAATCTGGAATGCTTGAGTTTAAATACAAAGCGAGGAGGAAGGTACCAATAAATATTTAATTGCAAAATATTTAGAATATAAAATGGTTGATGATAAATCGTCACGGAGCAAGTTCATGAATTGGAGGTTACGGTTAATAAGATTCATGTTCTCAAAATAGTTCTTCAGAATCTTTTCAAGTTCTTTAATTATTGCAAAACTACATAACTTGGAAAGATTACTCAAAAACTAATGCATAAAGCGAGGACATCTCTTTGGAACAACTTGAAGAATCTTGAATTGAAGAGGAGTCAACACGTGATTGAAAAATTCGTCCAAAGTGATTCTAAGGTCCACATAGTGGAAAAGAATGAATCTTCGGTGAAAAATGGGAACCTTCAAGTTAAGAAAAGTGGACAACACTTTAAAAGAAAGAATTTTCAAAAGTAAAAGAGATCTTGTTTTATTTGCGGTAAGCCTGGATATTTTGCTAGAGAATGTCGTCACAGAAAAAATCATAATGCAAAATCAAAGGCTTTTGCAAATATGATAGAGGAGAATCTGGTTGCTATGATTTCTGAAATCAATATGACCTCTGTTAAGTCTGGATGGTGGCTTGATTCTGGTGCAACGATCCATGTTTGCAAAGACAAATCCATGTTCAAAGGATTTGAAGAAAATTCGGAAATTACAGAAGTGCAAATGGGGAACAATGCTTGTGCAAAAGTTGCTGGAAAGGGGACTGTTGATATAGATTTTACTTCTGGAAAGAACTTGACTCTTATAAATGTTCTGTATGTACCCGAAATTAGAAAGAACTTAGTTTCTATTGATCTTCTTTGTAAGAAAGGGTTTCGGGTTGCTTTTGAGTCAAACAATGTAATCCTGTCTAAGAGCGGAATGTTTGTGGGAAAGGGCTACTCTTGTGATGGAATGTATCAACTCAGTATTAATAATAAAGTTATGTCTTCTGCTTATATTGTTGAATATTCTTATTTATGGCATGATCGCTTAGCACATTTAAATTTTCGTTATTTAAAAAATATGAAAAAATTAGACTTGATTAACTTTAATGGTGAATTTGATAAATGTGAAATCATTGCTAAGTCTAAATTAACAAAGAAATCTTTTCCAAGTGTTTCTTGCAAAGATTCTAAAGTTTTAGATTTAATGCATTACGATATATGTGAATTAAATGGCATGCTAACTAGAGGAGGAAAAATATATTTTATTATTTTTATTGATGATTGCATAGATATATGTATGTTTATCTTTTAAGAACAAAAGATGAAGCTTTTGACATGTTTAAAAATACAAAGCAGTTAAAAATCAACTTGAAAAGAAAATTAAAGTGTTACGTTCGATAGAGGGGTGAATATTTTTCGATAATTTTAATACTTTTGTGAAGAGCATGGCATTATTCATCAATGCATCACCTTACACTCCCCAACAAAATGGTTTAGTCGAAAGAAAAATAGAACTTTATAAGAAATGATAAATTGTATGCTTAATAATGCTAAGTTACCTTTAAATTTATGGGGAGAAGCACTTTACACAAAGATGTTATATACATAATAGAATTCCCTCTAAAAGTCAAATTTAAGCCCTTATGAATTATGGAAAGGTAGAAAACTTAATCTGTCATATTTTAAAGTGTGGGGTGTTTGGCTTATTATAGAGTTCATGATCCTAAAAGAAAAAATTTGGACCTAGAGCCATTAAAAGTGTTTTTGTGGGATATCTTTGAAAATAGTAAAGCATATGGACTACTTGATTTATCTTCTAATACCATTGTTGAATCTAGAGATGTTGAATTCTTTGAAAATAAGTTTTCTCTGATTAGAGAATGTCGAAAATGTTCCTATTACGCCTAGTTCAAGCGATATTCCTAGTTCGATTTTCATGCTAAGAAAACTAGTACATTTAATAAAACATCGAACCAAGAAGAAGTACTAGAATAAGAAAAGAAAAATCTTTACCTTGATTTTATTTCTCCTAAAAATTATTTTTCTTGTTGAAGGTGATAGGAACAACAATGTTTTAAATAGCTAGTACCAATTGCTTTAATGGAATTGGTGTCAATTTTGCAACTTTCAATCAAAATATGGGGTGTATTAGAATTGCTCATTATTATATTATTAACATGATTAATTTTTTCACATTATATTAATTTGAATTTGAATTTTTATATATTTGACAATATATGTATATGAAAATAAGGAAATAAATTTATTTCTTTATGGATATGAAAATAAGGAAATAAATTTGTAATAAAGAAACAAAATAAATTTCCTATTTTAATAAATTTAAAACATAAGAAACAATGTATAAAAACATAATTAGACATATTTTTTATTATACAAAACTCGAAAATGAACCTATAAAAATTCAATACTACATGTATTGAGAAATCATAATTTCATTATTTAACCCTTAAATTAATAACTCATATTTATATATTTTTTATTAATATATTTCTCAAAGTTTTATTATTACACTATATAATATTTATATATATAATATATAAACTATTCTATATACACACACATATCTTATACTATTATAAAAGTGTGTTGGATGTTAAAATATTTTCTTCAAAATGCCCTCCAAAACACATACATGCATCCATGAAACACATATATGCATGCATAAATCATAACCTTTCAAATTAAACACATGCCTATATACATATACATACATGCATAAACTAAACCCTCCAAATTCTTCTCATACCCTCCAATCTTATTAGATCACATCACATTAATTAAAGCTTTAAGAGTATAGTATAACTATTATTTACTATAGTTAGATATATTTTATAAACTATAGTAAAATTACTATATACTATATACTATATATATATTTTGTACTAAACTATATATATTAATATACTTTATATCTATATATTTATAAACTTTATACGTATATACAAAATCAACAAATTATTCCGTTATACATATATTGCACGTGGCATGTACAAAATCTCACTTTGTTAATATCACAAAGAGAATAAAAGAAATATAAGGAATGGACCAGGTACTATCAAATGACTTTTAACCTTGTTTATTTTATTTTATTTTATTTTTACTAATTAACACACTAGAATGTGCACGTGCATCAATTATTAGCCTAACATCCAAGTTTCATGCACCCATATTCTCACCGCTACAAGCAAAATATCAAATGGCCCCCGCTCACAAAATAATGAGATTAACAAAATAACTGTTTTCGAGAAGTCCATTATTTAACCCGTATTTTTCTATAAAATTTAGTATTTAGTCCAATTTACTCTTAAATCAAGAAAAGATAATATTTAAATAACTTTGCTTCGAAAACCAAACTTTTATAAACTCTAACCTCATAACTTAAACAAGAAAATTCAAACACATGCAACGCACGTGCACCATACTAGTGGCATGAAAAAAAGTCATTATAGTTATTGAGTCGTTAATTTAGTGCTCTACTGAATTTTTCAATTTTCCCACCTTTTTAGCATCCTACTTCAACATTTGTATAGTCACGTAGTTCTATTAAATATAAATTACAACAACATCCTATAGGTTTGTATTTAATTTGATAGATTGTGGAGGAAATTGATACGCGGTGTGGTGGCGTTTCGAAGATGGACGACAATGACTATTGTCGGTGAGAGAGGTAGTCTAGATGGGGGAGTAAATTTTTTTTGGTGTTGGATAATGAGTTTGTTGGAGGAATTTTTTGGTTTTAATATATATTATTATTGTCAATAGAAGTCATAAAAATATCCTTAATTAATTTAATTGAGAACTGGGGGTTATGATAGGAATTCAAATGGATTGGTAGGCATTATCATTTGTGGGGTTACAGGGTTATAATAATGTATTTAATTGAAAGAAAGATAGTAAATAATAATTATACCACTAATAATAATAATAATAATAACATGCAATGTTAATCTTGCTCATCGATTTTCTCTCTATTTGTGAGTGGGGGACCATTTTGATATTTTGCTTGTAGGGGGTGAGAATATGTGTGCATGAAACTTGGATGTTAGTCTAATCATTGATGCATGTGCACATTCTAGTGTGTTAATTAGCAACAAAAAAAAAAAGGTTAAAAGTCATTTGATATTACCCCAGTCCATTCCTTATATTTCTTTTATTCTCTTTGTGATATTAACAAAGTGAGATTTTGTAGATGCCACATGTGCAACATAAGTATAACGGAATAATTTGTTGATTTTGTATATACGTATAAAGTTTATAAATATATAGATATAAAGTTTATTAATATATATAGTTTAGTACAAAAATATATATAACTATAGTATATAGTATATAGTAATTTTACTATAGTTTATAAAATATATCTAGCTATAGTAAATAATAGTTATAATATATTCTTAAAGCATTTAATTAATGTGATGTGATCTAATAAGATTAGAGGTTTTGAGAAGAATTTGGAGGGTTTAGTTTATGCATGTATGTATATGTATGTAGGCATGTGTTTAATTTGAAGGGTTATGATTTATGCATGCATGTATGTGTTTCATGGATGCATGTATGTGTTTTGGAGGGCATTTTGAAAGAAAATGTTTTAACATCAACACACTTTTATATAGTATAAGATTTGTTATCTATAATTTAATAGAAATATAAATTAAAAAATGTGTTCACATAATTTAATAGAAGTGTACTTAATTTAATATAATGATATGGCTACTTGCAAATTTTTAATCTAAGAAGTGGGGAGAGTTTTAGTAAATTTAATTAAATTCTAAAAGGATTTGCAGGTGGAGAATAAAAGAGGCCATACGATGACCATTTAAGCTTTAGAAAATAATAAATACTAGAAAAAGAGAAAGAAACTAATAATTCCAGTAGAGCATTAAATATCTTAGCAAGCAATAAATGTCTAAATATTTGAAAGCATTGAAAAATATAAGAAAGTATGAGAACATGTATTAACCCGCCGGGTTGGCGCAGCGATGTAAGGCCCCGCTACGCTCCTCTTGGGGGACGATTCATAGTGGGCTAGTCCCGGGATAGAATCCCCTAGCAGGTAAAAAAACTCTCGGGCTAGCGCCAACCACGAAGCACGAGTAGGGATTAGTATTTATGATGTTAAATATTCAAGAGTTACCAAATTATGAAGAGCAATCAGCGCGTGCTCTCTGTATTTCTCTATTTTAAAAACAAAGGTTTTGGTTGAGGAGTTTTAGAGAGAAACTTGGGTTTAAATTTCAAATTAGAGATAATAGATTTGATGTATATTAAGTGTATATTTTAATTCTATTTTATTTGTTCAATTTTTTAAGAGAAAGAGCGGTTATAGGGGTTTTCTACTTGTTAATGGGTATTAGCAAAGTTAGTTTTGCAAAAGCGGGTGAGAGAAAAATTGATGACTAGGTTATGCTGATTGAGATTTACTGTTTATTGGGGAATGAATTCGGATCTTCATCTAATCGCCACCATTTATCTCTAATTCAAAGGGCAAGATAATGCCACATAGGATTACCCTAATTAAACTAGTAGTTTTGAAAGCCATCATGGTGGATTTGGTAGATATTATTTAATTTTTGACAAAATTAAATATTTCTACAAACAATTCTCAATTAAACTCACCACTTAAATGTCAATTAGAAAACTCCCTCTCAAATTTATTTTATTTATAATTTCTTTGTATTTATTTATAATCCCTAAATTATGTGGTAGCATTTTTTTGTAAATGTGTATGCAACAAGGAAACAACACATTTTTTTCCCTTTCCTTAGTTTTCTTAAATGCACGCACACAACAAGAAGCTACGTATTGATGGGTGCAATAGATATAACTATTTACTAATAGTCATCTAAATAGAAATATAAGTTTGTTATTAGCTTCGCATAAAATAAATTTGACAAGACTATTTGGTTGACATCTACTTGGAGAGGTTAAATGGAAGGTTGTTGGTAGAAGTATTTTGATTTTGTCAAGAAATTAAATAATATCTACCAAATCCTCCATGGTAGTTTTCAAAACCACTAATTTAATTAGGGTAATACTACGTGGCATTATCTTGCCCTTTAAATTAGAGATAATTAATAGGGATTAGAGAAATTGGACCCTTTCCAATTACCACCTAATTGGAGAGGATCCGAATCGGGGGGAATTAGGTTCTGCTTTTATTAAAGAAAGTAGTTGATTCAAACACCAATATTGCTATGTACCTTTAATAGAGCTCATTTAATGAATTAGGTCATTTTTTAGAGGAAAGATGCATATATCGTTCAAACAACCAACAGAAATCTAGAGCACGTGATCACCCATCCAAGCAAAAGCTTTAGCGGTAATCCAGTTCCATCACCCAAAGAATAAGAAAAACAATGAAAAAATCAAAAATAAAAAAACATAAAAATAAAAAGCTTTTACCATGTTTAGACCAAGTAAGAATGAATCAAATCTGGTTTTAATCCAGAGATGATGGGCTCAACGCAAACTATATATTAAGATGCAGGGCTGGCTTTGCAAAGGAGACCAACAGAAAAACAACACAATGATCGTCGATGATCTGTAGATTATCTATACTGTAGCTATACAAGCGTCCGTACTGTATTTGAACACGTACTCTGAATTTTTAAAAAATTATTATCAATAGTAGGAGTTTGTCTTTCAAAGTATTTAATTTAATGTCCGACAACGACAATAATGAAAATTGACATTATCTCCCAAAAAGAAAAATGATATCTATGGATCACAATGCTACTAGATTTGAGTAGTTGCACTCTGTTAGCAAGTAGTCTAATAATAAAGAAAACCTGAAAGGCATTTTCATTTTCTCATGTTCTATCACGTGAAAAGGATCGCTCTCATTTTCGCAAAGCCTTTACTCTAGCTTTCATAGCTCAGTAGCCAAATCAGTGATTTGTGCTCATGATTGTGTATGGGTTTCCTAAAAATTAAGTGGAAAATGAAAAGGCTAAATTTCACTTAAATGCCCTACAATTTCACGAACCTCGAATCTAAGTGAACCCTATTTTAAAACCGAGCAAAAATGAACACCCCATAGTTAAAAAAAATCTAGACGGTATTAACTTTTCTCGACATATCCAATAATATCACAAACCAGAGGGTACTAAAGTGAAACTTTATGTAACTTTAGGATTTTTAAGCGAGGCCAATTACAAACTTAGGCTATTTATTCATACGCAACTTTGGGTAAACAAGAGAGCACTAACGTGCAATATTGGGTAAATAAGAGGACACCAACGTACAACATTTTGAAACTTTGGGGATTTATCTACAACACTTAAATACTTTGGAGCATCTAAGTGCATGATATTACAGTAGAGGTCACTTAAGTGCAAGCTTGGTGAAACTATAGGGCATTTAAGTGCAAGTCTAGCCAAATGAAAATGCAGTTTTTTGTTGTGATGCGCTGTGTGATTAAGTATGGAGATTAGCACCAAAAAAGCTTATATTAGCGGACACAAAAAAAAAACTGTCAATTTAGTTAAAATTATAGATAGAGAGTGCATATAATTTTAACGAAGACTTTGTAATTGTTATTGTTGCTGTAGTCGTTTTATTTAGAGAAAGAGGTTTCTGCATGCGCTAGATGTTTTTGACAAATGTGATATATACAAGCAATCAAAATGGATAAATTTTAATAATAAATATGCAAAAATTGCATATTGACAAGAAAAACAGACAGAAATATAACTTTATAAAGCATACAATTCAAGTTCTCGTTTAAGATAAAAATGGGGGAGTAGAAACTCCCTCAAGCTCCATTAAAAAGCTTTTAACCAACGCCAAATTTAAAGTTGTCAAGTACGCATAGGGCACCCGACCTAATAGAGAAATTGGAACATAATAGAATATACAAAACATCCTTTTTTTTTTAAGGTCCATACATGTGAACACATTTATAATTTATGTGACGCATAACTTCTTTCCTTCTAACCATCAGGGAGAAGTAATTTGCAAAATATATATCAAATGGTTATGAAATTTGAACTACATTTGAAATTTCCCGCTAAATGAATACACCTGTATTTTCCTTAAGAACTCACACATGCTCCAAATGTAAAAGAATTAATATTCACTTGAGACACATTGTTAGCACACAACTCAAAATGAGACACATTGTTAGCACACAACTCAAAAGTAATTTCTGATATGATATGACAGCACTTCATAATCACAGAGGTTCTAAAGTCAAAATCACATTACTATCAAATTTGAACTACATTTGTTAGATCCTTACTATCAAATTTGAACTACATTTGTTAGATCTTTGTTTTCTATGGAGGTGTTGAAATTAATGTTTATTACATTTTTTGGCTAAAAGAGACTTAAGATTATGGGTGAAGTGGTTTTTGACACTGAACCTCCAGAACATGTTAATTAGCAGCTTTAAAATATTAAACAGAGAAACCTAAATTATCAATTAACATAAACTTATAAGCATACAAGAACCATTGATTCTTGTGTTTAAAGTTAACCATGCGTAGAAAATAGAAAATCATTGTGTATTCATAACAGGAACTATAATACATCATAACAGTGAAGGCTCTATCTATTATAACACCCTAAGTCAGACAGCAGTGGTAGGAAACAAGGTTAAGCAAATTAATCCGCTTCCACATTCACTAGAAAGGTTACGATGATTTAACACAAGTGCACAATACACATTTAACTGTACATGTATAAGTACGTACATACACATACATATTTACATGCACATGCATATATATTTAGGATAAGGGGAATTTACCAAGTCCGTCTAATCTGGTAAATAATGTCCCTATTATAAATATACTTGCTTAAGTCCAGGCTCTAAATGAACTAGGGAAAACCACATTGGATCCTCAATCTCTACTAAGATTTATCAAGTTACTGGTCCCTCTACTTCCTCACTTCATGCTCACTACAATGTGAGAGTTAGCTGGTCATGATTATTGCACCTGATGAACTACCCAAACCCACCAATCTTCAATAAAATGCAGCATCAGGTTTCATGAGTTTCAAACGAAAATATTCAGAAGATCTTATGGCTTCCAAACCAGGTCCCCTTACTGAATGGCCATGGCAGAGGCTGGGCAACTTCAAGGTAATCACATTGTAAAACATCTTTCCTTCTAGTAGGAGTAGGTTCTTGCTTTCTGGCTCTATAGTAACATGCATGAGGACTGTTATACATTCTTTAAACGTATTAATAAGGTAGAGAACTCCTGTTCTGTATTCTTTAATGAAGAAAATTCCTCTAAAGCATACTGCTCTAAAACTGACGGATCAAGAAACAACTCTGCACCATAGTTTGAAATTAAGAAGTTTGATTTCACCACAAAACACTATATTTCTGATATAAGAAATAAATCATAATATAATTATATTCTACTTTTAATATCTTTGTTAGTGGTGTAGTATGTGGTAATAGCACCATGGGTGATACATGGCCTCCAGACAGTGATGAAGGCAGCAAGAGAAGGGAAAGAAGTATGGCAGGAGGTGGACATTTTTTACTTGTTGATATTTCCCTCACTGCTTCTAAGAATGGTACACAACCAGATATGGATCAGCCTATCAAGGTTTCAGACTGCACGCAGTCCTCACCGTATCCTCAATCGGAGCATCGAGTTTGAACAGGTCAACCGTGAGCGAAACTGGTCAGATTCCAACCCTCTTCCATTTAACAATTTCTTTTACATACATAAATGTCAAAAGGTATAAAATTTTGACCCTTAAATCTCGTCACAACTTTGAAGTTTTTGTTGTGGTGGAACTGGAAGAGACCTTTGACATGGTATAGACCAACCCAGGTCCAATTTCCACTAGACATGAATTTAAAGCGATAAAAAAAAGATATCACTGTGTAAGTCTAGGTTTCAGGCTTTTAGCCCATAAAAAGTGAGCTATCTGTGGGGGTATGTTAGAAAATAAAATTATAACCCTCAATCCTCATCAAAACTTCAATGTTTTGGTGTAGTGGAAGGGACCTTTGACAATAATTCCAAGAAAAATTTCGGATATATTTTTGAGTATAAGGTGAGAAAATCCCTCCCTGATCCATTAGAGACAGAATAATGAAACCTTAAACACTGTAAGAGTCAATGCTCAAATGATAAGTGAGTGACACGGCACCACCCAAGTAAGAGTATCTAGTGATGCAGGACAGATCCTCATCATCTAATACTCAGAAAGTTTACAGGACACAAATATAGAAAAGTTCTAATGAGCTTTACTGGCTAAATCTGAACTCTACTCCTAATGGCTTATATAATCTCTATTTGAAGTTTAGAACCTGATATCTTGATTTTTTAAGTAATGTCCTTAGGTTCTATAGGATCTAATAAATATTTCTTGATTTTTTATGAAAATAACAATGACAGGGATGACCAGATCCTGCTCAATGGTTTGTTATTATATATCGGACATTCGTTCATTCCAAGGGCTCAAAACCTACCTTTTTGGAGGTCTGATGGAGCAGTAATGATGGCTTTGCTTCATATGGGTCCAGTCGAGCTCCTCTACTACTGGTTCCACAGAGCACTGCACTATCATTTCCTCTACTCTCGATATCACTCTCATCATCATGCCTCCATAGTCACCGAACCCATAACATGTAAGCTTTTTTATTGATTGTATGGTACTAATGTATACAATACTGTGTCCTACACATTCTCCAGGTAGGTAGAAAACATTGGTACTCAAATTGAATAATAAAAGTACTTTACGTTTCCATTCTCTTCATGATCCTAACCACTGGGCTTGTTATGTATGGATAAGTAATGCACAAATTTTTTAAGGCTCCTATATTCCTCATATTACCTTAAATCATGTTTAAATCTAGTAAAACGACGAAGCATTCTTGCTTGTGTATTGGCTCTTGCATTTTTTGATATTCTATCAACATAGACAACATCAAGAGCATATGATACAAACAGATTTAGAGTACCTCCTTTGAGTAGTTAGCCATAGTTACCCCATATTTTTGGATCAATGAGATATAAGCTACATGGTCAAAAACATTGACAAATATGGAACTTGGTGACAGGGACCTGACAATTCATTAAATATCTCATGTCTAGATAAGGAAAAAAGCATAGGCCAAGTGGAAAGCTACAATGAAGAAGAGACCAAAATGAGCCTTACAAACATTTATGAGCATTTTTGTACGAGTCTTTAATTTTTGAGGTGGTCGGCATAACTTAAATGGTTACTAACCCAATTAGTAATCTCAAATCAAACAAATTTTATAGCTTAAATTTTAAAAGTAGATGAAGGTAACTCAGAAACACAGTAATAAGACAAATGAAGACCGAGACCTGGTTCAATGACAAAAGGATGGATATAGGTTACGGGAGGTCTAGGATTCAATTTGGGCCTGGAGCTTAATTTCACAACAAGGTGGGAGCAAAGAGAGAAAAAAGCTAATATCTTAGTTGTTGTCTTGGGCTTAAACCAGTTGAATGTATGTAACATCAAAGCCATATTCAATTAAGTTTTTTTTATTTTATATTCTTGTTCAGGTAAATAAATCAGGTGTATAACAATCATAATTACTTTCTACTACTTTCACTCAAATTATTATTCAATGTGAAGTCGAACTCGTGTCAGGAAGGAAAAGGGCCAATGACCCAAGAACACGCACAAAATTAAATTTATATGGTTGGGTTTGGATCCTTAGAATCATAAGCGTCATCTAATTGGATAGGACATGATCCTAGAAATAGATATGGTTCCTTACTGGATCTAGATATGGATCTTCAAGGATCCATACGAGATAACCAGATATATGATTTTTGTATACTTACAGCTAAATTATCTCTTATCTTTCTCAAATATTTGTTTAACACAATGTAGTCATATGACCTAATAAATTATTGGGTTTAGATTCCCAAAGCGGTCCTATATTCTAAAGGCATTTGGATTTCCAAATGGATCCACTGAATTTACAATGGATTCACAACTGGATTTGTAGGACCACACTCATTGTCACCCCTTAGTTGCAATGTCAGTTTCAGAACTCATTTAGCTTTTTTTATTTATTTTAGGCTTGAATAAAGGACATGTAAAATAAAAAGTAGAAGCTAAGATATGGCTTGAGGGAAATAAGAAACAAACCGTAGCCAGTGAGAACTTGTGAGAATCTGTTCAGGTGTAGCTGAGAACCAAGTAACAACATATTAATGAATATTTCTTCCGGCTGCCCAAACCTTGAGAACTCTGAACAAGACAAAAATAATGTGAGTAAGAATGGACTGTAAATTTATTCTCACATTGCTAATATTTTGTAGACATCATATGGTCTTATTTATTCATATGGATATACCATATATTAAAGATACTTTCGTGAAACATGTGCTAATTTCTTTTTAACGAACTAATTATCATATAGTGATTATCATGTGCATATTATGCTCTTAATTAGGGAGGGGTGTGTGTGTGTGTGTCTAAACACACACACACACACAAAACTGACAATAACCCAGTTTTGTCTTGATTATGGCAGCTGTGATCCATCCATTTGCAGAACATATTGCATACTACCTACTCTTCTCCATCCCATTATTTACAGCCACTATCTCTGGAACCTGCTCTATTATGGCAATTGTTGGATATACTGCCTACATTGACTTCATGGACAACATGGGCCACTGCAACTTCGAGCTGGTCCCAAAGTGGCTCTTTCGTGCCTTCCCCCCTCTCAAGTATCTCATGTACACTCCATCGTAAGTACATTACACCATGAATTCTGAATTTTACAAATCGATTCCAAATTTAATATATCTTGCATGAGGTTCAGTTGGACATAAGTTTAATTTAAACAACAGATATATGTGGTAGATGCCGGAACTTACAGTGGTAAACTTCGTAAATTTGACATCCATAGGTCCTCCAACAAGTACATCCATTGGTCCTCAAGGAACAAATAAATTAGAATGCCACTGGGTGCAGTGGTTGGTACCATTGACTGCAAAACTTCTAATAAACTTATTAGTACCATGAAAAGAGAACCAAAACAATAAGTATATCATAACAAATGGTGCAAGAATCAACAGATAGAAGAGCATAGGGACAACTATTATTCCCATGATTGAAGATAAAGGTCATGAGTGACAAGTAAATGCCGGGCATAAATTTGAAAAAAATACAGTCCCTGGAGCCTGCAAATGTCAAGTGCCCTGACCATAGATTACATGGAAAGCAGCAAAAGTGTATCTAGCAACATCTGCAGCATGACCTCACCACATCTGAAACCTTTCAATATGAATGGTGTCCATCTGATGGAGTTATGGAACTTTCAAAGCAAACAAGGATTGATTATTGCATTAAGTGGCATCAGCCTACAGCGTCAGACATTAAGGAATCACCCGGGTAAGAATTCTCTGAACCACGATGACAATTTGTAAAGAGGAGTCGGAGAAAAGAGGGTAAATTGTGCATAAGAAGATACTGTGTATCCATGCAATAGGATGTTTCAAATTGCTTAAAACTCGAGTCAAAAGTCACTTAGAGTATCAACTAAAGAGAACAAAAGGAAAAGCTAACAAGTTCTGCGATATAACCTGGGATGTCTGAGTGGGCAGAGTAGACCAATCAATTAGACAGAAAAACAGAAGCTAATTACAATAGAGGTATACTTATATTTTAGTAGTTTGAAGTTAAAATATGAAAACAAGAAATAATCTAATTGTCAAACAGAAAGAAACATATAAAAGGAGATGTGCCATTTCTGACTGAAAACCACATGCTATGATGCTAGATAGTGGAATTGATTGAAAAGAAAAGGAAGCGATAGAAGTACTCTTAAAGTATGCAGAACATGAATATGCCTTTTAATGACCCTGTGGGTGAGATAAATAGCCACTAATCTACAACTCCATTTGTTCTAACAAAACTGTAAATAAACTGTACCTTAATCATTCAAACAGCCCAAAAAGAAATAGTTTTCCTTCGACAGGAGTCGCACTGGAGAACACACCCCAGAAACAACTCCCAACAATATTATGATTCATCCACTGCACCCCCACGCCCCTTCCCCACCCAAAAAAACCCCACCCCACCCCCAAAACACACACAAGTAATCTCTGTTTTCTAGAACTTGATATTTTAGCCAACAATCTTTTGATTCAGGTTTCATTCTCTTCACCACACGCAGTTCCGGACAAATTATTCACTGTTCATGCCATTCTATGACTACATTTATCACACAATGGACAAGACAACTGACAAATTGTATGAAAGCTCACTGAAAGGGAAAGAGGAGACATTAGATGTCGTTCACCTTACGCACCCTACTACATTGCAGTCAATTTACCATCTACGACTAGGATTTGCCTCATTTGCATCAAGACCGTACAACTCCAAGTGGTACACACTGATGATGGGACCGATAGCAGGGTTGTCAATGGTATTGACATGGTTTTTTGGGTCTTCCTTCACTGTAGAAAGGAATAAGTTAAAACATCTGAAAATGCAAACATGGGCAATACCCAGATTCAGTTTTCAAGTAGGAAGCCTGACTTTGTCAAAGTAGTTTTTATTATTTTCATAAATTAAAGGTTCCTAAATTCTTCTCTTGGGCAGTATGGCTTATCATGGGAAAGAGAAGCTATCAACGCTTTGATCGAAAAGGCAATTCTAGAAGCTGATGAGAAAGGAGTTAAAGTCCTGAGCTTAGGACTCCAAAATCAGGTATATCATGTCCTCAGTTAAATTAACTTTGGGAAAAAGTAATTGAAATAATAGGCTTTACTTTTCTTCCTCTTGTTCGTGTGTTTTTAGAGTTAATGGTTGGGCATTCTAAGCCACCCTTAGCCTTTTTTCACATCTTTGAGTACATGCATTTATTAACTGAAGAAAGTAAGTGATTATTTCAATTTTAGGTTTCCCCTTCAACAATTTTACTTAAAAAAACAAAAAGATAACTTGCAATACCCGACACATTGTAAACAAAAACAATGAAACAAAGTATTAGATTGTTTGGCGAAAGACTAAAGCTTAGTGGACTGAGATCTCATGTAGTCATTTTGTTCCTGAGAAACCATTTTATTCGGTTCATATGATCATTTGATACCATAGAAATACCTATACAAATGCTATCAAATTTCTAGAATGCACTCACTGCTATAACAAACTTGATTTTTGTTTCCAGGCAAAAGATCTTAATTGTGGTGGCAACCTTTATCTTCAGAAGTACCCAAAATTGAAGTTAAGAATTGTAGATGGAAGTACCTTAGCAGCAGCTGTGATTCTCAATACTATTCCCAAAGGAACAACCCAAGTTCTCCTTAAAGGACAGCTTTCGAAGGTTGCTGCTGCAACAGCTGAAGCATTATGCAAGAGAGGTGTCCAGGTACATACAAAATAATTCTGAAAAAGTATGAATGTCTCTTTGCTGAACATGGCTCTTGGTTCTGGTAATTTGACCACTAAATTTTTCTTTATATTTGAAGTTGCTGATAATTTATTTTGATTAGGTACTACTAACAGACAAGCATGAGCTCCATGTACTCAAGTCCAATATCTCAGGAAGCCCACATGGTTATTTATCACTTCTAAGCAATGGTACCCCTCAGGTAATCTTGAGCCTTTTTCCATCGTCAATGGAACTACAGAAATCACTGAATTCAGGTTATAACTTATAACTAAGAACTATAGATTCTTCTGTGCTCGTGACTATCTGTAGTATTGGACTTACCGGGCACAACCTATTTGAAAAGAAATAAAGTGAAACACAATGAAACATAGTACGAAGAAAAAGTATGGCTGAAGATTCCCATGGTAATAAAAATAGATGACTGTAGTAAAGTTTCAGTACTTACATGAAACAGCTCTGATAATATGTCTGAGATTATCAAGATCATGGAAGCACTAATTCTTATATGCATATGCTTTATTGCAAATAAGCAAAATAAAGTTTGCATTTATAAAACCTAGCTGCCCATCTTGTCTAAAGTCAAATATATATCATGTGATTCTTGTCTAATGCATTTAACCACCTAAACAGCTACCACAATGTAAATAAGTAATGCCTTTCCAGAGTTAATTATCACCCTAAACAAACTTCACAATATTACAAAAAAGTTTAGCCAACTAGATATATCTATACTAAATAAAGCTGGACCCTGATCTACATACGTCCTGAGTCCAGGCTTGATCCCGATAGGGTCTCAATAATAATTATTTATCCATGGCTAGATACACAGGTGTGCTAAAATTTGTATTTAGATTCAACCGTTAAGTAGCTCTTTTAGCACTCCATGGATATTTTCATAAAAGATATGCTACCATCGATTAGGTAACCAGTAGCATGATGTTCAAAAAGAAAAAGGTCAGGTAGTTGCCTGAGTCAAATTCTTATATCCTTTTGCAACATATATTTATAGTCCAAGCAAGCACATGTTGTCGGAAAGTATAGGGGTAATATGTAAATACATGAATGCTTGTCATCAGATAGATGCCTGCTAGATGCAGTCATGATGAATATATAATTAGAACAGAAGGCTACTCAGTATGAATTATAAAGTAAAAGATATACAAGGTTACGTGTAAGATATCACGCGGCATTAGTGCATCCAAACCTCTCAGTTAAAAAGATATATGATCAGAATTTCATGATGCCTCTGCAGGTGTGGCTTATAGGAGATGGACTGGACGATTCGGAACTGAGGAAAGCACCAAAAAGCACACATTTAATTCCTTTTTCACAGTTTCCACCATTGAAGGTGCGGAAGGACTGCATTTACTACAGAACTCCAGCAATGAAGGTACGGAGGCATTGGAAAACATGCATTCTTGCGAGGTAATCAACTACTATGTTTATAAGATAGTATGGTGCAAGCATACCTATAGATGTAAAACTACAGTTAAGGCTTCAGCATATTGTAGCCATCATAATGAATACTTTGCAGATATGTATGTTCAACATGAGTGCATTCTGCACCGTATTATGGATACATATAAAGATTCTGAAATTTTTATCTGTGCAAAAACTTGAAGCATGTACAAGAAATCCATATTTAATTCTCCTTTAGTGATATGAATATCCTACAAAGATTCTAATTGATGTCTTACTTGACAGAACTGGCTACCAAGAAGGGTGATGAGTGCATGGCGTGTTGCTGGAATCATACATGCACTAGAGGGATGGGCTGCACATGAGTGTGGAGACACAATGTTAGGAATTGAGAAAATATGGAATGCTGCTCTTCATCATGGATTCCTTCTAGCAACACAAATTTGATCAACCTATTTTAAGAGGGTATCTTTGTGCTTTACTGATGGCATATGTGATGATGACATCGACTAGCAACCAAGATGCTATGAAATCACTCTCTGCCAAAATTAAAAGGCTGCAACATATGTAACGTTTAGCTTTTATGTCCTGGACTCTATTTTTAAGAATGTATTATGAATTATGTTTTCAACTACAGAAGGGTTGTTTCCAGCAGAGTAAGCATGTGGAGATATTGAAATGATACTTTTACCATTGATATTCTAATATAACTTCATCTACAACAAAATAATAGCTGGTAAATCTAAAAAAGGGAAGTTCTCATTCCTCAGTAACACTAATTACGACCTCCCTATACAACCAAGAACCATCATCGACAAAATCAATACTACAACTAATCTTACATTTCTTTTCAAATCTAAAAACCAATATAAGAGATAAAATCCAATGGAATAACTCAATTAAACCGTTGCTATCGCGTTAATAAATGCACTAAACTGAAAAATTACAAAAATTGACCAAAATTAGGGCAAATACCTCAACTCCCATAACCTCCTTTAGAGTAATTAATAGCTAAATAGCCATTGCTGCAGAATCCCCAGCATCCGAAATCTATTTGCATCGCCCTTTCATCATGATCGTTAAGAATGCGAAACCCTAACCCTAAATAGCTTAGGAATTTGGGATCCGAATCCGAATAACGATCTTGTGATGAATAAAAATGGGATTTTTTTTTCGATAATCCCAAATTGTTGCTTGCCTTAGAGAGAGGGAAGCGGGAGCTCTCAGATTTTGAATTGATTAATGCGATAGAATGATGAAATTGCGAGAGAGATACGGAGAGTATTTATAAACTTAAAATCAACGCGTATGCTATACGCGACGCGGTATATACTCTTTTGCTCTACGCGACGCGGTTAAATACGCGTAAAACCATGCACGGGTAGAAATGCGAAAATAATGGTTTAAAGGGGAGTAAATATATAATACTCCATGTCCGATATTAATCAAAGTTTATGATAAAATAGTATTGATCGAAGTTTTATTAAAAACCATTCGAGAGAAATATTGTACAACTATTGTCAAATACCCATTTATTAATCTCGTCTATCATGAAGTTTGGAGCACCAATCTTATCGGAACCTTCTGCATGGTTCGAAGGCTCTGAGTCCAATAGAGGGGCAAGTAAATGACCAAAATGTGCTCATTTAGTCCAATCGTAAGGTTCAGATTACCCTGCTCATGAGTTTGTATTTGCACTTTCATGACTTAAAGTTCCATTGATTTTTAACTTTGACACTAGGTGGTTTTTTTAGGATTAATTTCATAAAACCCTTGAACTTTGGTGTGATTCTAAACATAGCTCCCTAAACATTTTGTTTATCCACATGCTCCTTTTTGAACTTTAGGGTGTCTCACAAAAGCCTCCATAAACTGTAAATGTTTCTCACTGGACCCGGGACCCCGGAACTATAAGTGGCAAATAACTAAAGAGCGTTGCTTTGATACTTTGATAATAGAAATTTTAAAATAGTGAAAAAGTAAAAGTGAGAAAGTGACTTAGTTTCATCACTTTAGCTATTTATTTTATTAAAACTATATGTGAAAGTGAAAAACAAAAATTGTGCCATGCAAGATTTAATGCATATTCTACTTCCTCTAAAAAGAACCGATATCATTCAAAGTGGAATGATGACCATTTTAACTAATTAAAAATAATTTTCAATTAAATCTCTTCTTCTTTTCCGCCAATAATGCTTTACCGATTTTCTCACTCTTTATTATTGTTATTTTTATTTATATATATGGCCGATTATGTCTAGAACTTTGGAATCTGAGATTATTTTTGGAACTTTTCTATATTAGTCTCTTTAATCCTTACTATTTTAAATTAGTCCTCAAATTATTGAAATTGCTATAGTAAATATACAAATATAAAAGAATTTATAACCATTAATACAAGTAATGGATGTTGATGTAAATTAAGTTTTGCAAATAATTTATTTTTATTAAACAAATAAGTGAGTAATTCTACCTAGTATGTAAATCCACTTTCAATTCATTTAATTGTAGTTACCAAACAATTGTTGAAAATATAATATGATTTTAAATAAATAAATAAAATGATATTGCCACATCATCTTTATTTGTCTACTTTCAACAATATTTTGATTTTGCAAACAAACACGATATTTCACTTGCATGTTGACATGGATACACTTTCTCACTTGCAAAAAAAAAAAAAAAAAAACTTTCATACTTTCAGTTTGCCAAACACTCCCTTAGGTTATAGAGAGAAATATTTTCTTTATATCCCCTTCAAATCATTGTAATTTAGAATTATCCTCTTGATTATTATAGTGTAATTTTGGAATTTGGATCCTCTCCACTATCAAAAAAGTAGTAGAGGGATCATTACTTAATCACAACCATTAATTAATTATTTAGTGGGTGGTTATGTTTTTAAGTTTAAATTAGGAATGAGTGCAATACACATAGAGATAGTGAGGTTTAGATTTAGAATGCATCACAGTCATCCACTAGATAATCAACAGTTGAGATTAAAGTAGTGATCTCACAACTATTATTATTATTATTTTTTTTTTTTTTGTAGTTGAGAGGATCCAAATTCATAATTTTGTCCTTCAGATTAAAGTCCTCTCTCAATTTCAATTCTCATCCTAACTTTCAGTGAATAAAAATTAAGTACCTCACTTTCTCAATCTTTTCCTTATAGGATTGCAAATGGCAATTCTCTCTATATTCTTTTGTTAGTCCCTAAGCATATACATAGCACATGTCAAATTAATTTCTCTTCTTATTTGTTAGCATATACATTCAACGTGTACTTCGTAGCATAATTTTCTCCTCGAGACCAGTTCATCATCTAAGGCATAAATCTCATGATCTGATGTAATTGCTCGCAGCTTTCTATATTATTGCTGTTGTTAGGATGAACATTTATTATTTTCAATAACTGCATAAAAAGAGGAACACTTTGATGTGTAAAATTATCACATTATAGTATATGCTTACTGAAAACATTTTTAAAATTGAAGGGTTTATATGCATAAAAATGTATGTATATCTTGTAAAGTTGCGAGTTCACGAGGTTTTATTCATGGAGCTTAGGGACATGATTAATGTTGAAACCTCGCGGAGTCACAAAACATATGGCAAATTACTGTGTTCTATAAAATTTTCAGTTTCGTTTTTTATTTTTTTTCTCTCCATATTTTAGTTTAGCTATCTGGCCGCCTCACATTTTTGGTATTTTAATTAAAAAATCCTGACCTTTTTAAATTTTTTAAAACTCGCTAATTTTTTTATTTATTTTAATTAGACTCGGTTTTTCTCTTTTTGCAATAATTCTTAAGCTAGAGGTGGCAACTGAGTCAAATTACTCCGTAAGTTGACCTTACACTAAAACTACGAGTTAGCTTATTAGGTAGGTACAAGTACAACTAGTTAATTCTACCTAATAATGAATTAATCATGTAATATGAAGAGAATTGGAAATGAGCGTCTAACGGAAATAAAGGCGACAACTTTTTTAACATACCGATGTCATTACATTTTCTTTGAACCTGATAATGAAATTGCACTCACCATACCCTCGTGTATTGCACTCATTCCTAATTTGCACTTAAAAGAAAAAATCACAATCATCGACTAGATAATTAATAATTGTGATTATGTAGTGGTCCCTCCACTACTTTTTTGGTAGCGGAGAGGATCCAAATCCAAATCTTGTTTCGCTCCTCTCAAATGCACATATTGTATTGGAAGGTCTTAGTCCTTTATGAGCAATTATGTCTCAAACATGATAAACATTGTAACACTTATGAAGTACACTTTGTTCTAGTTTTTAACTCTAAAAAAAAATTACACCTGATAAATGTAGGTTATTAATACTCGTATTTTTTTACTTTGTATTCAATATATATGATAAACTACTTGTTCCTTTACACAGGGAGGCCTTAAATGTATGGTATTAATTTTCTTGATCTTAATATATTCTCGATCGTAATGATAGCACGGTTGTGTGTAATATGATTTTCTTCAAATTATACCATCTGACAAATTGACAAAAAAGTCCTAGAAATTGACAAGTTACCTGAAACCATCAAAGTGCTTTGAGAGAGATGCATTGTTAGTATTTTTGTTTGTAAAAAACAATATAGAGGCGTTTGGGAGGGCTTAATTTTTGCTTATGTTTAATGCTAGCTTTTAGTGGCTTTGACTTTTATGATAAAATGTTATGAAAATTATTTGGATAGAATAGTAATTTTTTGGTCAAACCTAGCTTATTTAGGTGAGCTTATAAGCTAGTTTTGAAAAGTATACGACTTTTCAAAATGAGCTTATAAGTTAACTTATTTGATATTTTACCAAACGTAGATATGAAAAAGCTAGCTTAAAAGCTAGTTTGACCAAAAAATAAGCCCCCCCAAACACCCTCATAGTCCCACATCGGATACTTGAGCTAATATTTAGAGGTTTAAAAGCATTAAATGTTTATTGGGCTTTGATAAATGAGCCAAAGCATAGACCTCTAAACCCGCGTGCAAATAGCGTGATTTTGACGCGATTATTAGACGCACTTAGCACGCTTGCCGCTGTCGTTAAAATATTATAACTTTTTTACTATACATATTTTTGAATATTATTTCTTTATTGTTATTTTGAATATTCAAATTTATCAAAATATGAAAAGACAAATGACTGTTGAAATTTGATTGTTAGAAAATGACTGTTTATTTTGAAGAGGTGTTTTGAAAAGTTGTGACAGTTGGAAACACTCTTTCAAACCTATAAATAGCCTATGTTTTCAGACATTTATTTTTAACTTTATTCTTAAAAACGTTTCTCTCAAAAATATCTGCAATGCTACAAACTTGTTTCACAAAGAGTTTGTGGAAAATTTCAAATTTGCTGGCTGGAATTTTTATTTTTTCTGTTGTATCTTGGGAAGAATATTTGCATTAACCCAAAATAAATTTGAATATCAAGTGAGGCAAATAATTCTTTAAGGAAAGTATTTCACGCCTCAGAAATTGTCTCCTTCGTTATTTTACTAACATGCATTAGCTAGGCTAGAAAAGTACATATTTTGGAACTAGATGCGTAGGAAAATGACAAGTTACATGTTGACAATTAAAATTGCTGATGATCCCTCTCATTTATAATATCTGTCACGTCTCAGCTAAGTTATTAAACACTAATCAGTCCAGGTGCTGAGAATAATATGATGTTCATAGTTTTAAGTACTGATGAGAGTGGGGGGGGGGGGGGGGGTCCGATTGAATTATGATAGAACAGATACAAGAAAACTTCAATGTGCATCATTAAAAGCTTCACGTTCTGCCATTAAGGTGTACGTAACCAGGAACCTATTTATTATTGTATAATAAGTTCACAAATATTTGTACAGAGAAAGCAATAAATTCAGTGTAAGTATGTATTTGTGTTGTATATGTTTCACAGTACTCAACTGAGATACTATCTTTGAATTTTTGCAGATTATTGCACCAGCGTAGATGAACATCCACACTTGAAACTATGAGAGTAAGACAATGGAAATGCTGAATAAAAATAATGCAATTACCACGATCTGAGAACCAAGTTTGACGTGGTTCAACCGCAACCCGGGCCTACATCCACAAACAAGAGGAGTATTTTTTTATTTTATTTTTATTTTTTCACTATATCAACAGAGAAGATATGTGCATTATACAAGAATCCTCAAAGGTACAACAAAGCTTGAGGCTCGAACAAAAACAAGAAAATGAAAGGGATTGCCTCACAAGCTCTAACTACACAACCTACTTGAAGAATTAGGACTGATGATCTCTGCTCTTCCTGACTCACTTAAGTCCATATATGAGTCACTCAAGTGGATTGAACCAACTTGGCTATGTCATATCCCTTAGCCAAAGAATGGTTTGAGTCCATTCATGGGTGGACTCAAACCCAACTAAGAGTACACGGGAATGAAGTCAAGTGAGAATGGAACGAATTAAGGAATGGGTGGACTCAAACCCAACTAAGAGTACACGGGAATGAAGTCAAGTGAGAATGGAACAAATTAAGGAATGGAATGGAATAAATGTGGGCATGGAATGCTCATCTCCATTCTTATGTTTCAATGCGATTAGAGAATGAAGTGAGAATGACAATCTTTTTATTTTTGGTATGGATAGTTAATAAGCAAACAAGACATACTTTGGAATTTACTTTAACTTTTTCATTCCCACCTTAGTGAAAATGTCCATTCCCTAACAACTCATAGAGAATGCTCATACCCACATAACGTGGAAATGAATGAGAAGTGAGAATGAACATTCTAGCTTTCAAAAACATGTTATGTTTGGTACGCATGAATAAGAAGTAATGAGTATTCCATTCGTACCCACTCCAACATACCAAAGGAAGGGCGAGGGGTGATGTCCCTTCTGGCAAAATATTTGTTTCTCGATCGGCATGCTCTTCATCAACACATCAACTACATTTTTGTTGATGTAAATCATCTTTATATTTGTTGACAATGCACATCCTGTGATACCTTACATCAGTGTGCTTGGACTTGGAGGAAATTCAAATTCTTGCTTGAATGTCACTTTGACTATCACAATGCGCAACACAGTGTTTTTTATTCATGCTCAATTCTTCAAAAAACGCTTCACACATAATATCTCCTTCCACACTTCGACAACCATATATACTCGATCATAATAGATGATGCAAAACAATTTTTCAATTTGGATTGTCAGAACACGACTCATACAAAAGTAACTAAGGATCCCGATGTAGACTTTCTACTATTAATGTCACTGACCATGTTGGCATCCGTATATACAACCAATACTAGTTCATCTCCTCCAAAGCATAAAAACTCTTTAAAGTATCTCTAAGATATTGAAAAATCCACTTTACCTTCACATAATGCCCTTTATTCAGACTTGCAAGGAATCAACTAAACAAGCCAATGCTACGTGCATGTCACGCCTTGTGCACACCATGACATACATCAAACTTCTAATACCAACATATAAGGAACATTCTTCATGACATACATCAAGCTTGAAGAATATTACTTCGAGGCCGACACCCGCAAGTGAAGAATCAACCTGTTTCGCGGCTTTCGCCTTCTTCATACTAAATCTTTGTAACATCTTTTCAATATACTTCTCTTGTGATATCCACAACTTCTTTTCCTTTTGCTTTATTATCATGGAAGATCTTTCTGCCCAAAATTTGCTTTGTCGATCCTAAGTCTTTCATTGCAAAAAAATTGCGCAACCTTTCCTTCAACTTTCCAATCTTTGATTTGTTATGCCCAATAATCAACATATCATCAACATAGAGTAAGAGAATGATGAAAGTGTCATCATCAAAACTCTTCATAAAGACACAATGATCCGAAGTGTTTATTTTGAAAACTTGATACCCCATAAGTATACAAAACTTCTTGTACCATAGCCGAGGAGCTTGCTTGAGGCGATATAGACTTTTCTTCAATTTGCATACAAAGTCTACTTTGACTTCGACATCTTCGTGTTGTTCCATGTAGATCTCCTCCAAATCAGTCATGGAGGAATGCGGTTTTAATATGCATTTGCTCAATCTCCATGTTTGTGCCAGCAGCCATACCACCGAATGATAATCAGTGAAGGTTAAAAAAATGAAAAAGAAAAAAAAGATAATCAATAAAGGTCAATTCATCTTCCTCTTGACATGCATCATAATAGACTTCAGGCTCTGCTATTAAAGTTTATGCATCATGAACCTAGTTGTTGCATTAAGTTTACAATAATGTTTCCATACTTTTCCATGCTGATGGAACAGTTCCAACCTACATTTGCATAGAGAAAGCAACAAATTCAGTATAAAATTATAAATCTCTATTTGTATTATATCTGTTTCACAACACCAACACTGAGGGATAACCTTTGAATTTTCTGTAGATGATTACACAAGTCTGGATAAATAATACATGCACTTTGAAACTATGAACACCTAAAACTAATTTTCTTCTATTCCTTTTAGGGAAAAAAGGAGAACAGTTGAACTGGTACCTGACCTTACAGCTTAACAGCTTGGATGGCCTCTGATCGATGGTTCCTGAGTTGCTCTTTTCAGTATGTTAAATGATTCAAGCAATAGTCCATCTTTTGGTGTGCGAGCGTGTGTGTTTGAGACAGGGTATAAAATCATTAACCCCCAACTCTCACCATAATTTTGGAGTTTTAGTGCAGAAGAAAGACTTTGACATGGTATTAGATCAACCCAAGTTCTAATACTACCAGCTAGTTATCAACAAATTAGCCCACTTTTTTGATATGCTTATATGTTGTGTTTGGAAAATCATGGAGGGATAACCCTCATTAATTGTTTGAAGGCTTTGAAATACGTATGCTGGATATACTCCCACCTTGCCAATGGACAAATTTCCTGAAAGTTAACTCTCTGACTGGAGTATCAATTCGGATTTCAGGCACTAAGAAACTAAACAACAGGGGAGAAAAGAGGAATCTGAGGTTCGTTCGCGATTCTCTGAGTTATGAGCATAGTTGTTTCTTCGGATAGAAGGACACACTGTATTTTTTCTGTAACATGGCGTAATATGTCCTGTGTACATAAAAATAGAGTTACAAACGTAACCCTTTAATGCGTCAAAAGGGTAAATAAGTTTACAAGAGAACAAAATTAAATTACTGAACCAACCTGATCACGGTTATTATAGTAGTCTTACATAAAGGTTAATGGAGAACAGATAACTCTATATTATACACATGCAACCTTATAGGAAATACAGAAGAAAATGTGCTGATAAACAAAGGAAAATTAACTAGTTTAAATAGATAAACTGTCTACTCACAGAAGAGAGGATTCAAATCCTATTTAAAGCAGAGAAAATGTGAGTTCATTAGTACCTTAGTTTTACATGCACATTGCTAGGTGCAGGGCCTTACCTCGA
The DNA here is from genome assembly GCA_012295165.1 of Asparagus setaceus. Lineage (NCBI taxonomy): Eukaryota > Viridiplantae > Streptophyta > Magnoliopsida > Asparagales > Asparagaceae > Asparagus > Asparagus setaceus. Next base: position 1,637,616 of record CM022701.1, on the reverse strand, counting down.
CAGAAATAAACTATCATAGAAATATTAGGCATCTTGAATAATAAAAGGAAATATGATATGTTCATGATCAGCATAACTTAAACCCATTTCTCCTTTGATCAATGAAACATAACCTTCCATCGCATCTCCACACTTTCCTCGATTTTGGTTGCCAGAATTCGATGAGAAAACATCGGCATGAATCTCCTCGAGAAGCATCGAATAAGATAAAACCCTTCGTGCAACTGCCTCTGATAAACCCCATTCAAACCCTCAACCTTAATCAATCCAAACACATTCACACCGTCTTCTTCACTAAAATCAGAGACGATCTCCACCAATTTGTACTCAGAATCCCAATACACAGCCCAAACCTCCCCTTTCCTCGGAAAAATCCTATACAAACAACTCCCATCTCCTTCTTCAACTTCACATTTCACTTCATGAGTGAACAAATCAATCTCTTTAGTAATTGTCTTTCCAAAAGATTTGAACTTTCCACAGGATAAGGAGAGCCCGTGCTCAACGAATTGCTTCTCTTCATCGAGAATCGTCTCGGGGACCAACAATGTGGCTTCGACAGTGGGCGAAGGGATCGGAATGATGCGATCGATTCGAGCGTAGGATCGAGGAAACCCTTCGTCAGACGAATTGGGGAACGCCCAAATTTGCCCTATTTCAGTCACTCTAATGACAACTCTCTCATCATCTACCTTCTCTGCATTTTCTCTTCTAACACCAGCATTGATCTCTTCCATTGTCCTCCGCTTCTTCGATCCCGAGGGCTTACTGATCAAAACCCCGTTCCTCTTTGCTGGCAAGCTCGGTTCTTTCTTCTTCTTCTTATCAATCTTGATCTTCGGAACTTTGATTTTCTTCTTCTCGATCTTGATTTCAATCTTTTTATTCTTCTTCTTCTTCTTCTCGATCTTGATCTTGGGAGCTTTGATGATTCCGATCCTACTATTCTTCTTCTTGTTGTTGATCTTGATCTTGGGAGCTATGATTTCGGTCCTATTCTTCTTGCAATGCTTCCTGCAGTGGGATTTCCCGCCCAAGCGCGGGAAGCGGCAGCGCCACCGCCGGCCGTCGGTCTGCGTGCAGCGGCGGTCGTCGGCGGGGACCTCCAGTGGCCCCTTTTTCGCCATTTTTGGGATCAAAGGATGAGGGGATCGAGGTTTCACAGGACAATTTAGGGTTTGGAGATGGAGATGATTGAGGGTTCTTTATTGGGAAAAATCCCGCGATTTGAGGGAAATTAATTTCGGGTTAAAAGATCTTTGAAGTGAATTGATTTGATACGCACGAGGAGAGAATCTATGGTTATGGCTTTGCTGCATAATAATAATAAATGTATGACTGTCACGGTTAAAAGTGTGTGGTTTGCGGTGGGAGTCAGAGAGAGAGAGAGAGATTGTGTTGTTTGGACAGTACAATAACTTTCTGAATTCAACAATTCACTTGTGACTGTACTATTATTGTACTATAGGGTAAATTTTTTTTTATGAATTCTATGTAAACTTAAAATTTGTACTAATTATCATTCATTCCACAAAAGACAAAAAGACAATTTTCTGATTCTATATAAATAGTAGGATCTATCGCCTCAAAACTTAATTATGAAGTTGTTCAAAAAAAAAAAAAGGATATTTTTTGGTACAACCACATTTTTCTTATTAAAATTAAAGGTTTATGATAACTTCTAAAGATCTATGATGATTTAAAGAGAATGATAATAAACTTTTGACAAATGCACTATTACAAACCTCTGTTAATACTCAATAGTCATTTTAATTAGTTGCAATAAAATATACAAAAAAAAGCAAACATAAATTTTAAATAAATAGAATTGACTTATTCAAAACACATGGTAGATTTAAATTCTAATGACATTTTACTTGAGAATGCATTGGATTAAATTTAAGGATTAGATGAAAAATACTACAAGTATTCATGACGCCTTGTTTCTCCATAGTTTTTTTAATTTTCTATTTTTATTACAACACAAATCATATGAAATAAATATATAGTTTTTATCATATGCATTATGAACATGCATTTTATTCTATAACAAAGAAATAAAACTTATAATGACAACGTTAATAGTGGATAGACTCTATATTTCCTACATGATAGGATAGTTTCTTTAGATTTTAAGATCTGGCATTACAACCAAATCTACTATATATAAATTTTACATAATAGAAATGGTTAAAAACTAAGTTTATGTCTCTTGACATGCAATAGTACTAGGTATTCATTATAAATTATAAGAAAGGACACCACATCGTGTCTTACAGAATAAAAGTAATATAACTCTTGTAGTCTTGTTATCACTGCTTAATGATTATTACATTACACCCTTTTATGTTACAAATTTAGAGTTTCTTTCAATTTTCCTCCAATCTTTAAAATCGTTACTAATTTTGATTAATTTTGGGTTTTAAACCAAATTACGATCAAATTAATTAATTTCTGTTGATTTATGAGTAACTATGTTGAATTTGTGGCAATGTGAGTTTCATTTTTGAGTTTAAGCTAGTTGGATTGAATTGGGATTTTAGATGTAAAAGGGTTTCAGTTAAATAGCTAGAGGAAGAAGAAAGGGACTCAGAGGCAATCATGACAGAGAGGTTTCCTAACTTAGAAGGTATAATACATTAAAATTAGCGAAACTTTAGCCCTTACGTACAAGTGAGCACAAATGTTTAAATTTGAGAGAATAAATCAATTTTTAAAAATTAGTGAAACTTTAGCCTTACATACAAGTGAGCACAAATGTCTAAATTTTAGTCAATAGATCAAGTTTTTATGCAGCAAAAAATAAACAGTAGAATCCATTTCATATTGCTACAACGGAGCATTCTTCATTTCAGGGAAAATTATGAGTATAAGCATCTCGCGTTTCATTAATAAGAGTTAATAAAATCTCCAACTACGGAAATTACAGAATGTCTTCAAAATCTTACAATTCCATGAACAAATACCAATACCCGAAACGATAATACCCAAAACAATATTCCGAATGAACGAAACCAAAAATCTAGGCCGACGAACTAAAAAAAAAAAAGAAAAAGAAAAAACATAACTCATCCTCCCATATCAATGGCTTTCCAGTCCCCGATCATCAAGATAACATGACAGTCTGAGATAAGTTGTTACCCTCTGATAACTTGCAGGAGCGAGAAATAAGTGTATAATGTTCACACAGTATGTAGAAGATCTAGAAATATTGTTGAATATTCTATTATGTATGCTCTTCAATATTAGAATATCTAGAAATATTGTTGAAGAATCAATTTTTCAGTCACCTGTAACTTAATGGAAAGATGGATGACTTATATTTTGGCTTGAAGAAAGATTGCCCACAATTACATTCACTGAGGCAAAAACAAGGGGAGAGATTTTCAAAATTCAATGAGACAGCACAACACATTGAATTCATCAAGTTATCAAGCAGCATGAATTTAGATTTGCAACACTGTTGCATGATCACAAATTCCACCTAGAAAAACAACTACATGAACTGCCTCAGAACCATATTCCATGTGCACTAATTATACACAAAATTACATACTAGATAGGATCCAAAATTTGCACACATTTGTAGTCCATGAAGGACAATTTTCAAACAGCAAAACTCTTCAATCTATGTACATCCAAAACTTTCAATTCCTGTGAACAAAGAGGTCTATACTCTCAAAAAACTAAGGAGAAAGACATTCAGCATATAGAACTAAAGAACTCTGTAACACTAATCTAAGGATTTTCTACCATCAATACAAAACATCTAACTAAATATTTTCCATCATCCTCATCCATAAAACAAAACAAAAAAAAATAAAAATAAAAAATCTCTTCATCCTTTTTTCTTTTCTCAGTCATTTTGTTAGCTGTTATCTCCTCAATTTTCGGTTACCCTTTTAACTTATTTCATCAACAAAGGCAAAAAGGTGTTGCCTCCACTTCTCTCTCCTCACCTCCAATACAAAATCTATTATAGGAAACTCTATTGAAACTAACACAACAAAAACATTGCACCCCACAAATTCTTCCCCCCTCCTCTTCCATGAATTGATGTGTTGAACGGCCAGACCTGACCCTGTGAGAGCTGCCCACCTCCCTTCCATGGGCCGCTCCACCTCCATCTCCCCAGCCTCCAGGCAGGACTCCGAGGCCGAGTTCATATGGCCTTTCGGCCATATCGACTACCTCCACCGCTCTGACCTCCGCGAGACCGCCTACGAGGTCTTCTTCATGTCGTGCCGCTCGTCCCCCGGTTTCAGCAGTCGAAACTCAATGACATACCCTTCGTCAGGCGACAGTGTAACGGGCGAAGACAGCAGGAGGGATGGGCCTGTATCTCCTGGCGCAAAAAGCGCCAATGGGGTTACGAGGGACGGGTCGGGATCTCCGGGAGCGAAAGCAGGGGGGGCGATGATGGTGGTGAATAGTAGGATAAAGAGGGCGCTGGGGCTGAAATCTCGGAGGCAATCGTTGATGAGGAGGATGAATCAGACGGGAGCAACGGCACAGGGCGGGATGACTTCTCCCGGGAGGGTGAGGCGGCCGATGACTTCGGCGGAGATCATGCGGCAGCAGATGCGGGTGACGGAGCAGAGCGACAGTCGTCTTAGGAAGACGCTCATGAGAACTTTTGTTGGTCAGGTACATCCATAAGAAACCGTTTTTCAATCAAAATGTTTCAAGGACACGTCGAAAAAAAAAACGTTATTTGCATATGCACCTCTTATATTATGGATAGGTAGCTACTTTCTGTACCGTTAGTTTTAAAAACTAAGAGCAGAACAAGGTTATGACCACGAAGAAAGGTATATATGCTAATGAAAATAGGACAGCGTTGATAAGTAGCTACATCTGCAGAATGTGCATCTGCAAATAACTACGCATTCCTTCATTGAGCTGATGGTTCATTTGAACTTCGACAAACAGGTCGGAAAAAGAGCAGAGACAATTATCCTCCCCTTAGAACTCCTACGGCAACTAAAAGCACCAGAATTCTACGACGCACACGAATACCACCAATTCCAACGGAGACAGCTCAAAATCCTGGAAGCCGGTCTCCTCCTCCACCCTTCAGTAGCCCCTGACAAGCACAGCTCCGCTGCAATCCAGCTCAAGGAGGTCATCAGACAAAGCGAGATGAAGCCCATCGACACAAGCAAGAACTCTGAAGCAATGCGAAATCTCTGCAGCTCCGTTATATCCCTAGCATGGCGAAACCCAAATGGCTCGACCAGCGAAGTGTGTCACTGGGCCGATGGCTTTCCTCTCAACATTCACCTCTATCTCGCTCTCCTTCAATCAATATTCGATCTCAGAGAGGAGACTATAGTACTAGATGAGGTTGATGAACTAGTTGAGCTAATAAAGAAGACGTGGTCAAGCTTAGGCATCAACAGAATGATACACAATGTATGCTTCACTTGGGTTTTCTTTCACCAGTACATTGTGACTGGCCAAACAGAGCCTGACTTGATAAAGGCTACGATAGCCATGCTTGTGGAAGTGGCTAATGATGCGAAGAGGTTGGATCGAGAGGCGTGCTATGTGAAGGTGGTCTCTGCTACATTGACATCGATGCAGGAATGGGCGGAGAAGAAGTTATTGGATTATCATGAGAGTTTTGATAATGGAACGGTAGGGAACATGGAGAATGTCTTGTCTCTTGCTCTGTCCACGACGAAGATAATCAATGAGGATGTTTCGAGTATGGTTGGGAGTGGATTGGGGTTGTTGGAGAGGGATAGTGGATATATGATCAGTAGATTGGATGGATATATCAGGTCCTCGATGAGGAATACATTCAACAAGGTGACAATTCTAGCTTTGCCTCTACTTACATATCACTGGTACACTAGGATACATTCTATAGCCAATAGCTAAAGAAAAAGGTAAAAAATGCAAGGTCCTAGCAGTCTTTCAGCCAATATCATCTCTAGCATAAGATGGATCACGAATATTTTATTGCCTGTGCAATGCATCCAAAATGTTTACTAACATTTGTCATTTCCTTGAGATGCTTGAAGTCCAATCTCAAAATTTCAGGGGAAACCATCACAAAAGTGTTGTGGAAGTAGCATGAAAACTGAACTCTTCATCTTCAGGATATTTTGCTGTCTGGATACAGGACAGGGATATTAAGTGTTGATGTTTTCTTACTCAACACCTATGTCCTCCATTATTTTCACTACGTCGAGCTACGTCATCAAGTGGTGTTGTTAAAGTTAGTCTATTGCCAACTGTTAGATTTAGCATAGTTTAGTTATTGAGTTAGTGAGTATGGACCGACATTTAATTACTATCCGATTTTATCCCCATATATTACCCTCGTCTAATCAATATATTTGATCTGAGTATTTCATAACATGATAAGAGAGCATTTGTTATGAAATACTCAGATCAAATATTATTGATTAGAGGAGCGTAACATATTGGGATACAACCGGATAGTAATTAAATGTGGGTCCATACCCACTGACCCAATAACTAAACCACACTAAACCTAACACCAACTAACTATAGCACCACACCCACACACAAACATATACACAAACATACCTGATATTTTGAGTCCAGAGCTCAGAGAACACCTATCTTATGTTTCCTGACATCTGTTATCTCAGACACTAGGCACTTAGATGCTAAGATATATGTGACCTGTCTTCAGATAATATCAGTAAAATGGAGTCATGGTGTTCTACCATGTATAAGACTATAAGAATCACTGTTTTTGATAAATTCAAACACAAGAACATGTTAAACAAAATGAAACACAAGAGCATGCACTGTTTTACCTGTTACACTCAAATTCCAAAGAGAATCCCACTTCTTTTTGGATCCAATTCAAACTCAAATTGCTGTAATCATGTTGGAACAAAGTTGGATTTCATGCAAACCATAAATTCGTACGCAGATATTCGAGACTGGACACGGTCAGGGTGATAGCATGATAGTGGAAGTCCATGAGGACCCAGGCCATATCCTTGTTCAGCTCGCCCAAGACACCGAGGCATTGGCCTTATCAGAGAAGGAAACATTCAGCCCCGTCCTTAAACGATGGCATCCCATTCCAGCAGCCATTGCAGTCTCAACTCTCCACCATTGCTTCGGTGTAGTGCTGAAGCAGTACTTGACTAAGGTCAGTAACCTAAGTATTGAAGTGGTCCGAGTCCTGCAATCTGCAGGGAAATTAGAGAAGGCTTTGGTTCAGATGGTTGTGGAGGACTCTGTGGATTTTGATGATGAGGGAAAGGATGTTGTGAGGGAGATGATGCCTTATGAGGTAGACTCGATAATTACGGGACTTCTCAAGAGATGGACTGAGGAGAGGTTGACTATGGGAAAGGAATGCGTCAACAGAGCGAAAGAGACTGAGGTGAGTCTAGGGAGTAAAATATATACATGTCTGAATAACATGCATAGGCTAAGTTTATTGGGGGGAAACGCTTCTTAACTAGTCAAATTTGCTTAGTGTCCTTTATATGGTGCCTGAGGCAATACATGCTCTTGATATCTATGGCTTAATAATATCCTTCTCTAATGCTTACATAGGGACCAACACCTTAAAATCTTTTTGTAACCTGATGCACGATCAGAAGTTCAATCAATATATCACTGCAAGAAGAATAAGCCACAACAGTTTTTCAATTAACTTTTGTTATCCTTAAAACAGAGTTGGATCCCAAGGTCAAAAGCCGAACCATATGCACAATCAGTTGTCGATCTCATGAAGATAGCCAAACTAACAGTCGACGAGTTCTTCGAAATCCCAGTAAGCGCAAGAAACAACATGATCCAAGTGCTTGCTGATGGCCTTGAATCCATCTTTCATGAGTACACATCCTTTGTTGCATCCTGTGGTAAAAGTCCTCCACAGAACCAAAGTATTAATCATAACCATAAAATTCTGGCAACTTACTAACTTTTCTGCAGGTACAAAGCAAAGTTATTTGCCACCACTTCCTCCACTAACAAGATGCAACCAAGACTCCCGTTTGGCAAAGCTCTGGAAGAAAGCAAAGCCCATAAGATCCATGGGCAACAATTCACCAAGCTACCGGAATGATTCCATTGACGGACACCACCCTCGTCCATCGACCAGCCGTGGCACACAGCGTCTCTACGTCCGTCTCAATACGCTCTACTACTTGCACTCCCACATCCATTCCCTCGACAAAACCCTCTCCCTCTTCTCAATCAACCAGCACGGTGGCAACTTTGGCCCCTCCCCTTCTCTCCGAGCATCCAACACTAACCGCTGCCTTGCTCCTTCATACCATTTCGACTTCACCCGCTCCACTATCCAATCTGCGGTCCTCCACGTCTCCGAGGTTGCCGCCTACCGTCTAATCTTCCTCGACTCCAACCACTCATTCTACGACGGGCTATACGTTGGCGACATTGAGAACTCAAGAATCCGCCCTGCACTACGTATACTCAAGCAGAACCTGACATTGCTCGTATCAGTACTAACCGACAGGGCACAGCCCGGGGCAGTAAAAGAAGTGATGAGGGCCGCGTTTGAGGCGTTCTTGATGGTTCTATTGGCCGGAGGGAGCGAGAGAGCGTTTGTCAGGTCGGACTATGACACGGTGATGGAGGACTTCCGGAGCTTGAAGAGGTCGTTCTGCACGAGCGGGGAGGGGTTGGTGGCAGAGGACGTGGTGGATAGGGAGGCGGAGGTGGTGGAAGGGATTATAGCATTGATGGGATTGCCAACAGAGAGATTGATCGAGGAGTTTAGTATTGCAGCGTGCGAGGCAAGCGGGATAGGAGGGTTGGGAGGAGGAGGAGGAGGAGCAGAGACACCAGGAAGGCAGAGGGTGCTACCAATGCCGCCAACAACAGGGAGGTGGAACAGAGCGGATCCTAACACAGTGTTGAGGGTGTTGTGCCACAGGAATGATGATGCGGCAAATCACTTCTTGAAGAAAACATTTCAGTTGTCGAAAAGGAGGTGATGGAGCTTATCATGGGTAGATATAGATAGCTGGAGAAGGGGAAAAAGAAGCATGGTTCGTTTTAAGTTATTGATTGCTTGAGAGAATGACTCACTATGCTTATATTCAATCTTGTTCCTTCTAAAGTTTCTTTTATCTTTAGAGGATATGACCTTCTAATGCGTTTTCACGGTGCATGTCATGTCTCTTAATAAGAGAAATTTTAATTTTGTTTGTTCTTTGCTCATGTGTAATCCTGTACAGACAATATGCATGTAAAGTTTCTTTGACTGTTCCAAAAAAAAAAAATGTTACAAATGATAGATAGATACAGTCATATCCACAACAAAGTTTATCATGACAATTAAGAACAAATACAAATAGCTGTTGGCTTAAAACTACGAAAAATTTTCATGCAAATGTAATGTAAAATTCAAATATTTTCCTTCAGTTGATTGATTGTCGCATTTGATGTAATATGTGCAATGAGAACACTGGAGATAATGCTGTTGTTGGTGTTGTGCATGTTTAAACAAGGTTGGCAAAAGTAATAGCTCTTGAAACAAACTGTGGAACAGATAATTTGTCCACACAAAGAAAGCCCCAAATTAACATTGTTGATGCATGACTTTAATGATTCCTATCTGGTAGTTATGAAGCTTGGATTACAAATGTCGCAAATTAGTCTTCTTTTTACGCTCAATCTTAAGATACCAGTATATTTATCTAGAGTAATCTTGCCAGAATTCATAGCATCGCATATTCATATTGTCATAAACTTCTCACAAGCATACATGCAATAATAAGTAGAACGACGAAAAGGTTGCGGGAACTTGTCATGAAATAATATTACTGAAACACAGAAGCAGAATCAGAATAAGAGTGAATACTGAAAGTTCCAGTTTCAAGAATTCTTGGATTCAACAAGATTGAAATGATTATATTTTTGCCATTGCTGCAGATTACTATTAATACTATAATGATTACAGGAAATCTCTGTGGACCTATAAATCTCTACTCCTATTATAAAAGAAATATAGTGTTATAACTCAAATGTAAATGTAATAATCAAGAAAGTGAAACAAAAGATAATCAGTGAGCAGCAATAAGCAAAAAACTATACAAAAATTTCGAGCAGTAAGCATGCCAAAAAAAATGATACAATGCACACAACCTGTTCGATGAAATTCCCAAAAGAAATCGAAGACTTACCCATCAAAGAAAATGGAAACCAAGATCAGACTGCGCATGCTCAACCAGTGAGTTAAGAAACTAATGTACCGATACTCGAGAATGCAATCGACGATGGAAAAGAAAATTTTTGTTTTTGGTAAATCTCACAAAACCCTCTGAACTTTTAACATTTGAAAAGTTCCAACTGAATTTGGACAAATTTCGTTCTAAGATTTGTCGGCAAGAGAGGGCCGAGGGAAAAGAGAAAAATTGTTGACTTGAGTTTTTTTTACAATTTTACTGAAAGAGGAAAAGGCGTTTCAATGTGCGACTTTCCCAGTTTTGGGGGGAAAAAAGAGGTATTTCTGTTTTGAGAAGGATTGGAAGATATGCTTTGTTTGGATGGTAATGAATGAGGGGCAGAGTAAAGAAATTAAATGAATTCACCGGGATTTTTTTTTTAAACAGAATGGAGGGAAATGAGAAGTAACAAAGTTTACATCCTTAACCTCCATTATATATAATTTGGTTCCCCCGTAGAGTGTAGAGGAGTAAATTGTTTTTTACCATCATGATACAAATCCAACGGCTTAGAAATGATTCTGCTCCATTCCCTTTAATAAACTCCCAAACATGATTATTACGTTTGCCCTCCCCTTCTTTTCCTTTACTTTACATTGTTTCTCGTTTTCTTGGGAAGTAAAATATTGGGTTAGTTTCACATACAACCCCCCACCCCCCCAAAGAAATTTTTTTTTTTGAGGCTGCTGTACAGAACCCCTGATTTTGTTTGTCTCAAATAACCTGTCAGAACTTTCAGATGTCTCACACCCCAACCTAAAAAAGGGCCTACCCAATCCCATCCACTCGCCTTGATCTTACCTCACATGAGGTAACATTACCCCTTCTCCTTAGTTATTTATAAATTACATGTAAGCGGGTCTAGTGAGAAAGGTTCAAAGTTCAAGGGGTTTTATGAGACACCCTAAAGTTCAAGGGAGGGTATGTGCAACTCTCTCCAAAGTTCAAGAAGCTTTTGTGAAATACTTACTCAGAAGTTCAAGAATAAATAAGTAGCTAACCAACTAATGAAACCAACATTTTTCTTCTCTTTTCTCCTAGGAAGTAAAATAATGCCATATTCATTTGATTTTCCTCTCAAAAGTATATACAATTTCTTTGATGACAAACAAATTTGCTAAAGAGATTGCGTTTAAGAACAAGCCTATATGAGAGAATGCTATCCAAAGTTATAAAATAACACCAAAATATTTTTTTTTTGAAAGTATAACACCAAAATATTTATCATGCATCTCCTCCATCCCTGCCAACAATTTCAAAATCTGAACCAACTGTCCTGCCCGGATGCACCTCATTCTTCCCTTTCCTCATCTCAATCTCCAACTCAACCACATCAGAGTTATAAACATACAACTTTGTCATAACCAAGTAAAACACAAGATTAACCCCACTGAGCACAGCAACAAACACATAGAAATAATCTAGCCTGCAAGCATTCAGATTATTCTGAATCCATCCTTTGCTCCCATTTCTCTTCGTAACATCCGATACCGTCGTCAGAATAAAACTGCTCAGAAAATTACCAATCCCTAAACTCGTACTGAAATAGGAAGTCCCCAAGCTCTTCATCCCCTCTGGAGCCTGATCGTAGAAAAACTCCAACTTTGCAACCTCAACAAATGCATCAGCAATCCCCATCAGTGCATACTGAGGTAATAGGATAAAGATTGAGATAGGAACCACATCTTCCTCATCGAAAGTCCCATGCTCTTTGATAACACTTAGCCTCTTTCTCTCTACTAAGGCTGCGATGAACATTATGAACACGTGCATAACGATGCCAATCCCCATTCTCTGAAGCAATGAGACGCCTCTCGGATTTTTTGTGTATTTTCTAATGAAAGGAACAAAGAAACGATCATAGATTACGATGGTGATGAGCATGAAGATTGTGACAAAGGCGCCTAGGCTTGCGGCTGGGATCTGGAAGTGTGGCCCCATGCTTCGGTCTAGAGTTCTGCCTTGTTTGATGAAGAGGGTCATGGTTTGTGCTGCCACTGCACTTGGTATGAATGTTGTGAGAAGAATGGGGAGCATTTTGAATATTTGCTTGGTTTCTTCGACTTGGGTCACCGTGCGCAATGTCCATGGAGTGTTTGGACCGCTCTTTGTTGCAGCTTTATCGAAGAATCTGTAACCAACAAGCCCAAAGTAAGACTACCTGAAAATGAAGTGAACGTAACAATTTATAACAACAGCAACAACAAATCATGTATCCCAAGTTTTTGGGATAAGCTACATGAATCATATTTTCCATCATTTCATCTGCTCCACTAACTATCATATAGGCATAAATTGGCTCAACCAAGTGTAGTCCTGCTTCATCCATTATTTATAATCTTGTTATCTCTACTAATCGATGCATTTAGTAGTTAGTAGGCTATGTTACACATGTTCAAAGAATCCTCTCGCATTTTATGCTCACTAGGAGCATCCTTTTGACTTCTTATGAATATATTAGTTTCTTATTCTATTCAGTGATGTATGTTATGTGTCCACCATAACATTCTTATATCAGCTACCCCCTTTTACGCATATGTTGTTTATGGATTACCCAACTTTTGATAAAGAAAGCATTGTTGGTCTTATATGTCCTATAGAAATTTTCCTTCGCAAAATGAACCTAGGAAGTTCTTTTTTAAGAAACTGCTCGGAAAATAATTAGTGAATAAGAGGCATGAACCTTAGTGAAGTGGAATGCTCAATTCTGAACTTGCCCCCTTTCTCATACTCTTCAATGTCCAATTCATAGAGATCTTTCGGGTCAGCAGGAAGAGGTGCCCTCCGTTTCCTGATAGCTGCAACCAAAACCTGAACCATTTGTGTATAGGGACTCCCTGTTCTCACTTTGTGCCTATACAAAGGAGTACCAATCAAGAAAATCACAACCGAGATACCCAATCCAAGCGTGGGAATCCCATAGCCTATTGCAAAACCCCTGTTATCTTGAATATAGACCAGAAAGGTAGTGGCAAAGAGAGAACCAAAAAAGATGCTGAACATCCACCAATTGAAGAAGGAGAGCTTATGGGTTCGTTCTTTTGGCTCAAAATCATCGAATTGGTCAGCACCCATAGTTGATATATTAGGCTTAGTCCCTCCGGTCCCAATTGCAATTATATAGAGGGAAGCATAGAAAATGCCTATTTGAAAAGGTGTTGCGTGACTGTTACAGTCTGATGAGTTGCACGGTGGAGGTCTAAGTGATTTCAGAGAGACAGTAAGGGTCAATAGGCCCATACCCTGACATGAATTTTATAACAAAAAGAGTTAGATGCACTACTCTTCATATAAGGAAAAGGCAGTAATTAAGAATGTAGAATGTTACCAATAGATAAATTGCCGAAGCAATAACGAAAGTCCAATATCGGCCAAGATGGGCATCTGCAATATATGCACCTACAATTGGTGTCATCCACACAGTCCCAGCCCAATTGGTTACATTGTTTGAAGAAGGGACAGTGCCCTCATGGAGCTTGCTAGTTAGATAGACAACAAGGTTTGAGGCGATTCCATAGTAAGCCATCCTTTCAAACACCTCATATCCTGCAAAATTATAAGTTGGATTGAATCAAATTATTGGTTATTGATGAGTACCTAGTCTTTAAGTGTAATCTAACACTAAGCAGCGAGATAATCAACTGATGTCTGAGACTCTCAATGGAACCAATAATTTTGAAAATGCCATATCGCTATTGCCTCAATGATGAGTGATAAAGTCTTCATATTTTACAACTAGCCACCAATACTCATTCTTCTGTTATCTTTAGTCCCTTTTAGAAAGGAAGGACATACACTAGTTTGAATCGAATACCCTCCAAAGAAGGATAATTTTTTCACAAGGAGTAAAATTTCAAAAGTTTTCCGACAAAAAGTCTAGATGAATGGAGGAGATAAACACAAACTACACAGTAACCATAGCGCAATGTCCAAATATGAGAATTAAATAATACATGTAAATATCATACCCATGAGTAATATGCTTACCGACTATGAAAGAACAAGCTTTCCACCCCCCTCCCTTTGAACGAACAAAAGGGCGGCCTTTGAGATCCACAGTGCCGTCTTTAGTCAGCTCTAGGTCTCCGCTGTCCTTGCCTCCTTCCTCTGCCATGTTTGTGCAGAAGAGAGTTCAAAGGGAGTTGGAGATCATGTGAAAGAAGTCTCCTTCTTTAAAGCAATGGAGGTTATGGAAGGAAATTTATAGTCATGCCTTGTCCATGAAGCACTTAATTTCTTTCAACCTCTTTACCTCAGCCTTTGCTGCCTGTCAATTTTCTCTTAGATGCCACAAGGCCGTCTACTTATCGTAAGTAAAAAATAAAAACCAGCCTGATAAAATTCCTGATTGGATTATGTGATTGTCATTGTAAAAGCTCTGAAAGCTACTCCTAAGTTGAGAAATAGAAACTTCTCCTTTAGGGAAGTTAGGACATAAGATCCAGGCAAAAGAGCTCAACCTGAGTTTTCCCTGCCTAATAAGGTTCGTTAAGGGACACATAGACTGGGCTATTTATTGCTGCTGATAAGAATCGAGCATTGAAAACCACGAAAACATTGATGATAACGTGATAGAGAAAGACAGTGATCCAAGAATTAATATTGGTAGATTCATTGAATGAGTCTTTACACAATCTTGCCCCACACAAAGTCTCTTCTCTGGTGATATCTATTTCATGGCTCCCAGTTGCACAGGTTGGCTCATTTACCAAGTTACGGAGCGCATACGGAGAGAGAGTTTTCAAGTAACCTTTGCCAATAGACTTTGGTGTGCTAATTTTCGTCCTTAAAGATGGGTTTTCTGTTGGCTTTATATAAATTTACAAAATCTTGTCACCTAGTCTTATAGGCCGGTCATGTGTTACTAGCAGACAAACATACTGGCATCTGAGGCCTCTAAATGAACAACTTCTAGCTATTCAAAATGATACACATACAAACATTCTAATTTTATGCTGTTTTTGATTGAAAATGCATGCACATGAAACATCTGGAGTCCTCAGCGTGTGATGTATCACCAACTTCTTGTAGGTTTGTCAGCCACAAACATATACTATCACATAATCAATCATTGCTGAAAAAAGTTAGGTAGACTTCAATGCTTCATTTTGGAATTAAAAGGCACATATCAACAGGCTTAATCTAAGTGCCAGAACTGCATTTCTGATATTGTAAATGACCCTCGTTTCACTTTCTTCAAAAGGTAACAAGTAACGGCATTAGAAACTGAAAAATATAGAAGGCTGGAACTAGTAGTTTGGCCTACCTAGATATGAACAAACGCTAGCTAACAGTTACTGTCACTAACTCAATAGAGCCAAGAGGTCAAAGACTAACAAGGATTTTGGAAGGCAATAAAAACAGCATGTAGTTGGATCTACTTAGTTTGAGCTGCATTTGCAAATTTTTGACACGATCAGAACCCAGATTGTGCCATCCATGGAGGATTTCTACCAAAAAGAATCTCCAGCAAGAGTGTTGCTTTCAGCTTCATGTCTATATGCTCTTGTTGATCGTCTTGTTAGCTAGTTAAGCACCATTTGCCCAGAAGATGATATAATTCTTTCTGAAGGTCACCATCTGCTGAAGACAAGCTTAATGAATAAGAAACAGCTCCATACTAGACAAAATTATGTCCTGGAACTAATGAGTTAAATAATATGTTTAAGACTTATATTTATAGTACAATTCTTTTCAGGAAATATTTCATAGTACAAATTGATCAAGTCTAACATTTAGTTAACAATTTATTTCCGACTAAACATTCTGCATGACTTAGAAAGGATACCCTGTGCACTACATCGCTAAAAGATGCATCCATAAATTAGTGCACAATCTTATCACTGATGCCCGAGTACATGGTTCTTCATTTATTGAATTGGTCAATTTTCATATTCCAACCTTCACTTGACGATTCTACAAAATCATGGGAGACCTCGGCTCTGTAGATATGAATGGCTAACCGTTAGAAAGAAGATCAAATTGGATAATAGTATTCAAAGAACAACAGTACCTAAATTAATCAACGGATAAGAAGTCAGAAAACTCTTCATACCCTCAGAAGCCTTATCATAAAAAATTTCATCTTTGCCACCTTGAGAAAGGCATCCACCACCTCCATGGCTACAAGGTGAGAGAGAGGCAACAGTATAAAGATGACAAGCAAAATCTTTCTTACAGTTTCCACCATTTCATGAACTCTTGCAAAGTTCAGCCTATATAAGTAACCTGCGTAAATACAGTATGATCAACATGTGAAGATTATGATGCCAACTACCATCCACAGCAGGAGAGTGGTTCTCTTCGGATTTTTCATCAATTTCTTCATAAACGGGACAAGAAAAAATTCCATAGATAAATTATGAACATGACAATGAGATAGAAATTATGGCAAATAAACTATAGCAACACAATGTACGCTTTGTGCCTAACAGCAGTGCTGGTGGATTTCAGTTGCCTAATTCTTAGTCCCTTTAACCTACATGTAACTAAAAAATTATCAATAAACTGGATTTTCTACAGTTTTTTTCCATTTTATTTTTGAGTTATATGACACTCTCTTTGACTCACCTAAACTAGGGTAGTCTGAATTAAGTTATCGACGCCTTCAGCCAGTACTAAGAGAAACTTAGCTCAGTCACTAGCTAAGAGCATAAGAGAGTTTCATGTGAGGATTATATGACAGCTCTGCTAATTTACAGTGACCTGACATAAGATGCTGCTCCAGAAGTTCATATCAAGCAACATTGATTAGAAAAAAAAAAAACCAACTTCAGTGTAGGTATTAAGTTGATTTCAAACTTCCCCTTCCTTCTACTATGCTCTGATAAACAGAATGTTTTTTTAATTAATAAAATGTTAAGAATAAGAATCAGACGTGCTAGTATGGAAGAGATCTCTTTAGCCAAATCCACTACCAAGAGTTCTTCTTGAAAGGTTTTGAGTCTTTTGACAAATATTAACATGTTAGTATATATGAATTGTATATTAAAGGTTATCCCTTCTATATAAACTGAACAAGAGTCATAAAAGACCAAACCATCTAACTGGCCAGTTTGACGAATGCTCTGGTTCTTACAACATTTTCTCCAGTATCGAGAGTGGAACTTGAAATGACAAATTTATCTACTCATTATTATGGTAGCTAAAATGAGGACTGAATTTAGTTATAGAAACAAAGCCCTCAGCATGGGGATTCTATATCATATGTGCAATAGTCAAAGTTTTCTCAATTGCCAATATTTATTATCTGTAACACCTTAAAATATCTCATGCTACGATTAGGCACACTAATTACAACTATGGTAACAAGCATTCAACAAACCAGCAACCACTGAAGAATAATTCTACTCCTTTACATTGATGTATAGTAAAGTGGTGTTAGATGTTCCATCTATCCTGTACCAAATCATTTATTTAAGGTGTCTCTTTGACATTATCTTGACCTTATGTGTCACAAACCCTAATGATATAATGCCTTGCCTGAAGCTATCTATCTATCTATCTATCTATAACATAATGCTTACCAACTTAAAAGCAAATAAAAACATCCATAGTATCATTGTCCCAACAGCACAACCACAACAGCTTACATCCTTGAGCATCTTCAGGCAATAATTTGTTATTTTGATGCATGATATATCTTTAGGCTTTCATCCCAGTAAACATTCACAGAAAACTAGTTGTTGAGAGAGTCCAAAACTATGCCTCTCATTACAAGGTTGATTTTTAATTTTTAATAGTTATGTTTGATAAAGTGCACATAACCTTATCAAACTTTGAACAGATGTTTGATGAGGTTATGTTTAAAAACACGATGACACACAACAGTTCACATACACCTAAACCCCTGTCCCCACCCCAGCCGACACCCGCCACAAGAAAAAGAAAAAAGAAAAAACAAACATATTCAAACACACAAATACACAGACAGAGAGTGACACACAAAGAGAGGAATAAAAAGAAGTACACTGTAATATATGGCATGTATCCTCTGTATCTGACATGTCACGAACCATTATGCTGCCATTTTTGGAATATTGATGCTTTATACATTTAGATGATGATGTAAATGCCATTGCAGGATCACTCATGAATTTTAGTCTTAATTCCGATGTAAGTGAATGCACAAGAAACAATTCCAGTCTAAAATTCTAGAGTGCGTCACCTTAACTTTAAGTAAAATAGAATAGTATTACCTGAGAATTGATGATCCATACTAATTTAATGAAAAAGTGAAAGGATAATGTATGGGGGTAACTATAGTGGGTTAGCAACAACCACATGACTATTAAGCATTATTAAGATGCTTTGGTTAGTAATAGCAGGTTTATACTGATAAAGAGCTAATAACAGGGAGAAGTTTTCAAGAACTTCAGTTATAGAAAACTCATGAATTTAATCTTTTAAAGGTTTTTTCCTCCATCCAGCTTTAATTCTCCTTGGTCCTTGTTCTTCATCCTTCATCTAGTTTACTGGTCCTACTTCTATCACATGATATCCTAGTTAACAATCCTTTGCGTTCGATTTTCATTATTCATGGACAATGAATTATATACATGGCACATTTTAGCATTACCTTTGCCATCAATGAAGTAATGGCAGGTAGGTTTTTGCATTATGTCCATGGCATTCAGCATCAATCATGCAATTTCAAATAACATCTTATTGAATACTGTGTTTGATCTTCAATGAGTTATATTCGCCTGCACTCAACTCAAGTGTTTCATATTTATCTCAAAGACTTCCTTTTGCTGAAAGACAGGTTGAAACTTGAGGATTATTTTAGCTTTTGTGACACCCCAAGTTTAGTCCCACATGGACTAGTGAGAGAGATTGAATGGTTTAAATAGAGAAGTCCAAGACCCATGAGCACCTAGTGCTAGCATTTTGGCAAGTTGACTTAAGCCAACATAGAGGTGCTCTCGGGGGGTCCTACGGCTTGTTCGCGCCAACGGGCCTGCGGGGCCCGGAGCGTGATAAATGGTATCAGAGCAGTTAGCCAGTCGAAATGTGGAGCTAAGTGCTATACGGGACTAAGTGCTACACCGCGTGAGTGCGGTGGGAGCCACCTCTAGAAGCCTGTAGGAGCCACCTCTAGAATCCACATCGCCTGGCAATGACCTTGGGATGTGCCAATTGTCATGCCGCGACGACGAGGACGTCGTCTTTGTAAGATGGGGTGAATGTGACACCCCAAGTTTAGTCCCACATGGACTAGTGAGAAAGAGATTGAATGGTTTAAATAGAAGTCCAAGACCCATGAGCACCTAATGCTAGCATTTTGGCAAGTTGACTTAAGCCAACATAGAGGTGCTCTCGGGGAGTCCTACGGCTTATTCGTGCCAACGGGCCTGCAGGGCCCGGAGCGTGACAGCTTTGGTACTTTAGGATGTTTTATTCTTTTCTACTTTTTTATTTGTTTCCTTTTGTAGACTGAACTTCAGGGGATGTCTCACAAACAAGATAGTTAGATACAACCTCAGTCAAATCCCCAACATCACTGCACATGATCCTGTTATAAGAATCCTATGAAATAACAGGTCTTCTGTTACTTTCAAGCAGTTGATACTGATATTTGAAAATGGTTGGTTTCTAGATCTTTTTCTTCTTATCTCCACATTATGTCTTCTTTTCATTTAATATTTTTATTATCCATGTACTCTTCAGTTGCAGAAAATTAGTTTCATAAATTATCACCAATTTCTTCTTCATGGATTTATATTAACTTATTTTCATGCATGAAACTAAGAAAATTAATCCAACGAATGGTCTAGTTACTCATTCACCCTACATTAAATCCGAGACACACGGATTCAGTTGTAGCTTACTTGAGTAAACGCATATTGGTGGTGTAAGGCCACCAGCTAAGTTGCGAATCAGAAATGATGTGGATCACCTCTTTGCCATCAGCAATCACAGCCCAAGCATCACTGAGAAAATTCAATTTGCTAGCGTATTGAGAAAATTCAACAAAGGAAACGATTCATTCAGCATTAATACCTTCAAATCTTGAGCTTCGGCCATTTTCTCTGATCCATGGATCCCGACACAGGATATAGTAGCACTAGCACAAACGCCAGAAGAATCCTGAGGCGACATTGCAGTAACCTAGTAGACCATAACTGGCTAATTAGATTGCATAGATTTACTTATTAAAAGAAAAATCAAATTTGTCCTGATTCCAAAACTTGCTGGCAACTACTTAATTATTAAAAGGTGAAGCTTTGAACGAACCTGTATGATTTTAGCAGCGGAACCCCAATTTACATTTAAACGTAAATTCATTTGAGCAAAACCCTAATTTGAACTGAAAATCCTGACTACCCTTCTTCAAAATGCTCAGAAAACCAAAGATCATCCTCCTTCGTTGAATCTAACCTTCAGTGACAATGCAATTCATTTATTTAAAACCCTAATTTAAAACAATAAATAGAGTTTGTGACAGAATTACGTACCTTTTTTCTTCTCAAAAACCCTAGATTTGAGCGTCATCGATCTATTGAATTTTTGGATTGAGATCGAGAGGGAGAAGAAAAGATCAGAGCTTTACTTATATAGGCAATTATTTTCCGCTACGTTTCGAGAGGGCAAAATGGTAATAATTTTTTTAAATATGCGTAGACTTCATCTGCGTACGGTCTACGCTGCTGCTAGATTTTACCTATATACCCCTTATAGTTTTATTTCGGCTAAATTACCATTTTGGTATATTTAGTAGCACCCTTTTACCAACAAGGTATATTTATTGCTGACATCAAGGTATATTTAGTTTTCAAAATTATCATTAAGCCTATCCTCACGGTGAACTTTGAATATAAAATTATAGATTTTTACATATATATCCTCAAATTTCTATATTTATAAATTATCCCCAAATATTAATTTGAACCCCTTCTCCTTCCTCCTTCCCTTTCCTCCCCTCTCCTCCTCCAGCTGAACACGGCTCCCACTTCATGCATAGAAGGGCGGGAGCACATTCCGGATGGACTGGATCTCAAAGCCATGAGGGCGGCGACGACGCCGCCGGGAGAGGCGCCGCTGCTGATGGCTTAATGCTGAGAGAGTCTGCGGCCGGAGAGGATGGAGAACACAGGGCGCATGCAAGGAAGTCGAGAGGGAGTGGAGGACAGCCGAGCCATGGGACTCAGTGGAATTGGGAGTTGGGCCACAAGGTGAAAATGGGGTTGGTTTGTTTCTGGAGCCATGGGGCGGCGGGGAGTGGAAGGGGTGGAGGGGTGGATGGAGCAGGAGGGATGGAGGGGATGGAGGGGGAGGAGGGAGTGGGGGCCATCGAGGAAGAAGGGGAGGGCAAGTGGGAGGGAGGAAGAGAGGGGCTTAGAGGGAGGGAGGGAGGAAGGAAGGGTTCAAATTAACATTGGGGGATAATTTATAAATATGAGAAATTTGAGGGATATATATGTAAAAATCTATAATTTTATATTCAAAGTTCAACCACGATAGTCTTAATGATAATTTTGGAAACTAAATATACCTTGATGTCACTCAATAAATATACCTTGTTGGTAAAGGGTGCTACTAAATATACCAAAATGGTAATTTAGCCGCTTTATTTCTAAAAGAACCCTCCACTTTAGTATTTGTCAAGCTACCCATATAATCATTCCCATATTTTCAATGTAGGAGAAATTTTTAAAACAGATCCATTTATAACTTTATTCACCAAAATCAGTCCATTTCAAACATATTCGCAAAAATTGATCACAGTTTTAACCAAGTCAAAAGATTTCTTTCTAATTAGTCGGGGTTGTCAACCCTGACTAATTAGTAACCTGGTTAATTAACCTCTTAACTAGCGTCTAATTAGTTGGGGTTGGCAACCCCGACTTATTAAAAAGAAGCATTTTTTAAAAAAAATCGACCTAGTTTCAGCCCTCAATGCTGACGCCGAAATTGGTTAGATTTTTATAAATAAATTTGAAATGAGTCGATTTTGGGGAATAAAATTATAAATGGGTCTATTTTAAAATTTCTCCTTTCAATGTATATCCTCCATGTACTCTTAATATTTACCCTCAAATCAAATTGTGAGTATAAATTTCCCCCTCTCAATTTTTAGAGATATGAAGAGTTGTCCGTTTAATAAAAACTTAACAAAGATTTGGAGTTGAATATGATAAAAACCCTAAAAAGATGCGTTCTCGCCCGAACCCGACGCATCGCGTTTGTAAGTGGATCTTCCATAGGCCCGACCCGACCCGTTTACAGGTCACCACAAAAAGGATCGAAATACTTCGACCCGCCATCGTCTCGAGCTCGCTCGCCTTCTCCAAATTTGTCTCGTCAACGAGGTACAGCACTATCTCCAGTTTCTGTAACCTTTTTGTCTAGGGTTAGGGTTTCGATTTCATTATGCTTCTCAGGTTTTAAATTTTGGAAATTAGGGTTTAGGGCTTTCTTGGTTTAGGGAAAATTGCTTAAGCTAGTTCAATCGATACAATGCTAACAAAATCCTGTCGAATCTTGCTTCCTTTTTAGTAAATCGTATGCTCATTGCTTAAAAAATGGATCTTTTTGAACATTGGCGTCTTCTGAATGTCACAAAAAATGTATGCATATAGTTCAGAATAATCAATCTTGAATGTACTATATGGTGATATTTTGTTTGAGGAACTTAAAACCTAGAATTTATCCCTAGGCATTGCCTAAGCCATAACAGACTATTCAATCAATTTGTGTCATGTATTTGTTGTAATTTGAATGTACGTCTGGAACTTTGTTAGCAGACGCATTTCTACTACACAAAACCAATTATTATTAATGATTCAGATTTCGATACAACTTTTTGTTTGGAGAAGAATTACGACTTGAACTTGATAAGTATTGGGTAATTGTAGACTACTTTAACCAAATTAGCTGCAATCTAGTAAATTACAACTTCTTTGGTGCTTAGTTCTTTGACATCCTGTGCGGAAAACTGACCCCCCACTAGTGTATCGATTGATTCAAAACCTCTGCTCTATACGTGTAGATCTTGTTTAAGAATAGGAAGAAGATGAAATTTAGTATAGCCAGGATGAAGATAAATCCATAATAGTAGTCGGTTGTCCAAGTGTGAGGCGTTGAGATTGTTTAAGACACATCCCTTGCCTTTTTTCTTTGTGATACCAGAGAGTCTTTAGAAGAAAGCTACTGAGGAAGTTACCTATCCCTAGAGCAGTTAAAGAATATGAAGTCCCCAAACTTTTCATGCTCTCAGGAGCTTGTACATAGAAAAATTCAATGTTTTCAACCACCATAAATGAATCCGCCACCCCCCACTAGAACAAACTGAGGGATTAGTATAAAGATGGTCAGGGGAACATGCCCTCACTTTTCAACCAAACCCCATGACCTATAGCGACACTTAGCCTTCTCTTCTCAGTTGGAGATGCAACCAGCATTGTTACGATCTGCAAAATAGCCCAATTCCCATTCTTTCTAGCAATGTGATTCCTCTAGGATTTTTAGTCCATCTTTTCATGATCTTCACACGTAAAGATCATAAAGCACGACGGATACAGGCACGGACAGTGTGATCAAGGCTGCATGGCGTGCTGGAGGGATTTCAAAATGGGATCCCATGTGACGGTTCAATGTTGTACTTTTGTTTTAAAAACTAGAAACCATCATAACATATATATAAATAAAAGCTGAGTACAACAAAATACCCCTCTTGGAGTGTATGGCTCATACATAACCAAGAGTGCCAATAAAATGATTGAGTGCAGAACTCGAACTGTACACAGCACACAAAAGATAAACTATGAGAACTTAGACAAGTAGGCCTCCTAAAAACCAAAATACATTATGGGAATCTGTAATGCACTGATCCAATAGCATCAAGGGAAACCACGTGTTTGATATGAATTGGGAGCTCCTCAAGTTGTACCTTGTTTGACAAAAAGGGTGTTGATTTGGGCAATCATTGTGCATGGGATGATCATTACAATCAATACTGGAATCATTTTGATAATTTGTTTTGCTTCCTCAACTTGGGTCACTGGACACAACATCCATGGCATGCTTGGACCATCTTTTACCTCTGCTTTATTGAGGAATCTGTGTTCATAGATGGAGGATAAATATTATGTGTAGTCAAATTTCCAAAAATATCGATCGTCACAGAAAATTGACGCATTTACTTACCTCATAGAGGATATGGAGTCTATCCTAAACTTTCTTTTCTCTGTATAAACCTCCATGTCCAACTCATGGAACTCCTTATGATCATTAGGAACATGAACTCTCCATTTTCTTAATGCAGCCAAAATGACCGTAGCCATCTTAGTAAATGGACCACCTTGTGGCAACTTATGCCTGTAAATGGAGTACCCCCTAAGAAAATCACCACAGAGATTAGAAGGCCCAGCATTGGAAGTCCATATCCGAGGGTCCAGCCCACATTGTCCTGTAAATAGACCAATACGGTATGTGCAAAAGTGGCTCCAGGAAGATGCTAAACATCCACCAGTTGAAGGAGGAAAGCTTATGAGTCCTTTCATTGGAGTCGAAATCGTTGAACTAGTCTGCACCAATAGTTGAGATGTTGGGTTTGGTTCCACCATTTCCTAGTGCAAATATGTACAGTCCTCCAAAAAATGCACCCAGCTGCAATATAGAGGCTGACTCACAGTTGGTTGTGCACCTTGCTGGCTTGAATGTTGATACTGAAACTGCTAGCGTTAGAAGAAGCATGCCTTAGCACAAACAAGATCATTAGTAACCACCAATAATTATTAAAATGCTATAACACATAGGCATGCCTATGAATGTTTCACTCCATCATGAACACTGAGTACCAAACTCAACAATTGTGTTGAGTTTGACTAAAATCTATACATGGAGACACTAATATGTTTGCACTTTTTCTGACCGTATGTATACTTAACTCATATATGTATTCATTGGGTTGTATTTATACATGAAGACAGTAATATATTTGTACTTTTTTTCTGAACATATGTATACTTTTTTTGAGAGAATGAACACATGTATACGTGTGTATAAATGTATTCATTGCACTGTTACTAAAAAAATGTATTCATTGGGCTATTATTCATATATAAAAGAATCTAAGTGTAGTAATATTTGGTTTCTTTTGATCGGGGGGAGTGGTGGTAACATTCTCCCTCTCATTACATTTTCATGGTGAAAAGTAGTTCATGAACATGGATGAACACAACTTTCATTTGCCAAAGGACCAGATACACTGATATTTGGCAGGGTAAAATTCCGTCCATATCATAGTAAAAGTTTTATTTTTACTACTTATCTGAGAAGCACAAAGATCCAAAAAATAGGCCGGAGGCCTAGTGATGGTGCATTGTGGACTGCATGCAGAGTGTAGAACAAATTGTTGGACTAAGAGAAACAGAGTCGAAAAGACACCACAAAGTTTACATCACCTTAGTTGTGTACATTTTGGATGGTAGCAAGAGGCTGAGAACGGATAAGGAAAAGTTAACAGGCTGCAGTCAAACTTCTAAGCCCAATTGGTCAGCAAAGTTGATCCAATCCAGCCGAGGAAGTGGTGACCTCTCTGACTAGCCTTCGATATCCAATGAATGTGATTATGTGAGAGAATTGACAAACAACAAGTGGGTGCTTCCTAATAAGGAGCAAACTCCACTAGTTAGATGGATAGATACTGCATTTAAGTTTCAATTATTCATTATCCATAAAATCCACTTGTACCATTCAGAAAACTGAGCAGTAACTGTCCTTTGAGTATTGTTTGTTCCACAGACCGTCCAAATCGAAAAGTTTACATTGTATCTAAGAAACTTTCTTTTTAATTTTTAAAGAAATTAACAGTCTTTATATTAGACATCCTATATTATTTTTCATCATTTATTATTGTAAACTATGATAATGTCATAATGATTAACTTAACGGAGGAGATTGGCCATAACATATTTGCATGGGCTAATAGGATTTATGTAGCAGAACCCAAAAAAGTTCGAATAAATGCTTTGTTGTTGTATTTGTTATTGTTAACATTTATTATTGTCAACAATGCTGGGATCAGGGAAAAATATGAAGCGAAGTTTCTAAAATGCTAATGGCACCAAAGAAGTGAATAGTTACTAGAACGTCAGTTCTGCTGCATCTACTTATATTGCTGGCGGAAACAACAAATTGAAGTTACAAGTGGTAGATAGCTGATCCAGCAATAAATGTCCAGTATCGTCTGAGATGTGCATCGGCCACATAAGTTCAGAAAATTGGCAATAAGAACACAGTCCCAACCCAGTTAGTGAAATTGTTTGCAGCTTCAACAGTGCCCCGATGCATCCTGTTGGTTAAGTACTGTTAGATATAATCATTACCTTACCTAAGATGTTTCAACTCCACCCCTAAAAGTTTGATGTTTGTGGATAGGAGCACTTGTCCATCAAACTTTTTATCCCTTCATTATGTTTTGAGATTTGTGCTACACATCAATGCTATCTTTGAGATTTGTGCCTTTATTTGTATCACATGCTAGCACAAATCTCAATGCAAAATCAATGGATAAAAAAGTAAGTGGACAAAGGGCTCCTATCCACTTAAGTTTATAGGAGCTTTACTCTATACACACACACTGGGTCTCTTACCCAAACATCTCAATGAAGTAGTTCCTTCTCAAATGAAGTTTACAAGTTCAAAACCAAGTTCGATGATATCCCAGTGTACATCCTCTCAAATATCTCATACACTGCATGGTGAGGTTTAATTAAGGTATTGAGAAAAAGAAGAATAAGAGATGGGTTAGTGAATATTTACCAACAATAAAGGAGCAAGCAATCCAGCCACCTCGTTTGGATCTGAGCGCAGGGTTGCCTCTAAGATCAACTGACCCATCCTTCATATACTAACAAACAATATAGTTCTACAAAATTTGTGTAATATTTTTTAGCAAAACTTCTACCCTTATGAAGTTTTTAGCAAAATTCTAGTATGCTCCTTTCCTTAACGTAAGTTTTACAATTGGTTAATGATTCTAAACATATATTATTTACATTTTTATATGCTTAGATTCCATTAAGTATGTTTAGATTACATTTTAGGACATTATATTATTTATATGCACATCATTCAATATGGCACTTGATATTTTCCTTATATTTCTCCGATATCCGCAATCCGATACGGATTTTGGACATCTGATCCCTGCTATCCGCTATTTAAAACCTTGCTCGAGAGTAATCTCTGTGGGCAAGAATTCTAAAAGCTATCTCAATACTATGGGTGATGATCACAGTAATATTTCCTTGCATATTTTCCAGAGAGGTGTTCCTGAAATCAATATTGTACCATACTACCTTGTATTGGACTCAGGTTGACAGAGCTTCTTTAATTTATCATGTCATTTGGATGATGGTGGACCATGATGTCTTTTGATGAATCTTCAACTGTATATTATGCATTAGAGTAATTGATGTGTTTGTCACCTAATCCTATGATGAAATGGGTCACAACCCAAAGAGTTTGGTGATAAAAGAGATGAATCAAGGACCCTCCCCATATGCTCTAGATTATGCATTAGAGTAGCTGATGTGTTTATCTGCCGATCATGTGCTGGAATCTGTATGCTCTATATTATTTGTTTGTTGATGCTTGATCTTATAAATTCTGTTCATATAGTTTT
Organism: Asparagus setaceus; assembly: GCA_012295165.1. Classification (NCBI taxonomy): domain Eukaryota; kingdom Viridiplantae; phylum Streptophyta; class Magnoliopsida; order Asparagales; family Asparagaceae; genus Asparagus; species Asparagus setaceus. The sequence continues at coordinate 1,609,788 of CM022701.1, read as the reverse complement.
GAATGAAAACTGGTATTTAATATGATTCTCCATGTATGATAGTTCTTGAGGTGCTTTTTGTGCTACTCTTTCTTCTTTGTGCTCCTCTTACGTACATGTTTCATTTTTGCCTAGCTATTGAATGATATTTCTTATAATTTCTTCAGAGATAAACCATGTCTTAGCGTTTATTTGTCCACCTAACAACACAAAAAAAAAGAAAAAAAAAGAAAAGAAATTGTACTCTTCATCCATCAGGACTGGGTGCTTGAATTTTTTAAATTTTCCTATAAGCATATAATATGTGATCCTATGCTTATTCAGTTTGTTGTCATCCCCACTTGGATGGTCCATATTTATTAATTTAATACTACAGTTGACTAGTGCAATACCAAATAGATGTATAGTGTTGCGTCATTCAACTTCACTTTCAATCAAGAGTTAGAATCTATAGAGGCACCAAAATATCGCTGAGCCTGAGTTCAAATGATTTGGCAGAGAGCTTGCAATTTGATGTTACAATTAGTGGGGAGAGCAACTCTGGATTGAAGTTGCATCAATCAGCGTTATTGCTTTTATGAAATCTACAGGCTACCCAATCAGATTCTTTCATGCAGGAACAGAAGCACATGCTGTTCTTTCTGCTAGAGTTTAGAACCTTGCATGCCTAATGCAACGAGGACAAATATAAAGATTGGATGCTAATTTAGGTATAGAGGATTTTGCACTGTTATATATATATATAATATTTTTTTTCCTGTAGTTTTCCTACTATCTTAAGCACCATTCTATAGGATGATTCTATTATTCATTATTATTATTCGTAGAATATAATTTCTATTTCTAATAACAAATTTTCTTCTGTCTTGCTTCAACTTTGCTGTGAAAAGTTTTTGTTGTAATTCTAACGCAGCTATATTATTAAATATTGATTTCCTCAAAAAAGTTAAATATCAAAATGGAGATAACTAGAAGAATTTAAGACATCCTTATTTGCTAGGGCAAAAGCAATGTAAATTGCTCTTGATAGTATTTCATAAGTTTAGATCACAAAACATGTTTCACATAGTTCTGTTGACATTTAACAAACGAAGCATAACCTTTTGGCTTTAGACATATTCCTATTTGACGGCATTTATTTCATCTTCATCGTCCGGTGATACAGTTGCTGATTCAAAATTCTCTGCCTTATAGGTATAGATCTTGCTGATGAAAATGAAGAAGATGAAATTTAGGATACTAAGGATGGTGAGGAATCCATAGTAATAGTCTAGATGTGAGGCATTCAGATTATTCTGTACCCATCCCCTTCCGTCTCTTTTGGTGATGTCAGAGACTACTGATAGGAGAAAACTGCTAAGGAAGTTACCTACCCCATATGCAGTTAAAGAGTATGAAGTCCCCAAACTCTTCATGCTTTCTGGAGCTTGATCATAGAATAACTCAACCTCTCCAGGGACCAAGAAAGCATCCGCTACGCCCATAAGCACAAACTGAGGCAGCAGGATAAAGATGCTCAACGGGACTTGCCCTCCATTTTCGACTAACCCATGACTACTAGCAGTAGTCAGTCTTATTCTTTCTACCAAAACTGCAGTTGCCATGGTAATGATATGCAAAACTAGCCCAATTCCTATTCTCTGGAGGAGAGTGATTCCCCTAGGATTTTTTGTCCAAGCCTTCATCATCCTCACAAAGACACGATCGTAAAGCGGAAGCGCAATGAGCATAGAGAGTGTGACAAATGCTGTGAGACTAGCTGGAGGAATTTCAAACTTCGGTCCAATGTGTCGGTTTAATGTGGTACCTTGCTTCACGAAAAGGGTGCTAATTTGTGCAATCATCGTGCACGGAATAAACATTGTAGCTAATAGCGGTAGCATTTGGAGAATTTGCTTTGTCTCTTCCACTTGGGTTACTGAACACAACATCCATGGAGTTCCAGGGCCAACTTTTACCGCAGCTTTGTTTAGGAACCTGTCATGAAGTAAAATTCGTAAGTGTTATGGTTCTGTAACAGTTAAGAAATGTCATTGACAAAGTTTTACCCACCTCATGGAAGATGTTGAATC